>JACYFF010010365.1:100585459-100598884 GCA_017589665.1 Selenicereus undatus | reverse complement strand
AATGTTTCAGTTTTATAACTATTATGATCAAACACTGTGAACTTGCTTAGATCCCCTTAGACATCTATGTGGAGCACGTTTTGTAGAGTTGTTTTTAACCAGTTTGCATAGATGCTACCATTTGGATCTCTTCATATTGACTAGGAAAAAATAAAACTGATAACCATAACTGCCAAGGATTCACTTGTTTGTCAATACATGAACATAAGTATAAACTTTGTCAAACTAACAATCTAACATAAGTTAGATCATATTGTTTTTAAAAATATTCTTGCCAAACATGTGTATCAGTTAGTTTTCGATTCCTACATGCCTCATCAATATAAAATAGATTAAGACATACAAGATGAATATAATATCCTAAACACATTAAATTTGAAGGTTTAATAACCAAAACATAAAAATGAAAAAGAGACAACAACTTTGTCAACTACTTAGTGGCAAATTTAGAAATTTAATTTATAAAAGGGCACTTAATTTTTGAACCTTTTCAAATTTGATAAGTGTTAGCTAATTTTTATGATTGTCCACTTTAAACATTTAAGGACTTCTAACAAAAAAATTGAGTAATTTTTTTCTTCCTGATGGGTGGCAGTGGGTTTCATTTTTTAATGAAAACCATTTTATGGCTACAACTTATATTATGAGGTATCCTCTATTTTATCCAAACTTTGAGGAATAAAAAATTTGTATTGGCCTTAATTATTGAAAAAACAATTGTAAATTTTTATGATTAAAAGAAATCTAAACTTGAAAATTATTCTTCACCACCAAATTCACTTCCATCGTCGTTATTATCACCTAAAGGCCTTGATGGTTAGGAACATCTAATTGTGCTCCATAGATTTGAACATAGGTTCATTCTATTAGCACAGGAAGCTGAGCATCAAAGTTGCCCTTCCTCTTTGTAAATCTAAAACTAGAATATAGGGAATAAAATGAAACATTATCTAGAAATATTGTTCGATTTCATTTGACTATCAACCCACTTTATGATCAACCGTGTTCTTGTATCAAGGCGCTTAATTTTCACCAAAATCTTACCAACTCATCGAGCACATATATAGTTCACCATATACCCTACTCTCTCCATTTCAAAAAAATAGTCGTGTTTTTATTTTGTGAAATCATCAAGAGCATATGTAGGAGTGATCAATAGAGCCATCTTTTTAAGACTACAGCAAATTATTGTACACTGCCCAGAAATTTCAAGCCTTTTTTGTTTTTGTTGAAGTTTTTAGTCCTTAGTAGAATTTGAGTGTCACATTTGCAAGTTTTCGTCTTTAGTCCATCAATACCACATATGGAGAATAAGCTCCAGATTCAACAGCAAAAACTTACTGCAAATCAAGTTTGAAAACGGATCTTGTATATAAAGCATCCTAACGAAGTCTTGTATACGTATGCGTACGTATGTTTATGGATTATTTTACCTGAGGAGCAACAATAACATTGTTGAAAGTAATAGCAAAACTGGCTTCATTGCATTCCTATTCCTTGTCCCATGTAGAAGGATTAGAAGCCCTTTGTGGGATTTTTATTACTCCCACTCTCATAGACTTGTTGAATTCCTTTGGGCTTGGTTTTAGTAGTGTTGTCAGGTGAGGGTGAACACTGCACATTGCGCGCACGGGTCACTCGGTTTGGGCTAGGCCGGCGCGGCGGGGACCGTGGGCTTGTGGGTCTTATTTGCTAATTGTTTGGAGGAAAATTCTTTAAATTTTTTTGCTCGTTGGCTTTGTAACCGTCAATGTTTATCACTTCTAGATTTTTCTCCCATTTTTCCTCCATCAACGGCTAGTGGCCCTATTCTTCAGCAGCAACGACTAATGATCCTATTTTTCAGCGACGAAATCATAACAATTCCTAGCTTTTCTCACCTCCCAACATTTCCTTTTTGCAATACAAACATCCTGCTCCCTTGTTGCTACAACACACACTAAACATCTCCTCTCCTTTCTTCGTCTCTACTGTTCTAGGCAATTATAATCATGCGTGTTCCAAGCTTCTGGCCATGAGTGCACGCGTCCAGTGACCTAGCCGTGTAAACCTGGGAGAGCAAATAACTGTTTTGATTTGCGCCCAGGTTTAGCCGAAATCACTTTCAAGATAATGGTCCTCCCACGGCACAACTTTCCTTGTCATCCCCCTACCACTTATTTAAACATACTTTTCCTACAATTTGAAAGCAATTGTCTATCATATACAAATCAATGGTTGGGTCTTATCTGCTAATTGTTTGGAGGAAAATTCTTTTCTAAGCATTGGCTTCGTAACTGTCAATGTTCACTTGCAGATTTCTCTCCCATTTCCCCCCCAGCAATGGCTAGTGGCCCTATTCTTCAGTAGCAACGGCTAGTGGCCTTATTTTTTATTGACGAAATGATACAAATTCCTAGCTTTTCTCGCCTCTTAACAGCGCCTTTTTGCAGTATAAATATCCCGCTCCTCTGTTTCTGCAACACACACCAAGCATCTCCTCTCCTTTCTTCGTCTCTACTGTTTTGGGAAATTGTAATCATTTGTGTTCCAAGCTTCTGGCCATGAGTACACGCATTCAGCAACTTGGCTGTGTAAACCTTAGAGAGCGAACAACTGTTTTGATTTGCGCCCGGGTCGAGTTGAAATTACTTTTAAGGCAGTGATACTCCTACAACACAACTTTCCTTGTCATTCCCATACCACTGATTTAAACATACTTTTCCTACAATTTGAAAGCAATTGTCTGTGATACACAAATCAATGGTTGGGTCTTATCTGCTAATTGTTTGGATGAAAATTCTTTAAATTTTTTCGTCTATTGGCTTCGTAACTGTCAATGTTCACTTGTAGATTTCCCTTCTATTTTCCCTCCAGCAATGGCTAGTGGCCCTATTCTTCAGTAGCAATGGCTAGTGGCCCTATTTTCAACAACGAAATCATAGCAATTCCAAACTTTTCTCAGCTCCCAACAGTTCCTTTTTGCAGTACAAATATCTTGCTCCCCTATTGCTGCAACGTACACCAAGCATCTCCTCTCCTTTCTTCGTCTTTACTGTTCTGGGCAATTGTAACCATGTGTGTTCCAAGCTTCTAGTCATAAGTGTACGCATTCAGCAACCTAGTCATGTAAACCTTGGAGAGCGAACAATTGTTTTGATTTGCATGTAGGTCGAGTTGAAATCGCTTTCAAGGTCGTGGAACTCTTATGGCACAACTTTCCTTGTCATTCCCCAACCATTGATTTAAACATAGTTTTCCTACAATTTTAAAGCAATTTTCTGTCATATACAAATCAATGGCTCTCTTTATCAACAAAGGTCACCTAGATCTCTCAAAACTTGAACCTCCGAATGGAACCAACTATAAATGTTGGTCCCAAAAACTTTTAATTTTCTTTGAACAATTAGAAGTAGACTATATGTTATTCTTTGACCTACCTGAAGAGAATAATGCATATGAAACCTCTACTGCTTCCCCTGAGGGAACAGTTAAAGACGGAAGCAAACCTGCTGATCGAGTATAATGAAAAAATTTGAGAAAGGGAACAAAACAGTCAGCAGACATCTGTTGAATCATATGACTAACCCCTTGTTCGATGTGTTTGTCACATTCAAATATGCTAAAATCATATGGGAGAGACTGGAGGTCAAATATGGAACTATTGATGTCAGAAAAAGAAATATGTGGTTGGTGAATAGCTGCTGATTCAAACCACTAATGATAAACCAATCATGGAACATGTTCATGTTTACGAGAATATGTGTGTTGAGGTTCTGAATGAAAACATAAAAATATGCTAGATTCTGCAGGCTAATGTGCTGATCGAGAAATTCCCACAAGTGACTACCAAAATCAACTGAAATATATGAAGAAAGATCTCACCCTGTAGGAACTGATCAGTTACATGAGAACTGAAGAGGCTAATCGTCTCAAAGATAAGCTGCACTCCCTATCCTTAAATTCTTCTAAAGCTAATTTAGTTGAATCTATTTTGTCTACTCACAGAGACAGGTTTAAAGGCAAAGGCAAGAAGAATCAAAAGTAGAACCATCCTGGGCAGCATAACAAGTTGAGCAACAAGATCCAGAAAACAAATGGGTTGTGCTATGTCTGCTGCAAGCCAAGGCACACAGCATACCAGTCTACTCCGCAAGGGACATTCTCAACCGAACCAGAAGCCTGCTAAACCTGTAGCTCAAGCCAACCTTGCTGAGGACACTAAAATCATTTATGCGATAGTTGAAGAGGCAAGCTTGGTGGCAAACAGTGCTGAATGGGTTCTTTGATACTGGAGCATCGAGGCACTTCTGTGCTAACAAAGAACTTATGCAAGACTTTAGAGATGTGATAGATGGTCAATACGTCTACATGGGAAACACCACAACTGCTAGAGTTATGGGTAAATGGAAGATTCTTCTCAAATTTACCTATGGCAAAGTACTGTCCTTAAGTAATGTGTCGTATGTGCCTTCCCTTCATAAAAACTTGGTTTTTAGTATACTTATCAATGAAGCCGGACTAAAAACTGCTGTTAGAGATGACAAAGTTGTTATCTCTCATAATGGAACTTTGTTGGGAAGGGATACCTGAATGGAAGTTTGTTTGTACTTAATCTTGCTTCTGAGACTGTGAATGGAAATGCTTCTAGTTCAGCTTATATTGTCGAGTCTATTAATCCGTGGCATGGTAGGCTAGGCCATGTTAATTTCGCTTCCACAAAATGACTCAAGAATATATGCTTAATTCCCATTGTGAATATTGATTTCTCTAAATGCCCTCTGTGTGTAGAAGATAAATATGTTAAAAGGTCTCTCAAACCTATTACTAGTGGAAAAACATAATTACTAGATCTAGTGCATTCGGACCTAGCAAACTTCAAAAATGCGGTTAGCAAAGGAAGGGAAAAAAAATATTACATCACCTTTGTAGTTGGCTACTCGAGATATACCAGAGTATACCTCCTAAGGTCAAAAAATGAGGATAAGGAAATGTTTTTAAAATACAAGGAAAAAGTAGAAAACTAACTAGATTGAAAAATCAAACGTCTTAGAATCAATAAAGGTGGAGAGTATGAGAGTAACCCTTTGACTACTTTCTATAAGAAGAATGGTATCATATATGAGGTTAGTGCACCCCATACCCCCATCATAATGGGATAGTAACTCTTAAAGAAATGATGAATGCCATGCCTCTAAGTTCTGGGCTTTCTAATAATATGTGAGGGGAAGCTGTTTTATTTGTCTATTATATTCTTAATAAAGTGCCCTATAAAAAGTTAGACTAGATCTCATATGAATTATAGAAAGGCTATGCAACCAACTTGAGTTTCTTAAGGATGCTGGGGTGTTTAGCTAATGCTTCCCTGCCTGAGTTGAAACGAGAAAATATCGGTCCTAAAACCTTTGATTTTGTACATATTGCTTATGCCCAAAATAGTGCTTCATATAGATTCATGTCATTAAATGACTTCTCTATTTGTGAATCTAGGGATGCAGAATTCTTTGACCATGTTTTTCCTTTGAAAAAGAATGTCTTTATTGTTGTGCATGAAATTGTACCTGTACATAATAATGTGAACATGCCTGCTTCTAGTTTCGTTGCTAAAGACTCAATTAATGAACCTATGAGGAGTAAGAGACATAGAGTTGAGACTAGGTTTAGCCCTGACTTTCTCACTACCTTTTTGATTAAAGACTTTGATGTGAATTTCTTGACCAATTAACTGGTTTTTGCTTTCTTTATCGAAGAAGATCCAAAAACTTTCGCAGAGACCATGAGATGAGTAGATGCTAGTTTCTGGAAGGTGGCCATTAAAAGTGAATTAGACTCTATAATATCTAATCAAACTTTGGAGTTGGCTGACTTACCTAAGGGTAGTAGGCTTATTAGTAGTAAATGGATCTTCAAGAAGAAGTTAAGACGTAATGGTTAACTTGATAAATACAAAGCCATACTAGTGATTAGAAGATTTGACTAGAAGAAAGGGATTGACTACTTTGACACTTATTCTCCTGTTACCAAGATTACCATCATTAGGACTCTGGCTGCCTTGCTGGTTATGAATAGTCTTATTATACATCAAATGGACGTGAAAACGGCATTCCTTAGTAGTGACCTGGAGGAAGAGATTTATGTGTCTCAACCTAAGGGAAGTGTGGTTCTTGGGCAGGAGAATAAAGTCTGCAAGCTTAGAAAATCCATCTATGGCCTAAAATAGGCCCCAAAATAGTGGTATACAAAATTTGATAGTACAATGACATGACATGGATTTGATACGAACACTTCTGATTCTTGTATGTAGTTAAAATTGATTAGTTCAAATTGTGTGATAATATATCTTTATGTCGATGACGTGTTGATCTTCGATACTAATGTGCATGTTGTTAATGAGATGGAAAGGTTGTTGTCTTCCCATTTTGAAATGAAGAACATGGGGGAGGCAGACATGAACTTGGGGATCAAAATTAGAAAGACAAATGATGATTATTTCTTTATACCAGTCTTATTACATTGAGAAAATGTTAAAGAAATTTAACGGTTTTGATGTGACTCCTGTAAGAACTCCCTATGATCCTAGCCTACACCTGAAGAAGAATAAGGGGTCTAGTATTTCCCAAACTAAGCATGCTAAAATCATAGGAAGTATAATGTTTCTTATGAACTATACTCGACCTGACACTGCTTATGTTGTTAGTAGGTGAAGTCATTATACTTATAACCCTAACAAAGAGCATTGGGATGCATTGTTTCAATTACTCAAGTATCTAACAGCTAATATGGACTAGTGTTTGCATTTTAATAAATTTCCTGCAGTATTAGAAGGATTTTGTGATACAAATTGGGTTTTTGATAATGATAAAGTTAGTTGCACGCTATGTGTTTACCTTAGGTGAAAGAGCTATTTCGTGGACTTGTATAGCTCGCTCCACCACGAAAATTGAATTCATTGCTTTTAAGTTGGCAAGTCAAGAAGTAAAATGGCTGAACAATCAATTAGCAGATATGCCACTGTATGGGAGGCACCCTATGGCTATTTCCCTTTATTATGACTCACAAGCAGCAATCAGCGTTGCATATAACAGCGTGTAGAATGGAAAGAAGAGACATATTCGTATTAGACATAGCGTTGTGAAAAGGATGCTAAAACATGGTGTCATCTCCTTGGAATACATGAGATTCGAGAGAAATTTAGTGGATCCGCTGACCAAGGGCTTGACCAGACGAATAGTTCTCGAGACGTCGAGGGGGATGAGGCTGAAGCACATAAATTGAGCTAATATGGTGGAATCCCACTTGTGGTCAAACAAATCCATATTGGTCTCAATATGCACTACATATCCATCCCTATGGCGTGCAATAGTGCTTCTAAGAGGTTGAGCTCTAGTGCTCTTAATGGATCCATAGCCCGTTGGGGTGGCGCTAATGAGACGCACTTGATGGATTCACCGATTGATATGTGTGAGGTTGAGAAAAATCTTACTCTTAATAATTCTATATATATGCTTATGGTAGTCCATGTGGAGATGGACTTAATGGAATTACCTACGTAAGTGTGAAGGTGTGGTCCCTTCTATGAGAGACTTTGGGTTGTCTCTCTAGAGCACTTATATAACCCGAGGTATGTGCATGGCCTTAAAAATCACCAGTGAGTTGCCACGGAATACGAAGTAACCATAATGGGTGATATGTGTTGTGGGGGTCTCAACTAAAATCCATCAAGTTTAAGATTCGTTCACTCGATAGAATCGGTTGTTGTTCTGCTTCACTATGTATTAATTCAATCGAAAGACGTTGATATTTAAGTATCTAATCCCTTCTTTTTCTAGATCGATTCTTTGATAGTGTGTATGCCATTAGTGGGGGACTGTTAGAAGTAATGGTAAAACTAGTTTCATTTTGTTCCTACTTCTTGTCCCATATAGGAGGATTAGAAGCCCCTTGTGGAGTTTTTATTACTCTCACTTTCTTAGGCTTGTTGAATTCTATTGAGCTTAGTTTTAATAGTGTTGTGAGGTGAGGGTGAACATTACATGTGCACGCCTGCGCGCATTGCCCACTCGTCCAGTTCGGTTCGGGTTGGGTGGGTACAACACTGTTGTGGCCATGTTCCGTAGGCTGTGTGCCTTATCTGCTAAAGTTTTAGAGGAAAATTCTTTTTATTTTTCCGTCCATCAATATTCACTTGTAGATTTCTCTAGCCTTTTTCCTCCAGCAACAGTTGGTGGCCCTATTCTTCAGTAGCAATGGCTAGTTCTTGATACCTTTGGGTATCAAGTTTCCCCCATTGGGGTGGGATTTGATTCCTGCCACTTTGGGAGGGGTTTCAAGTTCCATCACCAAATATGAGCATTTTTAATTAAAAAAAGCAAAAATAATTTTATTTTCAACCATGACTATGCATCAACATCCAAACCCTAGCTTCATCATTTGACCAGGAGGGAAGACTAAGAATTCCATCGGTCACTTGAGAGAAGGCAATGTGCCAGTAGCCAAAGAGAAGGCGATGCGCTAGCTGCTGGAGACAAAGATACTGCCGAAAACCACCACATACTCCCCAAACCTAGATTTGATGTTACTACTTGTCGGAGTTGACTAAGGTGGAGGAGTTCTGGTGGTCGTCGGACGATTAGAAAACGATGTCGAACATGGAGCAGAACAGCGCAGAGTTAAAGAAGGCACCCAGATCTGAGAAAATGACGAGGATAAAGAGAAGGGATGTAAGATTGGCATATGAGGGTCATAAAAAAAGGCATGAAGATTTTGTGGTGGCTGGAGTTGAAGACGATGTCGGAAGGAGACATCAATTGTTATAGGAGAGCAAGAAGATGCTAGATAGACAGAAAGAGGTGAATGACATCTAATGAGGATGAGAGAAGAGAGAGCAAGAGGAAGGAAGAGAGAGAATGCATCATTATTATAAATTAAAAGTAATTTATATTGATATAAAAAAGTTAAAAATATAAGATTTTGATTCCATTCCATAACAAACCAAACATATAATATCAAACAATCAAATTCCATTCCATTCCTCCCTTAATTCCATTCCACTTGTGGTGAACCAAACACGCTCTAAGTGGTGGCATTCATTTTTTTGATTAGTCTATTATTGAAATCAAAATTGAATTGAGTGGAATAAAGTTTAAAGTGAAGAACAAGTGATGGCTTGTTGCACATGTAAATATGTAACGGTAATGTTCAATGTGAAGGCCATTACAAGCCCACAATCGAGAAGCTAAATTTCTTTTTTCTATACCATATATTAGATTTGACTAATAGGTCATGTCGAATATGGCATTGGATAAGTGGATATTTAATCATGAACATGTGATGAAATGACTACTATGAGATGCTTGGAAAACACTTTTGCCTAGAGCATCATCATATGAGCTAACACAACCCAAGTGAGAAGTGTGACATGTTTGAAATTTGAGATGATCATCTTCTTTTCAACTTACCGTAAGTACTATTATCAACAATCGATGACACTCAACAACTTCCAATAGTATTCATCAACTTTTAGTGGCTTTCAGTGATTTTCAGCAACTTTCAATATCATTCATCAATGTTAAGTAACTTTCAGTAATTTTTGGCATCATTAAGTACTTATTAGAAATACATAGTCATGTTTTCTTTAATCCTTTCGCAATTTTCAATAACGTTGAGCAACTTTCAGCAACTTTTAATAACTGTCAACAACTTTTGATTACTTTTAGTAGTCAGTATCAATATATTAGCTTGGTACTTGGCATGGTCAGATTAGTTAGAATGCTGAGAATTTCAAATTATTCAAAGAATTAAAGTTTAAAGCTAAAGGCATGGAGGGCCTAGAACTCTAAGTATGATTGCCGTGAACACTCCATGCAAAATAGCAAATGTTTACTAAGAGGATGATCAGTTTATGTCTTTTTAAAGCTCATTGGGAAGTTATAATGGAGAATAGAGCCTTGGACATAAGTGCGGAAGATAACATCCAGGTAAAACCTTGGTTAAAAATGTGGAACATGATGGCCTTGTTCTTTTTTGCAACAATGAGCATTTAGACTACAACTTGCATCTCTTTACGACTTCTTTTTAGAAAAAAAAATAAATAACTATCATTTCTTTTCCCAAAAAGAGAGTGACATTTACATCACTGGAAGAGAACTAAATCATTCCAATTAACAATATTAGCGCTAAACCTAATACATGTTGTATATTGAATAGATCTAACAATATCATCTTCACTTATGCTCTTGTGCGAAAACTTCGTATAGTTGTGTTCTTTCCACACTTCATAAACTGTGGCAACAAACACGGTTCTCCTTCATTTACTAACCTGAGACGAGCCATTACCTTATTTATCATGCCATCGAAGTTTATGTTGGAAAGTCCATTGTCTACCTGCCATCTTAGTTCAATTGAGCACCTTGCTCCAAACAACGTTTGTAATAGAACATTTGAAGAATAGGTGGTTGCACGTATCCTCACCTGCTACCATACGAAACACACACTAATCTAAAGTCTGTATCCCCCTACTTTTTAGCATTGCACATGTTGCAAGATAGTTTCTAATTGCTAACCACAAGCTAAATTTATGCCTCCCTCAACCCAATTACGCCATACCACTTTCCACCAAAATACTCGGCTAGAATCATGTTTGAAAAAAAGGTACCATTAACTAGGCTTGTTCCCAGTCTATGAAGCTAAGTCTGAGCAGCAGCAGCAGAGCCAGCTTGGTTAACAATATCATCTCTAAAGGTGAGGAGTGATTTCCAACCCCAAGCATCCCCAACATGAGCTGGAACCTGAAAGATATCATAAGCATGCAACATGTACTTCTTAGCCCAACTTACAAAGATTGACTCAATATAAAACAACTTCCAGATTCATTTTGAACATAATGCTTTGTTCCATGCCAAGACCGCTTCAAACCCTATCGTCCCACTTGGAATAGGTTGGTAGACTTTAGCCTAGCTCACTAGGGCTAACAGCAGTACTATGCCAGAGGAACTTACAACAAATGCTTTTTATATAATGAAGTGTTCGCTTAGGCATTAGAAAAATATAAGACCAAAAGTGATAATTCCTGGTGATATAGATTCAATCAGAACTGTTATGCCAGTAGAGGATTTATTTTTTTTTGGCATTCCATGAACAAATATTTTGCTTCAGTTTATCAATGAGTGGTTGGCACTAAGAATGTGTAAGTCTCCTTATGGATAAGGGCATACCAACATAATGCAAGGGGAAAGAATCTTAGGAGAAACTAGTATAAACTAGAATATCCTTGGTAGCCTTAGATGGAACATTACCCAAATAGATTTCAGTTTTGTCTTGATTTGCACTAAGGCTTGACATTTGTCCAAATGACCGAAACAATCCCATAAGAATTTTATAGAGTTCAAATCCCTCTAGAAAACAAAAGAAGATCATTAGCAAAAATCAAATGACATAGCTCCAGCCTTCTACATCTGGGTGGAAGTAAAAACCCCTGTTATGTGTGGCTCACCCGAAACCCCTTGAAAAACCTCTATGCATAAAACAAAAAGGTAGGGGGACAAAAGGTCCCTTTGCCTCAGACCTCGAGCTCCAGGAAAGTAGCCATAGGGGACCCCAATAACGTTGACTGAGAACGATAGGGTAGATACACACACACCATGATAATCCTAACACAAGACTCAGGCATACCAAAAGCCAAAAACGCAACCTCTATAGAGTTTTTTTATAACTGCTTACAACTTAAAAAAATTCTTATAGCTTCTTACATCTCCTTACATATTCTTACATCTCCTTATATATTTTTTATAACGTTCAACCTGTCATTTATTTCTTCTCATATTTAGAAAAATAGTATATATTTTTATACATACTATTGAAGACTCAGACCAATATAGAGGGGGGTGAATAGGATGATTGTAAAAACATAAAATCAAAACCAAATGTAAATCTGAAAATTAAAGAGAGCTGATACGCAATGATATTTTAAAGAGGTTAGGCCTCAATCAGACTTAGGTCCCCGCCTAGAATTATCCAACTCTAGGATTTAACTCTCTACTTCTTTTATTAATATGGACTCTCACAATCTCTCAGAGCTACCTCACTCTAGAGATCCCAAGTAGTTAAATCAACCTCTTGATTTAAGTATGGGGGAGTTGTGACTTCACACCAACTCCTAAGTTCACTCCTTAATAAAGAATTCTCAATTCACTCACAATTGTTGATCACAAAATAATACTCAGTACAATAGTTTGCAGTAAGTGCTCAATGATGTTTTTCATTCATAGCCTCTGTGTATTTTTCTTCCTTGGTTTGGGCTACAATTTATAAGTTTCAGCACTCGTCCACCAAATATAGAAGTTCTGCGCAGGGTATGCTGAAATGGCATTTCAGACCCTTGATTTCTGCTCATCAGCTTTTGATTTGATTCTCTTGCCTTTCTTGCCATGATTTAGGTGGATGTGATACTACACAATATTTTCTCAAGATATTGTAAGCATGCATTCTAAAATCAAGGGATAATATTGCTTGATTGCATCATATCTTTCCTTGATTGACTTGCAATTAATCAATCAATTAAAATCATGCCAAATCTCCTAAATTGATTCCTCAAAATTTAAAATTCAAATTTCGATTCAGCTAAATAATTTCCATGATGGGTTTCAATTAAATTGGCAAATAATAGTCACACCCATATTCTTTCCTTGTGTATCCACACGTTCAATTCTTTTATTTTTCATCGAATGTTTTAATTAATTTTGTGTTCCGTCAAAACCATTAGGCCACTAAGGGAGTCAATATTAACAAAAGCATGTTGGACCGACCATAGATATTATATATGAAGTAGAATAATTATAAAATCAATCACTTCACAATTTCATATATAACACTAATTATATTGTTTGCTATCATCAAAATCAATATGTGACTCTTAGAGTCAACAATCTCCCCCTTTTTGATGATGACAAACAATTTATTGCTAAGGTGAAATAGTATTGGAAAACATACCCTTGTTTATGCGAATACTTACCATCATCATCTTCTCCTCCCCCTTTGTCATCATTAAAAAGGGACAGAAGATATGATATATTATACTAATAGCAAAACTCCCCCTTAATATGACACTCACAAAGTTGTCATAGGCTTATACATCAATCAGTGCAATTATAAAGGTTTACATTACAAAATCAATCACATATATGACTTGTTGATTCAACTTTTTCATGAATAGTATTGATGATCATAGGGGATATAGTATTAATTTTTCAAAAATCTTTATATCTTCCATTTCACAATTAATTCAGAACATGTATGTAGAATATTAGAACAAGTTAATCAAGCATTTCTCCCCTTTACATCATCAATTGAAGCATATATTTTCAATATTTGGGGTGGGGTCATATCATGTGTAAAAGTATGGAAAGATTATATACCATAAATATTAGTCGATAGCATAATTATTCTTCA
>JACYFF010010365.1:100534275-100553163 GCA_017589665.1 Selenicereus undatus | reverse complement strand
ATATTACTATAAGAAATATAGCATATTCAATGAGATTGTCAATAGAAGTTTACCTGATGTTGAGGTACATCTCCTCTATTCCTTGAAGAAAACCTTGCCTTTCTCCTTACATTCTTTTCACCTTTCTTCCTCGACCCTTTAGGGTTACCAATGGTTTTATTACTAGCACTAGACTATTGATAATTTTCAGTGTCGAAAACATAGACTGAACCCACAACAACACCAACATCAGCCTTTAACTTGGCAAAAGTTTCTTCACATAGCTTTCTTGCTTGACTGTTTGATTCACTTGCAAGAAGCAAAGCCTCAAATTGCCTATGCATCTGAACCCTCCATATGGAACCAGGAACACCAACTGCATTACCACTTATAGCTTCTTTAACACCCCAAGGGGTCTTGCTAGCCTAGTCCATCATTTCAAAACATATTGATTAGAGACTTTAGGTGCAAAATGAACATTGAAAATCCAAAAGCAGTAGCAGCAAAGAATACCACGCTCACTATGTTTTTTACAATCACAAACAATATTATGGTCTAGAGGATTAAACCTAACCACAAACCCAAACTTCTGCAAAAGGCGATTCTCATAAACAACATATATATGCTAGGGGGTTTTACTTGAGCTAAGAAGATCTTGATGACACCCTTATCCTTTAATGTATTCATTCTCAAACACCTTGTACAAGTTGTTCGTATAGATCTTTGAAGCATGCTGTAAAATGCTGACATGTGGCAAGTACATCTCAACAAATCTATCCTTATTTTTCACATTCTCATCCTTCTCCTTAATCCTCCACTCAGTTACGACGACACAGAATATATTGTCAAATTCAAACAAACCACAAGTGGCATTGACTTTCTTTCACAAAGAAGCATTTTTCGACTCACTTCTTTGTGATGATAAAATGCCACCAGAGAAAATATCATTGCAAAAAGTTGGACACCTTTTTTCTTTCAACGGATACAATCTAACCAACCAAGCATTTTCAGCACATTTATACTCTTTAACCAGCCTAACACACAAAACCAGTTAGGACAAAATAATAAGTTAGTGAGTAGAAAAATGTAACCTTTGTGAGCAGAAGGTATAATCCAGTGAGCAAACACATATAACCTTGGTGGGCAGACACTAGTAATTAGTGAGCAGAAAGCAATAACTTGGTAAGCACATTAGTATATAGAAAATAGAGAGATGGCTCCCCTCTGCTAACAAAAATTAAACTCTGCTTCTGTATCACACCTCATCAAACACATGGTCAAACTTATCAACAAATCCACCCAATACCCTAAGATGACCAATATTCTTATTTGAATTCTCTAACATGTGCCAAGTGCACAACCTATGCTTTCCCAAGGGGAAGACCTTTTCAATAACATTTGCCATAGAAAATACTTGGCCCGACATCACAGTTTTCGGTTGCACATTATCCACAGCTTTCAAAAATGTTTAAAATAATTACACAAAGCTCTCAATCTTCTCATTCATAAAAAACCCACATCCCACCATAACGTTCTTCGCATGATGATTCATATAAAAAAAAGGTGCGCATACTATCTCATAACGGTTGGTCCTATATGTCATGTCAAATATAATGAGATCAACAAACAACAAGTAATCACATTTCATTTGTGAATGTCTCCAAAAGAAGCTCATCAAACATTCATCCTCGTCCAATTTAAACTTATAAAAAAAATCTTGCTCGTTGGCACACCTAGATTCTAAAACACACATCAAATGATTGGCATCGCCCCCATCTATAGTCCTTTTGATTTCATTTGCAAGACTATTGTATGCATCCCTTTTACTAAAACCAAGTAGTGGTGAACCCTCGAGCTCATTTCTTAGAAGCCAATAAGCATGCGAAACCTTCATACCAATTCTTCTCATCTTTTAGAAAAAGTCCACATGAGCTTTCTCGACTTTTTTTATGTGACCTCAACTTATGGACCTCATCTTCCAAAAGAAGTTCATGATTATGAACCATTTCATGCTTCTCTCAAACCTATTACCCATTAGGTTCAATGTAAAATATAGTCCTAACTTTACAATTACACCTCTGGCTCCATTTTGTAAATGTCTTGTCTTTTTTCCAGGGACACCTTTTAACACCTTGTTTGCAGCAACAAAACTCCCTTGAACGAACCTCTTGTGAACCGTCTCTCCTTCACAACTTATCACATCTAATGGAAAACCCCTAACGGAAAGCATACTCATTGTATACCTTAGATGTTGTACCTATAGAACTGACCCTTTTACCAATCAGCTCTGATTCATTAGATTCCTTCACTTCAACCACACATTCATCATCATCTACACATTTCTCCTTATCAATCACAACATAATTAGATACATTACCAACAACATTACCATCGTCAGTAGCCACGCCTTCGCCCTTTGAACCACCAGTGGGATTACACAAAATCCTAACATAATTATCAACATCAATAGCCTCAGCAACAGAACGATCTAATGTAGATATGAAAAATGAAGTATCATCTGCAAAAACAACATGATTTTTGTGGTGAACTATAATGCATAATTGGTGAGCACAATCTTTATTCTAGTGAACCAAACGCTTGTGTTAGTGAGTAGAAAATGCTATGCAGGGTAGTCGAAGGCAGTAGATTTTTTATAGTGACCTATACTGATTATAGTGAGCTATTGTTTTCCATGATAGGCACAAGATTAAATATAATGATTATATTTGGTGAGCAGATAAACTGATAAATGATTGCTAAATATAAGCTTAATCCCAGTGAACTAAATTTATTTCTTTAGTGAGCCAACGATTATATGTAGTGAGCACATAACTCATATTAGTGAGCTGTTGTTTCTCATATGTATACAACAAAAATAAAAATATCATCTGAAAAAACAACTATAACATTTGTGGTGAGCTATAATAAAAAATTGGTGAGCATAAAGTTCAATCCTAGTAAGCTAAACGTTTCTTTTAGTGAGCAAAAAACTGCTCCATAGTAAAAGGCAACATATTCTTTATAGTGAGCTAAATATATGCCTTTAGTGAGCCAACAACTATATTTAGTGAACATATAACTCATAATGGTAAACTATCATTTCTCATATGTCACCAACCAAAATTCACATACAATGAAGTATATTCAAGAATTAAACCCAAAAACCATTCTACACTTGTATCTTAACCAGAATTAACACAACACACAACTCAAAACACCAACCAAGCATTCTGCTAAAATCCAGAACAACAAATCACAAACACAAACTATATACTCAAACCAACAATTCCATTATATTTTCTGAACACGGCAACATAACAATGAATGTAATCCAGTTCAAACAACTCAAAATTAACTCTTCAAAACCCAAAACTGACGCATATAACTTCCAAATCCAAAAACAAAAACAGAGATCCAAAAAACGTTATCAAACCTAACGAAGAATTCGCGCTTGATGAAGATTCAACATTAATAACTACGTTAAGATCAAACCCAGCGATTCAGTAGTTGTTGAATGCTAAAGCAATTAAAGTAGTGAGCATAGATCAGTGGGAGAATGGGAAGAATGAAAATTGCAAATTCAAAAAGCTGAGAAGTTTGATTTTTTTTTTAAGAGGGAGTTGCTGGACTGAAAATGGTTGGTGGTGGGCCGGGTGGACAATTGAGATGTCCACCCGGTTGTACGTAATAAAATGCGTTATTATTATGTTGACATTAACTTAGAAAGAGAATAGCATAAAAAACTTTATCTCCAGAGGCAAAATCAAGGACAAAAATATCTCTTTCTTAATTTATAATTATTTTTTGTAAATTATTGCAACTACTTTAACGATTCTAGTCAAATTTGTGTCCACCGATTGTGTTAATTTATAATCATTTGTCACAAACTATTGCATGTAATTTAGCGATTATAGTCAAATTTGTGTGTAACAATTTTGTTAATATCATTTTGAAAATAGCCAAATGTGAGTTAATTTTAATAAACTTGTGAATAAAATTGAACTTGGGAGCTTGAAGATGGAATTTGGTAAATTTGAGATCTCTTATAGGTTTACTGCAACATTATGGTTATATTGCGTTGTAAAAAAATCACGAAAGAAATGTATTAAAAAATTAGAGTGCAAATTAGACGAATATTAGTTATACTGTATAATATAGTTCAACACCCCAGGATTTAGACCCTAGCTCTGCCATTGTATGTGATGTTCTTTTTTCTCATTACTTTGGTTCTTATTTTTGGATTTCTTAGAACTATACTAATCTTGTTAACATTAAATATGGGTGTATATATGTTATTATGTTCTCAAACTTTTATAACTATGTGCTCATAAGTTGAACCTCATATTCACCAAACTTATACTACTATTACCTAAATTTACTATACTTTTTTTTTGTCATTATTAATATATACAAATCTCTTTTTTGGGCTTATATTTTTTTAATGTTCTTAAAACTATACTATTGTTGTCAATATCAAATATGTATATATTTCAATGAGTATTAGTACTACATATGATGAACAATTGAATGATGTTTTTTTTTAACATAAATGATGCTTTTATAAAGCGATAAGAACAAATAGAGAACAAGGCACACCTATCTAGAAAAAACCCAATTGGAAAAACACCATGTATCTCTAGGAGGGTAATTTTTCAGGTTGCCCAAAAAGTTGTTTCCTGCAAGGATTACCTTTGCCCCTGCCCTAGGTGGGTTACTACCTCACCTTCTTCTCGACAACCAGCACAAGGGCATTAAGATTAATGCAAAAATAGTTTGATACATCAAACAAAATTGAACAAGTAAGCTCATCTGTCTACCTACTAAAGCAACATTGAGCTATTTAAATTCTAAAAACTTAGCCTAGTAATACAATCAAAACATCTTACAATATCCTTAGATTTGTATAAAAGTTCTCCTACCAGGATTTGATCGAAATTGCAATGCGAGTTTTGATGTGTCATATCAAACCTTGAATATCCAGCTGCCATTCTTCAAAAATAATCTTATTGCTTTTAGACCAAATGGAAAAAATCACTTCGAAAAAGACCATGCACCAAACTGTTTTATGAAATTCACTTCTAAAATTTTACTTGCAATTGAGATTCGTAATGGTTGCTAATACTATCGGGAATCACCAGGTCAACATCCTATGCCTATGCAACACTTGGTCCAAATCTACCAAGGCACGCAAATGATTAATGGTCTAAGAATTATTGGCATAATGTGCACATATTCTTATCAGCTGACAGTAGCCCCTTTTTTGCCAACGGATCTCTGATTTGCATTTACCATAACACTGCTAGCCAAACCATTATTCCCACTTTTGGAGGAGCAAGCTTCTTTCACACTGCCTTTACTAGGTGGTCAACTGAGTAGCCTTTATTCCTTTCAGCTATAATGGTTTTACTTGGAGAGTTCACACTAAGGCCCATGTCGCTTCTCTAGCTTCCATATTACTATATCTTCCACAGGTTATGTTCCTCTGGATTCCATTAGTAGACTATTCAGTTAATTGGTTTTACTTAGGGAGTTCACACTAAGGCATGTTGGTTCTCTTTATAATTCAAGCACCTCTTCTTATTTAAAACCCAATTCTAGTTTTTTTAATCATCCCAACCCACCTGAGCAATAGAAGAATTTTGTTGCAGGGACAATGTTAGACAAATAGGACTTAACCTGGAATGTAGAATTATCTGTCAGCAATAGCCCACGTCGATCTGAATGTGAGGCGACTACTAGAGTGGCCTTTAGGGTTCACATCCTAGATCCAAAACCCCGGTGGATGGTTAGGCAGCCGTGAGAGAGGAAGGGGAGAAACTGTGAGAGTGTTTTCTGTTTCAATATCGGTAACCCTGATTAATCTCCTAAAACCTCCTTATATAAGTTGGGGGGTACTGATTAAGGTTGCCGCACTAAGCGGCCTATGTGTCCATTGAGCCTAAACATTAGGAACTACCAACAACTCCCACTCGGCCACATAGGCCGCAAAACACATGTTCTCCACGAATCACAGCTTATCACGCTTCATACCAGGAATAGGATGTGCGATCGAAAAGTAACAATCAGTGCTATATTAAGTTACCATCTAACTAACATAATACTTTCACAAAGTATGATGCCCCAAATCATCCTAGACATCACTAGTGGAATCTTGAATCCCTTATGCCATGATATATCATATGATTATATACTCAATATAATTGCCCAGGCTGATATTGGTGATGATGGATAGACTTTTCCTAAAATGATCATGGTATTACATCTCAGCTTAACTACTTTCATAACGTGCTCTCATCAAACCGTATGCATCGTGGTCCTTGAAAAACACATTAAAGTAGCAACATCAAGCTTTGACTTCATACCATAGCTTTAAGTCAAAGGGTCATCGTCCATAAGGCCACATAGTGACAAAAGATAAAGAGGTCAATTGTCACTTCGTGCATGGTCATCTTTTAAGCACACACAGTATGAGATGTGTGTCATAACATAGCTCCCACTCAACTGGGTTCGTCACTCTATATGCCATGCGAATTGCCAATGTAGATTTTTACCCAAAACATCTAACCTGAGCCACTAGATTAACATACTAAATGTTAATCTTGACACTCAAGATTCGGCTTTTTAAGACTTCAATATGAAATCATATGTCATATTCGACTCCCTCGAGTCTCATCTTAGATTTACTAAGGCGACTATATCTTATCACATTCATACACTTCCAGTATGAGTAATTAACATTGAACACCTAGTGCCAATATGATTCAGTCTCATACTGGTCACTACTCAAGCGTTAGGGCAATTGTCTATGTGACTAGGCCAATTATAAGCCTGTGACATTTCAATATGCCTAGCACCTAACAATAAATTATGAGCATTTTGTTCATTACAAAAGAACCTTGTCCATCATATGACAAGATATGCCCCGAAACTGAACCTTATGAATTCCTAGACTCACCATATGAGTTTTGAACGTGTCATTAGGAATAGGTTTAGTCAAAAGGGACATGAATTCCTTTTTGGTGTACATATACTTTATGACAATATCTTTTGTTTCTACGGTGACACATAATCTGCCTCCATAGCTAACATTGTTGTGCAGTTTTTGCTTCTTACCGCATCATGACATGGCTTTCCCACCCAGGGTGAAGGCATGTCCTGAGGTTGACTTAGACTCTTCCGAGTCACAACCTCAATCGACATTTTGAGGATCCTCTCAACTTGAGATCTCCCCTTGATAGCATAAGACTAAGTCAGTTGTACCACGAAGGTATCACTCGACTCTCTTGATGACTTGCCAATGTGCAAGTCTTGGGTTGCTCTGGTAACTACTTACCAAGCCAACCACAAAGCAAGTGTCAGGCCGTGTACATAACATGGCGTACATTGAGTTTCTTACTAGCGTAAGGGACATTGTTTATTTTCTCCTTTTCTTTGTCTGTTTTTGGGCATTGGTCGAGACTCAAGGTTAAGCCGTTCAACGGGAGTGTCAACGAGTTTGGAATAATGCCTACGGAAATGTTATAAGACTTTCTTGATATATGCCTCTTGGCTCATACCTAAAAGTTTCTTAGGACGATTTATTATTATTTTCACGCCTAGGACATACCTGGCCTCACCCATGTCCTTTATCTCAAAGACGGATGACAACCACCTCTTAGTGGCTTCGTTCGTCTCCAAGTTGTTCCCAGCCAGTAGTATGTTATCAACGTATAGAGTAAGAAATGTAATCCCCCCGGTTGATCTTTTGACATACACACGGTGGTCTTCTCAAACCATGGATAAGCCAAATGAAGTTATAGCTTTATGGAATCTTAAGTACCAAAATCTGGAAGATTGCTTAAGACCATATACGGACCTTTTAAGACGACACACCTTGTCCTCTTGTCCCTTTGATACAAAATCAATGGGTTGATCCATATAGTTCTCTTCCTCAAAGCTAACATTGAGGAAAGCAGTCTGTACATCAATTTGAAACAACTCTAAGTCCAAATGGACAACCATGGCTAGGAGTAAGCGAATAGAGGTAAATCTCACCATAGGAGAAAATGTCTCTTCATAGTCTACACCTTCAATTTGTGTAAACCCTTTCGCTACTAAACGGGTTTTGAACTTATCGATCAAACCATATGCCCGACGTTTTATCTTGACAACCCATTTGTTTCCAATAAACTTACGTTGGGGTAGAAAATCAACAAGTTTTCAAACCTTATTTCTCACCATTGAGTCCATCTCATCCCTCATGGCGTCCATCCACTCTTTGTGATTTGGTGAGTCAATCCCCTCTTGATAAGAGGTAGGCTCCTCAATTTTCAAGGGAGTGCATAAGAGTATTGCTTGTTCGATTTTGAAATATCGCAGAGAAAATTTTCCATGCTCACTCCTTCAGATCATGGAACCTTTACTGTTTGTCTGCCTAGATGGGGCATCCCTCCCCCTTTCTCTAAGAGGTGTGGGACCCTAAGCATGTGGAGAATCATTTCCACTATCCCCGGCATCCCTCCTGTTTTCTCTAAGAGGTGTGGGACCCTAAGCATGTGGAGACTCACTCCCACTATCTTTTTAGGGTGTGGGATCCTGAACATGTGGACTAAACTGCATGTCCGGGAACCGGAGATTGGGGATGAACCTCATTTATAGGTTGACTCTCCTCATGTATAGGAGATTGAAGATGAATCTCATTCTCTTGAGCAGACAAGTCTCCCCCATCCCTTTCGGTGACTTGGTTAGAGTCTAAATTCTCCTCCTCACCAAAAGATAGTTGGATGTCTTGCTGTAACTCAAAAAGTTCAACATCCTTCTTGATTTTCACCAATGGTTGGAAACTCATCCTCAAGAGAATCGACATTGCAAGAATCTATTTCTGTTCATTAGATTGTGTTGGATATCTAATGAACATCATCTTGGTGGCTGTTGGACCAAGTTTTCTATGTTTTTGGGTTGAGTTATGCACATAACCGGCCGAAACCCATGGCCGTAAATGGTCTAAGGATGGCTTCTTACCATAACTTATATGGTGTGGTAGGTATACTCTTGCTTGGCACACGGTTAAGGATATAAGTTGCCGTGAGCAAAGTATCCCCCCAAAACTGATTGGGAGATTCGCATGTGTCATCATTGACCTGACCATGTCAAGCAATGTACGATTCCTGCCATCCGCAACACCATTTTGTTGTAGGGTGCGTGGAGTCGTTCGCTGTCTTTATATACCTTTTCCCTCACAGAACTCTCTGAACCTATCAGAGATGTATTCGCGATCTCAATCAGCCCGAAGATGTCTAACTCATAGTTTTAATTGAATCTCAACGTTTTGTTATAAAGCGTTTAAACATATCGAGTGCCTCGTAGAAATGAAATGGTAGGTACGCATACCCACGTCATGAATAACCATCTATAAGAGTGATGAAATAGAAAATCCCATGACGTACCTTAATGCTCATGGGTCCACAAATGCTTGAATGGACTAATTATAAGGAGCTAGATGCTCTAGAAGCCTCACCGAAAGGCTTTGCTTTGCCAGCTAGACATTACTCACTTAGGCAACTTAACCCTAGTGAATTGATTTAAAGGACCATCTCTAATTAGCTTGTTCACTCTACCTTGAACCTCATGGTCAAGTCGAGTATGCCTAAAAATAGAGTTCAAAGAAAAGCGGTAAAGACGGAAGATGTCGAGATAAACGGAAATCAAGAAACAAACTAATATCAAAACTAAAAGGTACAAAGGTACGCTGCACCCTAAGAGTGTAGAGAGCATCGTGGAGGAACAACTTATTTCCTTCACGAGGTTTGAGCTGACATGTTGCTATGTCAAGGACATATTCCTCACTGTTGTCCCCTAAGACAACAGTCTGTGAACCCATCGAGTAGTGATGAAGGTTCACAAAAGCAACTCATCCCTGAGCTACGTGTTTGGTTGCTCCCACGTCTACAGTCCGCTAAGGAATAAAGTTTGGTAACTACTGCTTGGGAGCACACATGTTGTTCAGGTGTAAATGTAAAAAAAGGTACCTTAGTTAGCTTGACACGATCCCAAGTGGTGGGTTTCTTCTTTTCACAGTTATAGCATTTCACACGCGCTACATTCTACTCTTTATTGACCTTGACGTTTTACTCTTTTGGTAATACCATCCTTAGGTTTAGAGTTTTGAGAAGGGGACAAATCTGGTCAAACTGGATGCCAAGCTGATCTCACATGTTCTCAACAGTGAGATAGCCTTAAAATCCCCTTACCAGATCATCATGCATGTAATTCCACATAGCTAGCATGCTAATCGATCCTTCTTCGAACCATTCATGGTATACTATTAGCCTTTCTCTTGATACTGCTCACAATTAGTTACATCCATGTTATTCACATCTTCGCTTATCCTAAGAGACTTTAAAAGCTATTGAGTGTTCTAATACTTTACATTTGTTTAGAAGAAGCTAAATCTTCTAACACCATGCATCATGGTTAATGTTACCTAACTCGGTAAACTAATCACCAATCATATTTTAATTTCCATATCTGAAAGTATATATTTAAAAGACGGACAGTAGGCATATTGTCGGATAATTAAATTATCAAAAACTCCATCACTCATGTCGTATGATCGAAAATTTCGCTAAGCTCATGATCATCACATACAAGCATGAATTAGAAGCTTCTATAATTTAATTACTACATTTTTCCATAAAACAAAATTTATGGAGTGCACAATTTGTTATACTAATTAGCACATCTAGAAATATCACAGAGATATTCAGCTTTAATCATGCAAAACAAATTTACACGAAGTTATATAAAACGAATTTATATAATTACTAATATGTCATTTAAAAAACTTTATTTAATGACATATCAAAGAAGAAATTACACGTAAGTAATTATGTGGTACACATCCATATAATGTTTTAACCTTAATATGTCCATTAGCGATATAATATGTCTATTAGCGATATAATACATTATTATATCTTAGGCCAAATTCACATTTAGCCATGTAAAACATATTTACGCAAGGTTTATTTTTATGGAACTAATTCATATATTCTATTACGAAACAATTTGTTTATTTTCTTGATATATAACGCGTAGTTATACATCATGCCTTTAAGATTCATATTATAATTACAAATGGATGTGAACTTAGGAGTTTCCTTAATTTAATTATCAAGTTAACTCCATAGTATTTTGTTAAACTAATTATCATTTTGATTTAGTGACTATCACAAAGATGTTCACTTTTAATTATGCAAAACATATTTACATGAGCCTATGTTGTATAAAACTAATTCATATAACATGTTAAACAAATTCGACATATAACTCATAGTTATATATCATACCTCTAAATTTCATATTATCATTACATAAACAATAATACGAAACAATCAACCATAATGACACAAACATATAAATTCATAATTACTCACAGCATATAAGACTAACTTATATAGCATATTAAGTCAAATCATGAACTACATTGAATTCACCAAAATCGACTCGGCCCAAAAACTAACCTGATGTGAAGTGAAATGAAATTGGGCCCAAGAATCGGTCCAAAATGCGGCATTTATCTTAGCAACTAAGAACCGGCCGATTTAAAAAGAAAAATAAGGCCTATATTAAAAGAAGCCCAACCGGGGCCCTTTTTATGAGGGAGTGACACTAGCTTGCTAACCCTAACCTTTACTCTCTCTCACTTACCCAACCTAACTCTTTGTCTCTCTTGTCTCTCTCCTTCTCTCGACCCCTAAAAGGGAACTCCTCTCTCTCTAGATTTTGCGTCGCCATTGCCATGAAAGAGAGGAGCACTGAGCTCCTTCTCACTGCTCCCCTCCAAAACTGTCTTCCATGGTAGTTCTCCATAGCCACTGTACCTCGAAAACCCAAGGGATGAACATCCGCTGCCCCTCGCTAACCTTGCAAGCCCCACGACTTTGTCTACTCACCAACCGACAAAAATACCATCGTCAGAGTGTAGATCGGCTGCCAACGAAGTGCCAGATGCCGTCCGCGCTCTCAATGTGCCACCTTTGTGACAGCGCATGATGCACACGCATGACCTGGGGCATCTTTTTCATGGTGTTTCTGCCGGGAATGAGTAGATCGGCAAGGTTTGAGGACTATTGGATGAAGAAAATGGTAATGACCAGTTTTCGTCGGCGGCGCGTGACTTACACTCGCCACCCCTCCGCGGTGTCCGGTGGGTATGGCATGAATCCGAGTCTCTTTTACCCCTTGTCTTTTTTTTTATTGATGGGTCGAGGTGGGGGTTTTGAAGGCTACTGAGGCTTCGCCACTGCCGCCGCAGCCACTGAGGCACTGGCGGTGGATTCAAGATTTGGGTTTCTAAGTCGGTCAAGCAACAGATTTGACCTTGGGTCGAGTTCCAGGTAGAGGTCGATTAATGGTTAGGGTTTTGGGGTCTCAAACATAAGCGAATTGCCTTGCTAAACAATTAATTACACATGGTAATAGACAATCAATTTGGGCATAGTCTTGATTAACACAAAAAAAAAATGCTTGTAAAGTATAAACACGTTCACGAATTTTGTCTAATATTCCAGATTCATGATTCATGCATAATTTTGAGCAGTTCATGATGAACATATCATTATTCATAAAAATTGGGTTCAGGGCATAGAAACGGAACATCCATGAATTTCCTTGACCAAAATTTTCAATCTTTTAGTCGATTCAGGGCATCATAATCACAAAAATATGCTATTAGCACAGTAGGATTGCATAATTAGTTTGAGCCATTGGTTATGACTAGCTGCGCACGATTTAGCACGTTTAACATGACATGACTAATGATTTAGCATGAATCTGATAGATTAAAAAAAAACTCAATTTGTTGTTGATTCTGGGCAAGTAGACATAGAAGCATGCTATTAATTTACACAATTACGAAAATTAGGCAATTAATCATATAGTCGTAATCTCAAAACAAGCATGCTTAGCATTCAGATATCTAAAAGCATTAAATGGGACTAATCCGATCAGTCTAGGCTCTAATATAACTGTTAAAGAAATAACACTGACATGGAATGCATAATTATCTGTCGGGAATAGCCCACGTCGATCTGAATGTGAGGCGACTACTAGAGTATCCCTTAGGGTTCACGTCCTAAACCTGAAACCCCGATGGATGGTTAGGCAACTGTGAGAGGGGAAGGGGAGAAACTATGAGAGTGTTTTCTGTTTTAATATCGGTAACCCTGATTAATCCCTTAAAACCTCCTTATATAAGTTGGGGGTTAATAATTAGGGTTGCCACACTAAACGGATTATGTGACAGTTGGCCCTAAAAAGTAGGTCGGCCAACAGACAAGATGAATAATGGGTGAAGCTTGTTTTTCATTGGTGCACTGCTTATCCATGTATCAATCCAAAACCCTATCTTGTTTTCATCCCCAATATACATTACTAACTCTTTTTGATTAACATGTTGCACATCAGGACCTTTCAATACTGTTTGCTTGAAATATTTCCAAAGATCAACATAAATGAAGTTGTTGTCTTCCTTGTATATTGAAGATATTACCTTTTCCATGAGGCTTCATTTTCCACTAAGAATCTCCACCAGCATCTGAATAGACAACTATGTATGAGTAAGTCACCAACCACTAAGCCGCCAAGATGTTTTAGCTTTTGTATCAACTGTCACTCAACAAGATAACAACTTCTCCCTTGCTTATATATTTCCAAAAGAAATTCGTCTACAACTGAATGCTCTCCAAAGCCATTACCTTTGGAATCTTGAAAATGGAGAGGTCACATATTGGCAGACTATTTAGAATAGATTCGATTAAGACCCATTTGCCAGTTGTGGACAACGTATTCACATTCCATGTTGACAATATGTTCTCAACCTTCTGTAACATTATGTCTAATATGAGATCTTCTTCATATTCCCACCCAACGAAATGCCTAAATATTTTTTGGGATAAGGGTAACCCAAGTTGTATTTAGTCTTCCAGGAAAAGCTACAATTTGAAAAAAAAAATTCCAAAATGCAAGTTAATGTATATGCACCAACTATGTCCTCAAGCTTAATAATAAACCTCAAATTATAGCCATCAAAGGCTGGTGCTTTATTTGGGTTGCAACTCCAAACTGCATTTTGCATTCCTTGATCAATCACAAGTCGTTCTAACTCTTCCCTTTGTGATGCAGTGATTTGGTTTAGGTTCAAATGAGGATACACCAAAAGCAGTTGGTCTTTCTTTTATGTATAGCTTCCTGAAGAACTTGATGATATGTTGTGAAATTACTTGATGATATTCTATGAAATTACTCGTAAGTTAGTTAGCAAGACATATTGAACTTCAATCTTGTCAATTGTTGTCTTTCCTTACCTGATTCTAGCCATTGTGTGGAATAATTTTATATTTTAATCCCCTTCAATAGCATATTTGCATCCTCAGAGTTGTCTCCAGTATCTTTCTTTCCTGGACTACCAAAGCCATAATTGGCTCATTATTGCTTGCTTGCTTGCCCAATCCAATTAAGATAGATCCTCATTTTCAACTTTATTATCCCATTTTGCACTATGCTATTCTTGACTCAATTTCTGCAAAAATTTGCTTATTTTAGAGTTTGATTAGCTTCTTAGCTGCTTTTAGTTTTTAATCAGTCGATTAATCTGAACTACTTGTTTATCCCACATGACAATGACTCCACCTAATCTGTCAAGTTTGAAACCAATCACAATTTTGTGATCGTCAGCAACTGTAAATATCTCATTCAGTTAAAGTAGCATGCTTTGTCTCTTTAAGAGACAAGCAGCATAGGTCTTTCCTTCAGCACCGACCTCTTTATTGTGGTCCTTTTCTTAAGAGCTCTGGCACACTGATGTTCTAGGTCCAAACCTTCATCTTGTTTCCGCTCATTTCTTAGGATTTTTGCTATTTTCTTGACTATCTTGCTTTTTTTTCCCAGTTAAAATACCCAAGTTTCTTCTGAAACTTTAAGCTTGTTTTGCGGTTAAATCACTATCTTTCCTTTTCTTACTTTGAGCTACTCCTTTTTTAATCCTTATTGCCTTGGCCCTTTTATTTTTTCACATTTGTTCTCCAGAATTTTGTGCTTTGTTGGGGTAGAGACATCTTCGTACACAACCTGAGTATTAATTTTAGTAGATATAGTGATATCATCATAAGTAGTTGCATTTACTCCATCTATTTCTTTGTCTTCTTGGAGATTTGTTCCAGCCATATTGAAATGTTCCTCGACCCTCGAATCAATTATTGGTCTAGTGGGTTCCTATAGCTAAGTAATGGTGTTGCTGTTGTTGGGTGAACCTTATGGCTCTTGGCCTTCCCTATTTGAATTTGAAACTATCTTTTCTTTCATAATTGGCTATTCAACTACCTGAAAACCTATCCCGGACACAGTTCATGTCATCAGACTTTAATAAGTTGTCGATATTCTGTTGTCCTTTAATGCCTGATCATGCCAATTTCCAACAAAATTTGATCCACTTTCATCGAGATTTTCCAACTCATGTTCATCACTAAGTTTGGCAGCATCTCTTACATTATGGTCTGCAAGGGTATCAACCCTCTGGTTATGGCTACCACTAAAGTGACTCCCATTGTTAGACTATTCGATTGAGCTTGTTGTATTCTCCATTAGTTGAATTCTTAATCATCTGTTGCCTATATTGACAATCACCTCTTCATTAATCTGGTTCATAAATGTTGTATTAATGAGAGCCTTGATAACTTGAAAGAGTATCATGGCTTCCCAAGATGGCTGATTTCTCCCCAGTTGCCAGTTAGCAATTCCATATTTTCACTACTCCACCTTTACGCTGGTAGACCACTGATCACAACCCAAGTCCTCCTTTCACACACATCATTTGGAGAGTGGAGACTAATTTCTCACTTCAAAGAACTAGTTAAGAATAATTTGGCAATCTCTCTGCAGAGTAGTCTCTAAGCTTTCCACCGAATCAAAGGCTTAAATGAATTTGAATTTCCCCATGCTCTTAATAGTTGTGAATAGCAAACATTCTAAATTAAGCATGATCCAAGGATAATTGGTCTACAAGCATCACAAACAATACTCGTATTCAACCACTCCACATGCAGCTCATGTACCTTTCCTTGTAAAACTCAAAGTCGCTGCAACTTATTTTCTTAAGAGTGAGTGTTCTCATGAGCTGCTTCTAAATCTGCCCATCATATTCTCATTATTTTCCCAATTGATTTGCATGTGGTTCTTGCCAATTTCACACCTTGCATGTATGCGATTCCTCTCTCTATGAATTCCTTCTTTAAGAATCTAGTAGATTCATACGTACTGTTACATCTTCTTCCTCTACGATTTAGGATGTAAACATCTGCTACTCCAATACAGGAAAACAGACCGCCAAGCTTAAAGGTTTCGTGTTGTTAGAAAACAAGGACTCACCTTGATGCGGAAATAAGATTGGTCAGGTCTTTGTTCTACTTGATATCTACCCACGTTCAAGGGTCAAGAGCGGCTACTAGAGTCACTGGATGTGTCACGCTACCAAACCCAAACCCACTTTGATGGCCAGGCTGAGTGAGGAATAAAACAGAGAGATTATTTGAGAGCTAATAGCTTTTCTATTGTGTTACTCCTTTGGATAATTCAACCCATAAATCACCCACCCTTTTATAGTGGCACATAGCCACAAAATATAATCTTGCAAATCAATGTATTATAAAGGCTGATTAATTACATAATCAAACCTCTTATTGTAAAAGCCAAATCAACCCATGATTATGGCCATTAAGTTTCTGACCGTTACCGGTCAACAGCTCCCCTTCGATCACAAAGAACAAGAATCCATATATCTCTCTGCCAATTGACTTCCTCATGCTTCATACTGAGAATGGAGGGTGCGACCAAAAATAAAACATTAGTGTTATATCAAGTCGTCATCTAACTGACATAACACTTTCACGAAACTTCAACACCCCGAATCATTCATATACATCACCAATGGCATACATTGTCCCTTTATGCTTGATATATCAATTGATTATATACTAAATATAATCACCCGAGCTTGATATGGTGATGAAGAAATAATTCTTCCTTAGACAATTAAAGTAATTCATCTTAGCATGACTGCTTTCCTAATGTGTTCTGTTGGACCGTATACATCTTGACCCTTGGATAACACATTAAGGCATCAACGTCAAACTTCGACTTCATATTATAACTCTGAGTCAAGGAGTATCACTAATGAGGGTCACACAGTGATAAGGAAAGGGGATTCATTTATCACTCATCAGATAGGTCGACTTTCAGCACACACAATATGATAGTGTGCCATGTCATAGCTCCCCCTAAACTAGGCATGTCACTCTTCTATGCCATGCGAATCATAGGCTTGGCTTTTACCTAAAAAACCAACCTGAGCTATTGGACCAACATACCTAATGTTAATCTCAGTAATCAAGATTCGGCTGTAAGGCTTTGATATGAAAATTTATCTCATATTTGACTCCCCCTGAGTCTCATCTTAAACTTACTAAGGCAACTGTAGTTCCCATTCATACACTTCTAGTATGAATAATCAATATTGTACACCTAGTGCCAATATGATTCAGTGTCATCCTCTCCGCTACTCAAGTGTCTAGGTGATTACCTGTGTGACTAGGCAAATCAGAAGTCTGGTGACATAACAATGTGCCTTATAATGTACTTGTATATTTATGAACATTTGAAAAAGAAACATCATTCTTTATTTCATAAATATTTAATACAAGTAATAACATGTCCATCATATACTTAGATACACCCAAAAACTAAGTCCTACGAAGACCTAAGCTCATCACATGAGCTTTAAAAGCGTCTCTAGGAATAGGCTTAGTTAAAGGATCTGCCATCATCATACTTGTAGATACATACTTAATGGCAATCTCTTTCTCTTTTATGGCGTTTCATACAAAATGATAACGCCTCTTAGTATGCTTAGTCTTCCTGTGAAACTTTGGATCTCTTGCAAATTAGATAGCAGCAGTATTGTCATATAACATTTCTACAGGATCATTAACCCCGGGAGTGAGATCAAGATCCCATAGAAAACTCCTTAGCCATATTGCTTCTTGAGTGCCAAGACAGCAAGCAACATACTCTGCTTCCATGGTTTAAAGTGCTATGTAGTCTTGTTTCTTGCTGCACCAAGATATGACTTCCATGCCCAGGGTGAACACACATCCTGAGGTAGACCTAGATTCGTCCAGATCACCACCTGAATCAGCATTTATATATCCTCTCAGCTTAAGATCTCCATCTTGGCAGCAAAGGACCAGGTCACTCGTACCACGCAGGTAACGAAAGATCCTTTTGACAGCTTGCCAGTGTACAGGCCCTAGGTTGCTTTAGTAATAACCTACCAAACCAACCACAAAGCATATGTCTGGTCGTGTATACAACATGGCATACATTAGACTTCCTACTGCACTAGCATAAGGAACATTGTTAATCCTCTCCTTCTCTTTGTCTGTCTTAGGACACTGATCGAGACTTAAAGTTAAACCCTTCTCAACTGGAGTGTCCGCGAGTTTAGAGTAATGCATTCGAAAACGTTCTAAGATTTTGTTAATGTATGTTTCTTGGCTTAAACCAAGAAGCTTCTTAGAACAGTTCCGAGTTATCTCTACGCTTAGGACATACCTGGCCTCACCCATGTCCTTCATCTCGAAGACGGAGGACAACCACTGCTTAGTGGTTTGGATCATCTCCATGTTGTTTCCAGCCAATAGTATGTCATCAACATACAAAGTAAGAAACATAATCCCCTTTGTAGTTTTCTTGACATACACACAGTGATCTTCAGAAACCATGTTTAAGCCAAAAGAAATAATAGATTCATGGAATCTGAAATCCTACGCTCTGGAAGACTGCTTGAGACCATAAATGGATTTTTTAAGACGAAAA
>JACYFF010010365.1:100496438-100531445 GCA_017589665.1 Selenicereus undatus | reverse complement strand
TTGTACGCGAGTCCTTTTTTTTTTTAAGACTTATTGCGCATGAGATACAATAACGGGATTCAGCAGTTGAAGCCTCGCTGTGCGCGAGGTTGACCAGTCCCGTTTTGTTTTTTTGTTTTTTTTTGGTTTTTTTAGGAGAGAGCCCTCGTATATGCTAGCGGAATACGATGCTTGAAAACTCGCTGTGCGCGAGGGTGATCGGACTCAGTCTTTAGACTTTGAGGAGAGAGCCCTTGCACATGCCAACGTGATGTACCATTTGAAGACTCATTGTGCGTAAGGGTGATTGGACTCGATCTTTAGACTTTGAGAAGAGAGCCCTTACACTTGCCAGCGTGATGTACCATTTGAAGACTCGCTGTGCGTGAGGGTGATTGGACTCAGTCTTTAGACTTTGCGGAGAGAGCCCTTGCACATGCCAGCGTGATGTACCATTTGAAGACTTGCTGTGCGTGAGGGTGATTGGATTCAGTCTTTAGACTTTGAGAAGAGAGACCCTGCACATGCCAGCGTGATGAACCATTTGAAGACTCGCTGTGCGTGAGGGTGATTGGACTAAGTCTTTAGACTTTGAGGAGAGAGCCATCACTCATGCTAGCGAGACGCAACCCTTGAAGACTCGTTGTGCGTGAGGGTGATCGGCCCGGCCTTCAGACTTTAAGGAGAGAGCCCTCACTCATGCCAGCGAGACGCAACACTTGAAGACTCGTTGTGGATGAGGGTGATCGGCTTGGTCTTCAGACTTTGAGGAGAGAACCCTTACGCATGCCAACGGGTGTAGCACTTTGAAGACTCACTGTGTGCTGAGGTAATCGGACTTGGTCTTTAGACTTTGAGGAGAAAGCCCTTGCATGTGCCAGTGAGACGTGCCACCCAAAAATTGAGCCATGCTAATGAGCCCACCGACGATTTCATATCCTTGAAAACTAAACTGCGATGATTTTTTTTTGGGCGAAAATAATCACCTTTTTTTTAATAGGTACTTGATCCTAGTACGATCTAAGGAATACAAGCAACGGGATAAAATTTATCTTTCTGACGTGGAACATGAAGAGACGAAGGCAGAGCTGGGCAACACATTTATCGTTTACCCATCCTTGCTTCGTCGAGAGTCTGAGCAGATACCTACCGTCCCTCGTTCTGGCTCGCATCGCCGTTGACTACTAGGGCTGCAGACAGAATGCATGATGATATCCACCTTCTTCACAACGCCAATCATGACAATAGTTGCACCATCACCCCTTTCCCACTGCTTGGGTAAAAAACTATTTCTGGTGAAGTTCGTTGGGGGCCAGTATTAAAGATATTTAGGGAATTCTCTTTCATTCTGAAATATTAGGAGTGGGTAGAACACATCTTCTCATGCCTCGAATCCAAATTGAGGACTTGTCGCCTTTTTGATGTAGTGCATGCTTTATTATACACTTATGATCGTGATCCTCATGTTATTCGTGCCTTCTGTGAGGCTTCGTGCCCTGAGACCAACACTTTACACACTATATCCCGTGAAATGTTGCTATCTCTATGGGACTTATATAAACTTGGTGGGCTTCCTATTTACGGGAAAATTTATAACGAGGCAGTACCTAGCCGACATGCATTATATCAAGGTCATCACGACAATAAGAGATTAATCCAGCTCACATGTAGATACTTGTTTGCTGCTTACACCTGTCTTGAAAATGCCCGTGACCGAGGGGTTTGCCCTGAGCGTTGGATAGATTTTTGCTGCAAAAGGCAAGTTAGGCATGAGTCCTTCCCGAGGCGACGAAGCTCTTCCAAGTCACGTCCTGTCAAGTCACGACCTAAGTCAACTCATAATCCTTCAAGCGACATTCAGCCTATGGCCCTGTAGTGGACTCGAGAAGAATCTGTTGTCTTTGATGCACTTTAAATTCCTATAGATAGAAGAGGGAGCACTTATCTAGCTGCTTTTCTTTCGTGTTGGTTGTGCATTTTTGCTCTTCCTGAAGATGAAAAAGGATTCATTCGTCCTGGCACCTTCGAAGTGGCTAGCAACATGGCAGTTGGATGCACATATAGTCTTGGAGTGCCAGTGTTGGCGGGCATTTATCGTGGCCTTGGCGGTATTTTTAGTGCGGGAAAACCCTCAAACTCCATGTCATTCTTTCCTGCTCATTATCTATATGGCTGGCTCGCATGTTACTTCAGCACCCACTGTGTACTAGATCCAGCTCCTACAGGCCCTCTAATGGTGCACTATTCTGGCTTTGGAGGGGTGAAGAGTTTTAAGGACGCTCGAAGGCGTATCCATAGAGGGGCGATTGCTGATTTGAGTTGCACCATGCTTAGCAAGCACTACAAGAAAAAGACGAAATAAAGACTGAATCAGCGACGAAAATCGATTAATTAGCGACGGAATTGGCGACGGAATACGACTGTCGGATTTTCGCTCGTCGCTGAGTACCCGGCGACGGAATTTCAAAATCCTGTCGTCAACGGCGACGGATTCAGCAACGGATATTGCGACATACTTTTTTTGGTGGGGGAAACTGGCAGGGCAGGGGGTGGCGACGGAATTGGTCATTCGTCGCCGTCGCTATGGGAGACGGAACTTCTGTCGCTGATGGTGACGAAAAATCAATTCCGTCGCCCCCCGGCAAAAAAAAAATGTTTTTCTCCCCATCCATCGCAATTCTGTCGCTGACTCCTTTTTTTTAAAATAAAATCACTTGTTTTTTATCACATCCGTACATACAAATGAATCCCTGTAAGAAATTTACAACATCTTCGCACTCAATCAACATCCAATGGCTTCGAATATGGCTTCCTTTGAAGCGTTCTCAACAATTTCAAACCACACAAAGGTGGAATTTCACATCTAACACAACACTTCCAACCAAGGGTTTTCGATTCACAAACCAGAAGTTCTAAACAAACTCTCTACATATCACAAACTACAAGTTCGAAATAAAGTCTGTACATATCACAAACCATAAATCCAGACAAACCAGAAGTTGATTTCCAATAATTGATAATAAAGTTATATATATGTTTGCAGAAGAGGGAGAAGCAAACCCGAAATGGGAGGGGAGCGAAATAACCACCAGGGCAAGGGGAGTGAAACAAGCAGAAATGGGAGGGGAAGCAAGCAACAAGAGATATACTTTTTGAAGAATCAAGCAGAAGAGGGACCAGCTGAAAGAAACCTGCAACCAACTCAATCACCAAGGTCTTCCTCTTCCTCTTCCTCTTCCTCTGGCTCACCATCTTTGTCATTATGTTGCGAGTGATGAGTAAATGGAGGCTGAGATCCCGAGCTAGACGCCTGTTGCAATTGAAAGAAAGCTTGGAGGCGCTAATCGATGCTCATCATTTGTTGGCTCAGTTGTTGGTTGCTTTGGGTGAGCAATCTGTTGGATTCCTCAAGTTGCTTACATTTCTCCATAACCAACCGACAGCTTTCAGCTTGTGAAGTTAGCTGACCCCCCAAGTTGGTTACTACACCCCTTAACTCATTGAGCTCTTGTTGCGATGGCGTAGAACCGGTACCTGCTGACAAGCATTTCAGTGAAATACGCATTAGTATTGCAAGTAAGTAAATTCAATGTATAACCATGGTCGTTGAAACGTTAATATGAAAACTGTACCGGATCTTTGAGTGGGACTAAAGTAACCGGATTCCCTCATGTTGACAGCCTCGTCCCCAATGCCATAAATACGACCCTTCTTATTCTTGAACGTCTTCACCCACAACTCATTTGGGTTTGGAAATGACTGGTTTGGATCTTCAGAACTATCATCCCCAGTCCCTTGAGAGTTGATAACACTTTAAAAATCATGTTCACAGGATTCCTACAATATCGCAACATGCGCACGAAATCATGCATACTAAATGTACTTGAAATAAAGTATACAAGTTCAGGGGGAAACTACAAATGAAGATTGAGAATAGCTAATTGGTTACATATGTTTGTTGTGATTTCTTGTCAACCCAAGGGGCATCTTCTTTGCCCTGGAGTTTGTAAGTATGACTGAATAATTCAACAATAGTGGGCTCCGTCCCAAGTTGTTCCATCTAAGTACGTGCCAGAAAGAATGATGTCAAGCACAACACAAAATACAGTATTGAACTTAAACGAATACATAGCAAATATTAATTCATTTACCAGACGCCGCCTATGCTCATGCATAGGGATCGAGCCATAGGTGTGGAGAGATGGCCCACCACTTTCTGGAGTCCTCAGTCAATTCTTTTGGGCTGTTTTACGCAATTTCTTGTAATGTTCATTCGCTCAGTGCTGTTGGAGTCCCTCCCATTGAGCATCACTGAGCCATACAGGCTTCTTGTTATGCTTCCTTGCTTTGCCAAAGAAGTCTCTCAAGCGTGCATTGCCTCAGTTTTCAAAATTTCTTCTTATATGGTCCTCATTTTTCAGATCCCAAGCAAACCACTTCTGCAATTATGAAAACAAAAAACACATCAAATAATTCAATACTAATATAGCACGTTCACAGAAACTATTAATACGAAGTCACTGTAGTTACCTTGAACTCTCCAAACCACAAATCTTGTACTGGTTTGGGCACTTTGCTCCAAGTAAGCCAAACTCTGTCAAATTTGCTTTGAAATATGAGCGAAATCCTACTAACAGCACCATCATTGGGGAGAAACCTAATTGAACGTAACACATAAAATTCATTACTTGTAATGCAAAATTAATGTAGTACTTCATAAGATATAACAAATGAAGACTTACCCATTACCGTCTGGCTCAATCCAAGTCTTAGCTCGAGTGCTCCCATGATTGGATTGTGCTTCACTTTCACCCCTTCCAATATTCTCTTGGGACTGGTTTGTGTTAGGGTGAGTGGGTTGGGGAGTAGGCTGCACAGTGTGAACAACATGGGGGTTTGGAGGAATGTTGTAGGCAAATTGGACGTACATGGTGCTTTGGTTCGGAATGTATGAGGTCTGATGATGGAAAGCCCTAAATGGGGGAGGCAGTGGTCCTGAAATACCTAGTATGTAAGCAACCATTGTCGCTCCTGGCTGAACTGGTATATGAGGTACCTGGGGGAAGATGGATCAATGTCCATTGCGGTCGGATCAATGGCAGAGCTCCGACGCCCAGATCCTCTACCTCGAGGGGAAGACTTTGCTCAACGAGAACTTGAATCCATACCTAAAATAGGTAACAACAACGCCAAATATAAATATATAATGATTGCACATGTAAACCATTCTCCTCATATATCATAATAGGTACGTAGGTTACACATATTTTGCAAAGCTCATTCATACAATATAAGTAAAGTCACAACCAATTGTTTGACATGCAAAGTAATCATATACATAAGAATTCGTAACCACTCAATCATCTGCTTGCTCATCCTCATCAACGTCATCGTCATTATCATCATACAAATGCAAATTTTCTTCAGCTTTATCTGTTTCATTACCGTCATCCCACTTCCCTCTTCATCATCCTCATCATTCTCTACCTCATCTATCTTGTTATTACCCTGAACGAATGAAAACCCTACTTCATCATTAACCTCTTCCGGTGGTGCACTTTCATCCACTAATGATGCAGGGATGGCGTCATTCACAAGTTCGACGACAGTCGTCATGTCTGTTTGTTGGTACGCAGTAGGTAAAGTGTACTGCTGATCCACTCTCGCCTTTGGTTTGGTTGGTATGACAACAAGCCAATTGGCCCTATCTCTTGAGCGATCTGCGTGTGGCATGAAGTATACTTGTAATGCGGTGCTTGGGAAGATAAATGAGTCGTACTTTCAGTACCTTCTTGTACAGTGAACCTCAATAAGGTTGCTTAGTTTATGAGATCGTGTCCCATGATTCAATGTGGGGTTGAACCACTCACAACTGAAGAGCAACACATCGTTTAAGTGGTTCACCTACGTACCTAATTTGGACAATGTCCTCCAGTACACTATAATAAGCATTCTCAATATCACCTTCCCCAGTGGCACAAACACCAACACCACAATTATATGTTCTATTCCCGACGCTTCGAGCTTCTGTGTGGAATTTGAATCCATTTACTCTATATGTCATCCACGTCGACACACACCACTTTGGCTTCATAGCCAATTGGCTCAAGTAGCAATGTTTTTCGGTCTCGAACAGTTAAATATAATGCACCTAAGGTGACATAACATGTGGTTTTAATTAATACAATGCACCTAATAAACTGTTATGTTCAAATTATGAATGAATGAGTTCAAGAACTTACATTGTCACTAAACCAATCTACGAAATAAGTTTCAATGATGGTGTCGACATCTGCGTCGCTGACAAACGTGCAACACTCACTTGTTCTGTGAAAATTCTATCACATTTTACGAAGCCTATTAATATACTTGCGATATGAATGATAAACTCAATTGGAAGTGAAAATACCACTCACCCTATATAAGGTTTAACTTCATCAAAATTTAACAGCACGTGAAGATGTGCAGCAATATATTCGGCATCTGTGAGATACCTTGATCTTTCCCTACCAATAGCGGTCCCTTGCGGTGCAAACACGGACAGAGTTGGAAAATGATTAATATGTTCATCGTCATCCTCATTTCTCCTACACCTACTGCGTATAGAGGGCACATTAGAGCCGAAGTAATAGGAGGCGAAGAATGTCCTCTCTGACTCTAGGTATGCTTCTGTGCTTGAACCTTCAGGACACGCTTGCTTCTTTATCTTTTTCTTCAATTGGCCAAAGAACCTACCAAATTCACAATTGCAATCACTTTTGACACTACTAAAAAGCGGGCTTTTTCAGGCGGAATATTCTGGCGGACATCAATCCATCGGACTGGTCCGACGGATATTCCGGCGACACACCCGTCGGCCGCCATTTTTTTGAAAACTAGCCGCGTTTTTTTTTTAAACCGTTGGGGCTGGTTTTGAGGGTCCGACGGACATGTCTGTCAGACCCCCTTTAAAAGAGCCCGACTCGACTTTAATTTCGACAGTCACGCTCTCTCTCTCCTTCGCCCCTCCAAAGTCGCCCCCCGCCCGCGTTCGCCCCTCCCCATGCCGGTTGCCACCGGTCGCCAGCGTCATGTGCCCCGCGACAGCCCGTTGACCACCCCCTTCGGCCGCCTTGTCAGTAGGCATTGGTCGTGAGCGTGGACGTTTAACCAGGCCGCCCAGCTCCAGTGCCTCCCACCGGCGTCGGCCCCCCTTGTCATCGCCGTCGCCACCGCCTCTTCACCACCGGCTGACCTCAACATCCCCGCCATTTGTGGCCCATAAATTTCGATATCTTGAACTAAGTATTTAAACCTAAATAATTTATAGATTTGTGAAATTGAAGAGATAATTTTGATAGTTTTGTGGTAATTAGTGATTGGTAGATTTATATTGAGTGATTTTTGAAAATTGATTCTTGTGGAAAATTAAAAATGTATTGATTGTCACAGCGGTTTGGTAAATTAAAGTGGATTGATTATGTGATATGTGTTAATTTGTTGATAATGGTTTGTGTATGTTGAAATTTTGTGTAAATTAATATGCAATTGTTAGGTAAGTGCTATTATTAGTAATTTGTTGCTGTTGTAAATTATAGTGAAGTGAAGAATGTGTTTGTGCAGACATTGAACATAATTATTTGTGAAATTTATTGTTGAGGATTGATAGAAAACAATTAATAAGCAACTATGAGGTTATATTATTCCGTTAAATGTGAAAAAGTTGTGCATATATGTTGTTGTGTACGATTTGAGGGAATGGTGTTATTTTAATTTGTGTGTTAATGAGAACGATCTTTGTGGATTATTAATATGAAGGAAATGGGTCGTAAGAGAAAACGTATTGCGAAAGGGGAAAAAATCCGTTATTGTTGTTGTGAGTGTCATTATTGTCGGTGTGCATGTCACAACTTTGGGCTCCCACTTCAGACATTGTATAGGAGAAAAAGCTTAATAGGGAGGTTACGAACCTCGAACTTTTTAAGGACACTCATGTAGACGCGGCTACCAAATGGGTGGACAAAAAATCTGAAAAAAGATGCATAAGTCACCTGCATGATTTCTTGCTTCCCTAACAAATCAGCTCAGTGTCTTCACGATTGAATGCTATGTTTGGAATGTGTAATTTTTTAAAATATGATTTTGTAGACGGAGCACCAATTAAAGTGGAACCAGATTCGAAACTCGCAATCTTCCACAGATCCCGGCTCCGAACCAACTGAAGTCTCATCTGAGACTGAGTTGTGGGTGCAAGCTAACTACAACAAAAAGGGCCGTGTGTATGGGCTAGGATCATAAGGGGTGAAACTGAAGCACCTGGTAAAGTCCACAGCAACATCCCGGGACCGTGATCATGACCCTGATGTGCGATCATTGGTCACCCAGCTGAACAGCGAGCTCAGTACAATGGCGGAGAAAAACCGTCACCTAGAAGAGAAAGTGACTTTACTCACTTTGGAATTATCTGGTCTAAAAGATACATTCCATGAGTTTATGAGAGCTCAACAAGCATCTGGGTGTGGATCTCGCCCACGCCCTTCTATCCGCCATCGACAACACCGCCGCGTTGCTCCTTATGTCCCTCCTCCACCTCCTCATCCTCAACCGCAACCCCGTGGCGATGATGATGATGATGATGATGATGATGGTAGCGCCAACCTCGGGTATGATGATCGCCCTCATGACTACAGGGTTTATTTCAACTAGAATGTCCATCGATCCTCCCCTTCCTCTTCGATACTCATTTGAACAGTTACGTTTTCTTGCATTTGTTGCCTTGCTTTGGTTTCTTATTACTGTACTTCCTACTATTAGAATGTCCATTTGGTGTGGTTGTTTATTTATACTTATTGAATGAAAGTAACCACGTGTGGTGGTTACGTTTGTTGCGATAGGTGTACCACGTATGGTGGTTATGTTTGTTGCGATTTGTGTACCACGTGTGGTGGTTTTGGTTCGGTCAACATATGGTTGGCCTGAGTTTGTATACGCAGGTTGTAAATTTGTATTTGGGGAACTGCATTTTCAAAATATTTTTTTTTATTTTTCTCAAAATTTCCGATGGAATTATGTATTTCCGTCAGAAAGTTCCTCCCCCAACGGACCGACAGAATGACCATTTTTCGTCGGACAGATCCGACAGAATGGCCATGTTCCGTCGGACAGATCCGACGGAATTGCCATTTTCCGTCGGTCAGCCCGACAATTCGTGGCCATTTACACCGGTGATATCTCGACAGAATAGTCCGTCGGACGCCTGAATTTCTGTTGGTCGGCCGTCGCTCTAACCGTCGAGTATGTGCTGCCGGAATTTGTGATCCGTCAGAAACGTGGGTCTACGGATCCTATTCCTACAGAACATATCCGTCGGATTTTCCACCGGAAAACACATTTTTCGATGGAAAAAACGTCATTTTCCGTCGGAAAAGGGCAGTTTTTTAGTACTGAATAAGTGATTCCACATATAAGAATTCATAGAAGGTTTCATCGATTATAGTGTAATTTACCTCTCAAATGGATACATCCATCGGTATTGTACTGGACCACCTAGTTGAGCCTTTTCTGCCAAATGCACTGGCAGGTGCTCCATTACATTGAAAAAGCCGAGAGGAAAAATGGTCTCCAACTTACACAAAGTGATGACAATATTGCGATGCAGTTCCTCAAGCATATCCTCCCGCAATGTTGTTGAGCATAAGTTCTTAAAGAACTGGCTTATCTTAATAAGAGGTTTCAACACATCATCTGGGAGCGCATCAAATGCAATTGGTAAAAGATTCTCCATAAAGACATGACAATCATGACTTTTCATGTTGTTGAACTTAGCCTTATTAGGGTCCACGATATTTCTCAAATTAGAGCAATATCCATCAGGCATTTGAAGCTCCTTCACCTACTCACACAACTCTCTTCGTTTATCCACAGGAAGTACGAACTTCGTTTTTGGTTTAACCGGCCTACCACTTGGGCCTGAATGTAAATGTAATTCTGGTCTATCACATATTTCTGCAAAATCCATTCTTGATTTGGCATTGTCCTTTGTTTTCCCATGAACATCCATAACAGTGTTGATAATGTTTTCGAACAAGTTCTTCTCAATATACATCACATCCAAATTATGGTAGAACAGTTGGTGTTGCCAATAAGGCAACTCCCAAAATATGCTCTTCTTCGTCCAGTTGTGCTCATTCTCCTTAAATCCTGGTATGACAAAGTCACCATTTGTGGTTACCATTGCGTAATCTTCCACCTCGGCATAAAGTTCTTCCCCGAACAATCGGCGAGGAGGACGCCCTGTAACAGTTCTGCCTTTCCTAAATGCAGTTCTATTTCTTCTGAACGCATGATTCCTTGACAAAAAACACCGATGACAGTCCAACCATGAGAATTTACCGCCAATTTGCAATCTCAAATCCTTTTGCTGTTTCATACATACGGGACATGCCAATTGGCCATCAGTACTCCACCCAGATAACATTCCATATGCGGGAAAATCGTTGATGGTCCACATAAGTGTAGCCTTCATCTGAAATATACGCCCCGTAGAAATGTCATAAGTCTCAACTCTAATATCCCACAACTCTTTCAACTCATCAACAAGAGGTTGTAAATATACATCTATCTTGTTCTTGGGATTTTTAGGCCCGGGGATTACACAAGTTAAGAACATAAACAGTGTGGTCATACACAATTCAGGGGGGAGGTTATAAGGTGTAACGACCACTGGCCAAATGGAGTATGATCTTGAAGACAATGCGTAAGGATTAAATCCATCAACACATAATCCAAGCCGCACATTCCGAGGCTCTACAACAAATTTAGGGTACTTGGTATCGAAATGTTTCCATGCTACCCCATCTGATGGATGACATAAAACACCATCCTCACGTCGATGTTCATAATGCCATCTCATGTGCTCTGCACTACTTCTTGATGCGTACAACCTCTGTAGTTAAGGTTTTAACAGCAAGTAATGCATCCTTGAGTATGGCAATGGATTGTGATTCCTTTGTTGTGACCTTTGTCTCTTCCATCTTGAATGCCCATAAAACTTGCACGCATCCAAGTTTGCGTCCTCCTTATAAAATAGCATGCAACCTTTCTGGCAACAATCAATTTGGACCACATCGTTGCCAAGATCTTTAAAAACCCTCTTCGTTTGCCCGTAGTTGTTAGGCACGCGGTTGTTAGGGGGACACATCTCTTTCATTAATTGAACAACTTCATTGAAACAATTTTGAGGCATATTATAGTCAGAGTTAATACTCAACAGTCTCACCGCCGTAGATAGCTCACTGTGGGTGGAGCAACCATCATATAAGGGTTGTTGAGCAGCTTGAACCATATTATAAAATGGTTCTCAGCAAGCCCTTGACCCCTCTTCCCTTACATTTAGATTTGCTATTATAGCATCATCAACCATGTCCTCCATCCGATCTATGTAGGATTCAGAATAGTCATTATGAACATGACTTGAACCTCCAACTTCGGTTCTATTTGGATACCCATAACCATATTCCTGAGGTTCTATTTCGCCATGACTTATCCAAAATCAATACCCTTGCACAAAACCCTTATACATAAGGTGCATCTTAACCTCATCAGGTGTCAAGTACACCCTATTTTCGCATTTCGCACAAGGACATCCATACTTAGAAACTCTGTCTGTGTACGTACAAATTGATCGAATTCGTTTGCTCCATCTAGAAATTCTTGAGTATAACCACTACGATCAGGTAGTAATCTATTATACATTCACCTACGATGTGGAGGACCATTTATATTATGCTCAAATAACGATAACCACATAAGGTATTTGATAAGAATTAATTTTAATCAAAATTATAATAATTATATAAATTACGCAATCATATATTATGTATGCTTACTTTAAAATTTCCATATCCACCAAAAAAAAAATTACAAATAGGTGATAAATACTTACATTCTCACGAACATCACAAAACTTATAATTCATACATAGTTGACCACTTTATTCCACGAACATATCAAATTTAAACTTAAAATTACCAAATCTAAGTGTATATTGCATTGGGCGAAAACTTTAAACAAATATGACCTACAACTTCATACAAACATCACATTTGAACAAAATAATAAACTAAAGCATCTCAATCCACCAACATGTCCAATGTAACTTTCAAGTTCACTTCACCAAACCTAAGCCCTAAATTGCATTGAGCAAAATCTCCAACCAAATTTCGACAACATTATCAATTAAAACATTTCATTCCACCAACATATGAAATTTAAACTTCAGACTACCAAATCTCAACCCTAAATCGCATTTACCAAATTCTTGTAACGAATTAGAGCAATAACCTCACACAAATTGCACATTTCAACAACATTATCAATGAAACCATTTCATTCCACCAATATATCAAACTTTAACTTCAAACTATCAAACCTAAATCCTAAATCACATTTACCCCAATCTTGAACCAAATTAAACCAATAACCTCACACAAACATCACATTTCAACATAAATATGAACTAATTATGAAATTCTAACAATGTAATACAAAATTTTTTAGAAATTTCAAGTTGTTTAGTTGAGAAAAATACCTCAATTAACTTCAAAAAGCTGGCGGTGGGGGGCGGCCGATCGCAGCGGCGACGGGTGGGACGACGACTGGCGGCGGTGGCTGGGCACGGCGGGGAGGCGACTGGGCTGGTGCTGCTCGCGGCGTCCCCTCTTTCTCTCTCTCTCCTCGACGCTTCACAATTGCAGCAGAATGAAACCAGAGAAATCTGGTTTCATTTAAGTGCGGAGGCGACGGAATGGCGACTGAAATTCCGTCGCCATCTGTCAATTATGGCGACGGATTAAAAGTTATGTTGCCATATCTATCGTATAATCTGACTTTTTTGTAAAACTATTTTTCCGTCGCCAAATCTAGCGTTAATTTTTTCCGTCGCTGATATTCATCGTTAATAATAACTTTTTTAGTAGTGAAGAATAAATATGAGACTCTGAATGATGACGGAACTCTTGGCTATGAGAAGCTCAGCTACCTAACAACTTTCCGCTCTAGTTACCTATCTCTTCGTCGTGCAACGACTCTTTATGTCATGCCTTATAGTCCACATCGATTCAGCCGACAGTTTGGTTTCTGGCAGGAGCTTCCTAGCGCACTTAAACTTGACCCTCGTACTCGGTCCACATCCTACAATGATGCCTTATACTTTTGGACCGCCATTGTATTTAAGAATACCAAGTCCATAGTGACATTGCCGAGTCGTTCGGTACATCTTAACAATTTCATGACTAAGAAATATCAGGATTGGTGGTCTAAGGTGACAATAAGTGACCTTAAGGCCAATGTTGGTCTTCTTCAGCAGAGTGCAGGACATGACCCCTCTAAGTCTAAGAAGAACAGAAGGGGCAATACTTCAAAGGATGGATCTGATTTTCAGGACCAAGATTCTGACATTGAATGGACCGGAGAGTCTCTTGATACTCCTATTGCTGATCAAGGGGGGCCGCTATCGACAATGATGAGAGTGACTAGGATTCAGAAGCTAACTTTAAACGTCGTGGGCATAAAAAACGTGAGACTGTCACTGCCAATATTTTCGATACGCCTGTTGGAGATAGTTTTTTCAATGGCATCACAAGTTGTTCAAACATGCCTAACCTTGAAGATGTAATTGCTCTTCTCTTTGTATGGAACCTTGCAAGGCTCATCGCACCCCCCTTTTTTCATGGCTTCATCTTTTCACTCTTTTTTTTCCCTTGTTTGATGCAAATTGGGGCGTTCGACTCTGTACAGGAGCCCACCCCTGTCATAGACGAGCAGTTGCTTGAGGAAGTTAAGCTCGTAGCCAAGTTGTCAACCGCCAAAGCCAGTCTTCATGGTGGCAAGGATATAGAAGTTGTAAAGAGGTTGGCCTCACCAAAGGGAGTTGGCAAATCAATCTTAAAGGGGGCCGAAATATTACCTGCATCACCAACCTATAGTGAGCACTCAGTTGAGGGACCGACGTCTCTTCAACTGGCAGCAAAAAGAATGTCTACTGTCGTCGAGAATACTACCAGCCATGAGGTCGTGAAAGAAAAATCTATGGTTACGACAGTTTTTACTACCTCCTTTCGACCGGATCCTGCTTCTTAAAGCATTATTACTTGCGACATACGAGCTACAGGTTCTGGCTACCTGAATGCTTTGAAGAATGCTTCATTTGATGAGGTAGCAAAAGTGTATGAGAGTGCCCCTATGATGTATAAAAGCATTAAATGTCTCAATGGAGATCCAAATCCTTTGAGGAAGTTGGTAGATGATTATGTGAGCAGCGTATCTGCATATTTGGCTCTCACACAAGCGGCTTTGACACTTCGCCATACGGATGACTTAGATAAAGAGAAGAACGCCTGTATTGAACAAGTCAACCAAGCACAGTCCCATCTTATCGCAATGCAGCAAGAGCTAGCTGCCGTTAAGGGCAAACATAAGGGTGTAACTGAAAAAATAGTCCAGCTAGAAGAGGCTCTTCGTATTGCTTGCGAAGAGGAGCAAAAACTTCGGAGTGACGTTGACGCCAAATCAACCTTAATGACCACCATCGAGCAACAAGTCATTGAGAAGAAACAAGCACTTGCTAACCTTGAAGCCATACCCGCTTTGTCCTAAGAAGAGGCTGAGAAGTTGAAGGAACATGAGCGTGATGTCTTAGAGTTGCAGTTCTCACTCAACCCTGATAACTGGATGAACACTATTTGAATAGGTTGCTTAGCTTATTGTACTTGCACTTGGATTGTTTATGTTAGTGAAATCTTGATACACTTTATACGATAGTAATATTTTTTTGCTCTTCTTCACCTCTTTCTTATGTTTCATTTGACTACACTTGCTAATTTTTACTCACAAGCTACCTACATACTCAAGAAAATTATAATTTTCCAATGAGATCAAGCCATAATAGAGTTCAACAAACAATGCTCCAATTATTTGTTTTGTCGTTCATAGTTTATACTCTTGCAGGCCAGGAGTAGCACAAGATTTTTTTATTTTTTTTGGGTAAGTAGTTTAGGCTCGTACTTAGGAGTTTACAACCAATTTTTATGGGTGGTAGCGCTTCAGAAACCCAATGTTGATTGGTCCTACACGCACTCCTCCTACGTCGACTATCTTGTAAGCACCATTCGAGTAGACTTCACAAACAACATAGGGGCCTTCCCATTTTGGGGTGAACTTGCTCCCTGTCCTATGCATCATGATGATCGGTCTTCTTACTGTAAGCACTTGATCTCCAACCTAGAACGAGCGAGGTCGAAGCTTTTTGTTGAATGCTCGTGACAAACGTGCTTGATAACACTCCAGTTTTTGTTGTGCCTGAAGCCTTTTCTCATCAAGATATTCCAGCTCTGCTAGACGGAGTTTGTGATTTTCATCCTCACTTAAGCCTTCCGGTATAGCGATGCGATCTGAATTTCCAAAGGCAAGACAGCCTCTACGCCGTACACGAGCGCATAAGGAGTTGATTGTGTTTGTCTCTTATAGGTGGTTCGATAAGCCCAAAGTGCTGTTCTAAGCCTTTCATACCAGTCCCGCTTGGATTTTGCCACCACCTTCTTTAATAAGTTGCACAATGTTTTGTTAAACGCTTTTGCTAGGCCGTTTGCAGGCGCATGGTAAATTGAAGATTTATGCTGAGCGAACTTAAATTTCTCACAGAGACTAGTCATTAGCTTGTTGAAGAATGGTTTTCCATTATCAGTGATGATGTATCGAGGCACACCGTATCGATAGATGATGTGCGTTCAAATAAAATGAACAACATTCTCCTTCTTGAATTCTTTTAATATAATTGCCTCCACCCACTTAGAGAAATAATCGGTGGCTGCCAGAATGTATAAATGACCAGCTGAAGACTTAGGAGTAAGGGCCCCCACGACATCAAGTCCCCATGCCTTAAAGGGCCAGGAAGCTACGGTTGGATGGAGTGGTTCCGGAGTTTGGTAAATGAAGTTGGCATGGAACTGGCATGTGTTGCACCTTTTTACAAAGTCAATGCAATCATACACCATGGTGGGCCAGTAATAGCCCATTCTCTTAAGGCGATCATATAATTTAGGCCCGGATTGATGTGCGCCACACACCCCTGAGTGAGCTTCTTCCATTACTTCTTGTGCATTCTCTTCGCCTAAGCACCTTAACCAAAGACCAAGGAAGGAGCATTGATAGAGAGTATCATTGTAATAAAGAAAACGTGGTGCTCGCCTTTGAATTTCTGTCTTATGCCTAGCATCATTTGGCAGCTTCCCATGCTTCAGGTAATCAATCAGCGGGTGACACCAATCTTCTTTTTCCACCTCATAAACATAGACTGCATTAACTCCCTGGATGAGTTCATCTTCTGATGGTGTGACTACCCACTTACCGCGAACTGGAATCGTCATATCTTCTTCTACCCCCAGTGCCAAAGTGGTTGCAAGATTTGCGAGCGCGTCGGCCATCTTGTTGGCACTCCTAGGGATGTGCTGCAACTTGACGGTATCTAACTTATCTAAGATTTGGAGGGCCTGTGTGTGATACGGGAGCAAATCCTTTTTCTTAATCTCATACTCCTTGAGAAGTTGATTGATAACCAGTTGTGAATCGTCATACACTTCTAAGTCTCTGATGCCTATCTGTACGCCCATTTGGAGGCCCAAGATAAGTGCTTGATATTTAGCTATGTTATTGGAGCACAACTGAGTCAACATAAATGAGTATGGGAGGATGTGTTTCTCAGGGGAGATGAGCACTACCCCTGCTCCAGTGCCATCTTGTCGTGTCATACCGTTAAAGTACATTTTTCACGGGGGAAGAATGTCTATGATAAATACTTCTTCACCAGGTAGATCATCATTTAGCTCCCACTCGTCAGGAATTGGGTGATCTGCCAGGAAGTCTGCCAGTGCCTGCCCTTTAACAGCCTTTTGTGGTACGTAGACGAAGTCGTATTGTTCTAAGATAACAGCCCACTTTGCTAGCCGTCCACTCAAGACTAGTCTGGACAAGATATACTTGATTGGGTCCGCCTTAGAGATGACCCGTACTGTGTGAGCTTACATGTAATGCCTTAACTTCTGCACAGCAAACATGAGAGCTAAACATATCTTTTCGATTGGGGAGTAATTAATTCAGCCTCGACCAAGGTTCGACTCAGGTAGTAAAGAGCTCTCTCTTTGCCCTCCTCATTTTCCTGCGCACACAATGCCCCCAGTGATCTTTCTTGGGCCACAATGTAAAGTATCAAAGGCTTACCGGGAACTGGAGCTCCTAGCACCGGTGGGCTTGACAAATATTTTTTGATACTTTTAAAGGCATTCCTGCATGATTCATCCCATTCAAAAGGTGCCCCTTTCTTCATGAGGTGATTGAACAGATGACAACGATCGACCAAGTTTGATATGAACCTCCTGATATATGCTAAGCGCCCTTGTAAACGGCGAAGCTCCTTAAGGTTCTTAGGCGCGAGCATGTCTTGAATGGCTTTGACTTTAGCTTGGTCGATTTCAATGCCTTGATGTCAGACAATAAAGCCTAAGAATTTATCGGAAGCAATGCCAAATGTGCACTTAAGCGGATTCATCTTGAGTTGACATCTTCGTAATTTCTCAAAGATTTGGTGGAGATCACGCAAGTGGTCTGGCCTCTTTCTTGACTTGACCACTAGATCGTCAACGTAGCACTCCACCGTCTTGTGTAGCATGTCCTCAAAGATAGTTTGCATCGCCCTTTGGTATGTGGCTCTTGCGTTTTTCAAGGCGAATGGCATCACCTTGTGGCAGAAGATGCCTTTAGGTGTGCGGAAAGCTGTGGCTTTCTGATCTTCTGGCGCCATTTGAATCTGATTGTATCATGCTGTGCAATCCATAAAGGACAGAGCTTCATGTCTTGTTGTAGAATCAATCATGAGTTCCGTCACAGGCAGTGGAAAATCATCTTTGGGGCAGACATCATTGAGATCCCGAAAATCCACACAAACACACAGTCAGTCGTTCTTTTTCCTTACAGGGACAATGTTCGCAATCCATGTTGGGTACTTGACTTTGCGAATGAAACCCGCCTCTATGAGTTTGTTGACCTTCTTTTCGATTTCTGGTAATAACTCCAGTCAGAAGTGTCGTTGGGACTGTTTCTTAGGTGAAACGCCCATTTTAATAGACAAGCGGTGGAGTACGACTTTTGGGTCTAACCCGGGCATTTCTTTGTAGCTCCAAGCAAACACATCTTTGTACTCGAACAGGAGATCAAAATACTCCTTTTCCTCTTTGGGTGTGAGCAATGAGCTCAAGTAAATAGGGCGAGGGTCCTCGCTAGTTCCAAGATTCAACTCTTTGAGTTCGTCTACCGTGGCTTGCCCTCCGTCTTCTAGAGTCTCGGGAGTCTCAGTGAGTTCTATTTCGGCGTCTGAGTCAGCAACTTCTCGGACTGTGATATGATTGGAGGAAGTTTGTTCCTCTTGCTTGAGCTCCTTTTTTGGGCTTGGATTAACCCAATGGCCAGTGAAAACCACTGTGTATCTCTTGACTCTCAATGAACCCTCTGTCTTCACATCTAGAGTCGACAAGCGTTTCATACAAGAAGGGATGGCACTTTGGACTTCATTTATTTCGCTAAGACGACCAAATACTGAGCACCTCTTGTGTGTGGATGGCAAGCTTACCAATTCTTCACCTGACTTAATCCTGGTAAAGACTGAAGGTTTAGGTTGTGTGCCTACTTTTAACCTCCAGAAAGTAGAAGACTTTGAGACCTTGCCATTTTCCACTCTGTCAAACACAGAAGCGCGTCCTCGTGAAGTGGAAGATTGCAATCTATCAAACACAGAGGATTTTGGTTTGTTCTTGCCATCTTCTTCATCATTTTCAATAATCTCTTCTACTGCAATATACTGAGCAAAGTACTACTTGTCTTTACGCCGTCCTGAAATCCGAATGGGTTGAGGCGGTACATAACCAAGACCTACCTTCGGAACTGCCACCTTGCTCTTGTATTTTCTTTTGTGTCTCATTGATGTCGTAGGGCTTAGCTTCGATGACATGTCCCAAAGAAACTGGCTTATCAAAGTCATAACCAGATTTCTTCCTTAGCTTGTACGCACTTGGATCAAATCCATCATCGGTGCGCACCTTCGGCAAGTCACTCTCTTCTTGAAGTGAACCCTTGGAAAAAACAACGAAGCCCGAGAGAGGGGTTCTAGCCACCCTGCTTTTACTAGCATTATGAGTTGGAAGCACACCTTTATCTCCAAGGATACAATAATCGGTCTCCTTGAATTCGCTAATAGGCTTAGTTGTGCTTTCAAGAGTTGTGCATTTACTGAATGGCGCTTCACTCTCCTTGTGGCGGGATTTAGGAATGTACCTGAATACTGACGCTTCAGGCTTTGTTGCAACAACTACCCTTTTAAAGGAAGGATTTGTTGTTACTTGACTACTTTCCCTCTCACATTGTCGTCGCTGTTTGGCATTATCATTAGTGCCAATATTTGTCTTCACATGAGTATATTCATCACTCCTCTTACCGGTAGAGGAGATAAAGGATGGCATAGCTTCCTTAAAAGGGGCTCCTTCCTCGAAGAATCTTGTATCGGTGAAATGAGATTCAGCCTTCACAAATGGTTTAACATCACCATTTATCTTATTCTCTCCGTCGCGGTAATACATAAGACACTGGTGCAAAGTTGATGCCACCACTGCATGCTCATGAAGCCAAGGCCGTCCTAGCAACAACTTATATGAAGTTTTTGAATCTATCACATGAAAGATAGATGTTGTGGATAGATCACCCGTTGCCAACTCAAGGCGAATCATGCAGATTGCACGTTGACCCTCTAGGTTGAAGCCTTGTATCATCATCCGGCTCTTAGAGAGTTCCTCAACAGTAATCCCTAAGTCGTTCATAGTAGACTTGGGCATGATGTTGACCGTTGAGCCACCATCTACCAATATGTGTTTGACTTTTTGCCCCTGAACATAGCCAGTGACAAACAATAGACGATTATGAGGCTTTAACCCAAGCAATAGATCATCATCTGTAAACGACACAGCCGTGTTACAAGTGACACACTGAGTTGGAAGCTTTGCAGGCTCTTTGGCTTCCTTTACTTTGTCAGCATATGACTTTGCCTTGCGCATGGCAGTTGCAATTCACTCACGCATTTCATGAGGCAGCTGAAAAATTTCTTTCCAACTCATGCGTTCGGGCAAAGCTTCTAAGATGGCGAGGACTCTGTCATCTGTATTTAAAGAGGACGCCTTTTGGAGATCTTCCTGTGCATCTTCATCATTATCCTCATCTTCAAGCTCAGAACATGAAACCATATTAACTGTAGCATTCTTAAAGAAACCCCTTGGGAAGAATTCTTCTAATGTGACAAGGACAAGGGGTTCTCGTTTAAGCAACTCGACCGGTTGAACTCTATGCCTCTTACCAGAATTAGGCTTCTTCTTCCCCCTATGGTATCAAGGCTTTTTGTTTCTGGCGTGACTCTTTCTTTGACGAAGTGGGGGTGGTTGAACCTACATTTGCTTCCTAGGCCTTTGTTTAGTGACGAGCATCCATCCTTCATTGTCTTCATCAGGAATGTCTTGCACATGCTCAACCTCCATAAGTGTTGCCAGAACCATCAATGAAAGCATTACTGGCTCAAAGCTTCCAAATTGTATGGTAACCAACTCTTCTTTCATCGCAAGAGCCAAGTCACAATGCTCACACAAAATTGTCGTGTGATTGGTTTCAGCTGTCTCATCCAAGTCTAGGATGATCGTTCCATCTTAAGCCAACTGCATAATATGCTCCTTGAGCGTTATGTACTTTTCAAGAGGGTGACTAATGACCCTATGATACCGACAATACTTTGGGTCATTCAACTTGCCTGCTTCTACGGAGCGTTTTGATGGTGGTAACTCAATGATACCCTTTTCCAACAAATCATCCAACATGCCTGACAGATCTGAGTTAGGGAATGGGTACTTCCTTTCTTGAAGCTTTTTCAACGTAGGGTGCTTGTTAAGTCAAAAATTATGCATTATTTTTTATATCTATTTCGATTATATTATATATATTATTTCGTTTAATTTGTTTTGTTTTATATATATTTTTCAGGGTTAGTGTTAATTAATAAAAAGGAGAAGAAAGGGCGTAGAAACTCGGTTTTCACACACTTTGCTACAAGACGGTCCAAAAATAATAATTATGAAAATTATTATTTTCATAATTATTATTTTGGGCTAGGGTTTCAAGAGTTGGTAATAAGCTACAAGTCTTGAAGAAGAAGAAACCTAAGCAAGGAAGGAGAAGAAAACCCTAAGAAACTAACCCTAGCCTCACCATACTCATTATATAATATCATCATCCAATCACCTTACATACACGACCAAAAACCCACGCCCACTCTCTATCATCATGTCACCCTCTTCTACCTAACAAATCATACACACACCTCCGTCCCTCTTCCCCACCATCACCATATAATCACATCATCAACCCCTTGCCATCAATCATCATAATATCTTCATCCCACCACCACGCCACTCCTTTCTTATTTCTATTTTGATTTTGATTTTGATTTCCTTTTTTTTTTTTAGTTTATTACTAAACATGAATCCTTTGGTTAATTATGATGTTATGTTTAATATGAGTGAGTAATATTTTTTTGCTTAGTATAAACTACTTGAAACCATGCTAAATTAATTATTTTGAAACAAGTTTCATGCTTTATTGTCTAGTTGATTTGTATTTATGATTCTATAGCGATTAGTGTTTATCGTTCATGATATTCGTGTTATATTAATTAGAATGCATGCTAGTTAGTGTAATACAGATTTATATGATAGTTTAAAAGGCTTTAATACGTAAAAGTTATCGTCTTTTAAGCATTAGTATCACCCTAATTAATCATGGATGGCTCAAACCCATCTCTTTTAATTAGGTAATCGCTTTAGATCTTTGTTAAATCGATTTGCTGGTAAATTGGTTACAAAGTGTTAAATGATGTTTTTCTAATTCTTCATGCTCTAGTTTGGTTAAATTTTTGCGCTGGTGTAAAAATTATCAAATTAGTAAGGTTTATATTAGGGCTGGACCTAAGTAAACTAAAATCTAAGGAAAAACAGGGAAGAACTGCTGGTGGATCTCTTCTACAGTTTAACTCATGAATGAAATTAACTTGTGTGTTAATGATAAATATTAATTTGCATGGTGGATTGAGATTATACTAAGTATCTTCCATGAATTTGATAACTTTTTTATTATTATTTGTTGCTTTAAATTAATTTGACTAGTTTGTTGATTTTTTTTTTGTTCTATTTTTATTAGCTTCAATATTAATTCAATCAAACCCCCCCCCAAACTATAGTCTTTTAGGAGTGTCTAGGTGATTTTAGATAGTTTAAATTTTGATTTTTGGATTGGTTATAATTTTAGATTGAGTTTTAGTATTTAATTACTGGTTTGTTTGAACTTAGACTAAAAATAGTTATTTTTGTTATTTTTCGGTTTTAATTAATTCCTAGGGTTTATTAAGGGTCCTAGTCTGCTAATATTCAATTTCGTAATTTTTGGAAATTATTTGATAATTTTTTCAGATTTATTCTATGGAATTGGTATGTGCAGGTTTTTACGTAATTAATTCTGAAAATTTCGATTTTTAATTTTGATTTAAGATTATTAGGTGTTTTTAATTCCATAAATTTGTGTCCTAGAATTAGGGTAATTTTCTTTATTATTTTCGTATTTTTATTTACGCAGAATATTTTATTTACAATTTCAGATTTAATATTCTGTTTGATTATTCTGCAGTAATTGACTGATTTAAATTTCCTAAAATAAATCAGACATTATTCTGAAGTTATAAATTTGTCAAATCTAAGATTGTCAATTTAGGTTACTGATTGTGATTTTTAACTTTAATTTTCTGTTTGATAGTTCTGTTTTTTTTTTATTTGAAGATTGGATTATTAATCTGTTTTTATTTCTCTGAATTATTTAGGGAATATTTTACTGTTTTATTTCCTGAATCTGACCTAGAATTTTTAGGAGCATCATTGGGTATTTTTCTATATTTTTATTCGTTAGGTTTTAATTGTTTTAGAATTATTAAAATTAGACTTAACAAGTTGATTAGTAAAATTATTTAGAATCAAACTAGCCATTTAAAGCAATCTTTCCTCGTGGATCGATCCCTACTTTCCTACGCTATAAAAAGTATATAACAACTGAAGTAGTGGTTAAATTTGTAGCCCTCGACAGGCTTTACAAATTTTGGCGCCGTTGCCGGGGAAAGAAAATTAAATTGCTAGTTTAATTCTATTTAATTTTACTACTTTTATTGCTTTGTTTTTATTTTGATTTTTTTTTGCAGATTGCCAGTAAGTCTCAAGCTTAAAGAGGTAAGAATGTTTACTCTTCGGGAACTTGCTGCTCCTAAGCTAGAAACTTAACCAATGTCCATTACCTATGCTGTTTTAGATAAGCATTTGAAATTAAACTCAGGATTTATTAATTTATTACCTAAGTTTCATGGATTGGCTGGAGATGACCCCTATAGACACATTAGTGAATTCCTTATTACTTGTTCTGCTATGGTGCCTGAAGGAATTCCTGAGGACCAAATTAGACTAAGGGCCTTTCCTTTTTCTTTGCTAGGTAATGCTAAGGACTGGTTATATTATATGCCTGCTGGATCTTTTTCTACATGGAATGCATTGCATAAATCATTTTTAGAAAAGTTTTTTCCTGCATCCTGTATCGGATCTATTAGGAAAGAAATATGTGGAATCAAGCAAATGAATGGGGAAACTTTTTGTGAATACTGGGAAAGATTTAATAAACTATGTGCTAGTTCTCCCCAACATCAAATAACTGAACAGCTATTGATTCAATATTTTTATGAGGGTTTACTTCCTATGGACCGTAATATGGTTGATGCTGCTAGTGGGGGGGGCTCTAGTTAATAAAACCCCAGCTGATGCCAGAAATCTATTTAATGTAATGGCCCAAAACACTCAGCCGTTTGGTGCTAGGGAGTCACAAGTCAAAAGGGTCAATGAGATTGGTTCTAGTTCATCCGTAGAGAGTCAGTTATCTCACATTACTGCGATGTTAAACATGATCGTTACTGGGGGAATTCAAAAAGCAGTCAGATGTGGCATTTGTTGTCTAGAGGGACATCCTACTGATGCATGTCCTACACTTCAAGAAGGTAATGTTAATGCTCTTTACTCTAACCAAGGTCACAGAAGGTATGATCCCCATTCTAACACCTATAATGAAGGATGGAGAGACCACCCTAACCTTAGATATGATCCTCAAACCAATCCACTAGGTTTTGACCAAACGTCTCATCAACCTTCTAATCAAGATAGGACCAACTTCCTACTAGAACAAGTTCTTAAGAAGATGGACGATAGGTTCCAGAGTATGGAAACAGCTCTTAAGCAAGTTCAAGAGAGACAAACTGCAACTGATAGCATAGTTAGCAACTTGCAGGCTCAAATGCAAAATAGGTTTCCATCTCATCCTTACCCTAACCCTAAGGAGAATGTTAGTGCCATAACACTTAGGAGTGGGAAAGAGTTACAAGAGCCTAAGAAGAGTAGAGAGGTTGAGCCTGAATTAGAGGTCAAGGGGACTGAACCAGGGTTAGACACAAATTCTAATCAAACTACTAAGGATATAGGAGAGAACAAAAGAGAGCCTTATAAGCCAATTCCACCATTTCCTAGTAGATTTAGAAACCCTACTTCTAAGATAAATGAGGTTAACCAAGATATCTTAGAGGCATTTAGGAAGGTAGAGATCAACATACCTCTCCTTGATGCCATTAAACAGGTGCCTCGTTATGCTAAATTCTTGAAAGAATTATGTACTACTAAAAGAAAATTAGTAGGGAATGAAAAGGTAAGTGTGGGGGAAAATGTGTCTGCTATTTTTCAAAGAAAACTTCCCCCTAAGTGTCAAGGCCCTGGTGTGTTTTCTGTTCCTTGCAAAATAGGAAACCTTTGCTTTGATAAAGCTATGGTTGATTTAGGTGCATCTATTAATGTTATGCCTAGATCTGTTTATGACAAACTGAACCTAGGCGAATTAAAGAAAACTGGCATAGTGATTCAATTAGCTGATAGGAGCAACACTTACCCTGATGGAGTGTTAGAGGATGTTTTGGTTAAAGTAAATGAATTAGTGTTTCCTGCTGATTTTTATGTGCTGAACGTGGGCAATGCATGTCATGAGATTCCCATCTTGCTGGGCATGCCATTTTTGAAAACAGCTAGAACTAAAATTGATGTGCATGAAGGAGCATTAACCATGGAATTTGATGGTGAAGTGATTAAATTTAATATTTTTGATGCCATGAGATTCCCTGCTGATGTGAGTTACGTATATGCACTTGATGTTATTGCTGAATTGCCCCAAAATATGTATGAATTGTCCAATGAGGATAAATTTTTGACTGTACTTACTAAGAGTTTTGATCATCTTGAGTTTCAAAAAGTTCCTTATCAAATTAATGATGAGTTACTAGAAGAGATCCAATTAGAGGATCCTGGAGCTTCATGAAGTCGAGCCTAACGACTATAAACAAAGGCGTTGGTTGGGAGGCAACCCAACGTTTTTAGGGAAGTTCCTATTTATTTGTGCTTTTATTTTTATTATTTCTTTCTTTTGGCATGCATTAGGGACAATGCATGAATTAAGTGTGGGGGGGTGCATCCTGCATTTAATTCCTGCAGTTTTTATTCTTGGAAAAAAAAAGAAGAAAAAAAGTAGAAAATCGAAATCAAAATAAATTCTTATAAATAATGCATGATATGAGTTTATGCTAGGCTTGCTTGGTTAGAAATTTTTTTTTTTAGCTATTTTGTAGTTTATTCTTTTATAAGTGAAGACTTCTAAGCATGATAGTTATCCTTTAGAGAAGTTTGAGTTGATCCTCATACATCTTTTTAATGAGTAATTCTCTTAATTATCCATCTTATTTGGTCATGTAATACATCCGATTCAGAGGCAATAAAATGACCTGGCCCATCTCCTAGATTATTGAATTAGTTGAATAACTCATTAAAATTGTGATTTTACTTGTCTATTTTTCATTTATGAAAAAGAAATAAAAGATAAAAGAGAGTCAAAGTTACTCCTTTGAGGCATGCACTACTGGGTGTTACCCTTTGAGGCAATACTGCCACTGGAAAGCTTGCTTCCCACACTAATGAGCTAATAAAATAAAGAAATAATAAGATGAGAATGAATTAATTGCTCCAGCACCACTATTCGGGTGAGTGAGAGACAGGGAGTGTTTAAATTCTAAGACCCTATACGGGGCTCGAATATGTGCGCAATCGGAGTTTGAACAAAAGAAGAAGAGAAAAACAAATACAAGGCAAGTTTATGATCAAATTTAATGGAGTTATTCTACCTAGTTTAATTGTCTCTATAGCCAGACCATGCCTAAATTTTTCCATATTAAATTCTTTTTTGACATCTTGATTGGTGTATGCATAACCCAAAAGATATGGATAATTATTGATCTTGTTATTTCATTATGAAAATGTTGTGAGGTTGATGAATAAACTCTCTAAGGATAGTTGGATGCTTAGCATGTATTCACTTATTGAAGGAGAAAACAAATCAATTTAGTAAAACTATTTTTCTAAAGCAAGCCAAAGCCCAGTATAAACATCATAGTTATGCATGACTTTGTAAGAAAGGAAGAGGGTAAGTTTTTAGGTCGAGTCTAAGATTTCTTTGCACGAGGACGTCCAAAGTCTAAGTGTGGGAGAATTTATTGAGTCAAAAATTATGCATTATTTTTTATATCTATTTCGATTATATTATATATATTATTTCGTTTAATTTGTTTTGTTTTACATATATTTTTCAGGGTTAGTGTTAATTAATAAAGAGGAGAAGAGAGGACGTAGAAATTCGGTTTTTACACACTTTGCTACAAGACGGTCGAAAAATAATAATTATGAAAATTATTATTTTCATAATTATTATATTGGGCAAGGGTTTCAAGAGTTGGTAAGAAGCTCCAAGTCTTGAAGAAGAAGAAACCTAAGCAAGGAAGGAGAAGGAAAACCCTAAGAAACTAACCCTAGCCTCACCATACTCATTATATAATATCATCATTCAATCACCTCACATACACGACCAAAAACCCACGCCCACTCTCTATCATCACGTCACCCTCTTCTACCTAACAAATCATACACACACCTCCCTCCCTCTTCCCCACCATCACCATATAATCACATCATCAACCCCTTGCCATCAATCATCATAATATCTTCATCCCACCACCACGCCACTCCTTTCTTATTTCTATTTTGATTTTGATTTTGATTTCCTTTTTTTTTTTTTAGTTTATTACTAAACATGAATCCTTTGGTTAATTATGATGTTATGTTTATTATGAGTGAGTAATATTTTTTTGCTTAGTATAAACTACTTGAAACCATGCTAAATTAATTATTTTGAAACAAGTTTCATGCTTTATTGTCTAGTTGATTTGTATTTATGATTCTATAGCGATTAGTGTTTATCGTTCATGATATTCGTGTTATATTAATTAGAATGCATGCTAGTTAGTGTAATATAGATTTATATGATAGTTTAAAAGGCTTTAATACGTAAAAGTTATCGTCTTTTAAGCATTAGTATCACCCTAATTAATCATGAATGGCTCAAACCCATCTCTTTTAATTAGGTAATCGCTTTAGATCTTTGTTAAATCGATTTGCTGGTAAATTGGTTACAAAGTGTTAAATGATGTTTTTCTAATTCTTCATGCTCTAGTTTGGTTAAATTTTTGCGCTGGTGTAAAGATTATCAAATTAGTAGGGTTTATATTAGGGCTGGACCTAAGTAAACTAAAATCTAAGGAAAAACGGGGAAGAACCGCTAGTGGATCTCTTCTACAGTTTAACTCATGAACGAAATTAACTTGTGTGTTAATGATAAATATTAATTTGCATGGTGGATTGAGATTATACTAAGTATCTTCCATAAATTTGATAACTTTTTGATTATTATTTGTTGCTTTAAATTAATTTGACTAGTTTGTTGAATTTTTTTTTTCTATTTTTATTAGCTTCAATATTAATTCAATCAACCCCCCCCCCCCAAACTATAGTCTTTTAGGAGTGTCTAGGTGATTTTAGATAGTTTAGATTTTGATTTTTGGATTGGTTATAATTTTAGATTGAGGTTTAGTATTTAATTACTGGTTTGTTTGAACTTAGACTAAAAATAGTTATTTTTGTTATTTTTCGGTTTTAATTAATTCCTAGGGTTTATTAAGGGTCCTAGTCTGCTCATATTCAATTTCGTAATTTTTGGAAATTATTTGATAATTTTTTCAGATTTATTCTGTGAAATTGGTATGTGCAGGTTTTTAGGTAATTAATTCTGAAAATTTCGATTTTTAATTTTGATTTAAGATTATTAGGTGTTTTTAATTCCATAAATTTGTGTCCTAGAATTAGGGTAATTTTCTTTATTATTTTCGTATTTTTATTTACGCAGAATATTTTATTTACAATTTCAGATTTAATATTCTGTTTGATTATTCTGTAGTAATTGACTTATTTAAATTTCCTAAAATAAATCAGACATTATTCTGAAGTTATAAATTTGTCAAATCTAAGATTGTCAATTTAGGTTACTGATTGTGATTTTTAACTTTAATTTTCTGTTTGATAGTTCTGTTTTTTTTTATTTGAAGATTGGATTATTAATCTGTTTTTATTTCTCTGAATTATTTAGGGAATATTTTACTGTTTTATTTCCTGAATCTGACCTAGAATTTTTAGGAGCATCGTTGGGTATTTTTCTATATTTTTATTCGTTAGGTTTTAATTGTTTTAGAATTATTAAAATTAGACTTAACAAGTTGATTAGTAAAATTATTTAGAATCAAACTAGCCATTTAAAGCAATCTTTCCTCGTGGATCGATCCCTACTTTCCTACGCTATAAAAAGTATATAACAACCGAAGTAGTGATTAAATTTGTAGCCCTCGACAGGCTTTACAAATTGTGGCTTCTTTCATTGGTGGGCGTGGCTTCTCCTCTACTCTTGATTTCCCTGAAATCCGGATCGGTTCGGTTGTAGTGACCGATATGGATTCTTTGGCGAAGCTCTTGGAAGACTTAGGATTTTTCTTGAAGTCATCCTTGTCCTTCCTTGCTTCAAAAGTAGGGAAAGCTTTTTCACGACGATTAGCTATCGTCATCTCCATGTCATGCGCCTTAGTTGCCAACTCTTGAAATGTCTTGGGCTTTCTCATCTGTAGGACTTAAAGCAGGTCCCACTCCATGCCTTAAGCACACATCTCTACTGCAGAAGTCTTAGATAATCGATCCTTACACTCGAGGCTGAGTGAGCGCCAGCAGTTGATGTAGTCAAGAATAGGTTTGTCTTTCCACTGTTTAGTATTTGTTAGCTTAGTCATACTAAAAGTGCGCTAGGTGCTATAGAACCTTTTCAGAAACTCTTGCTCCATCTGCTCCCAACTATCAACGAACTTGGGCAGCAGGTCGGTATACTAGTCGAACGCGATGCCCTTCAAGGTCCGAATGAACTGTTTCACCAGTAAGTCACCGCTAGTACCAGCATTGTTGCACGTCTCAATGAAGTGCTCAACATGTTGTTTTGGGTTACCTTTCCCATCAAATTGGTTGAACTTGGGAGGTTGGCAACCATAAGGCATACAAAGAGCGTCAATCCTCTTCGTGTAGGGTTTGGTGTAGAGATGGGTTTTCCGTGAACCGACTCCTAGCTGAGTTTTGACAGCATTGGCAATCAACTCCTGGATTTGTTCACAAGTCATTGAGCTTAGAGATGAGTCATTTTGCGGCTTATTGCCCTTCTCTGACCTGCCATAATCTTCGGAAGCCTCGCTTCGATTGGACCTTTTTCATCCTCATCACTGCTTGCGCCTTTATTGGACAATGCACGTGGCCCTTTGTCCAGTTTCTTCAGCAACTTAGCAATATGTTCCTCTTTGCGCTTGATACGCGCATCTTTTTCTGCACTATCCTTAGAGAGCCTTTCCAACGTGGCTTTCATGCTAGCGAACTCTTCTTCAAAATTGACAGCTCCTACCATCATAGCAGGCATGATGACAGTATGGGATGATTTAGCCTCAGATTGTAGAAGGGTTGTTCTTCTCGGTGATTACGCAGAAGAATCGCTGTTGTAATAATCTTCCGCTTCAAAAAATGAAGATTGATGCTTTGTCTTCATTTCCTGAATGGATTTCTCCTTGAGAGGGTCAACAGACGAAACTTTACTAATTTCATCACGCATGTCGGGTTTAGCATTATCGGTCGAATGCAAGGATGCAATTGCAACTGCTCTTTTGGTGACAGTGGCTGCTTCAGCCTTCGCCATGTTTCTTATCACCACGCCGATGCTTTGCTTACTAGAGGTAGTGTCAGAGTTGGAGGATCTTCATTCGAAAGATCCGGATTTCTTCTTCAAAGGTAGAGAGGCGGCATTCCTTGTGGCCATGTCTTCCTTGCGAAGAGTTGATTGAAAATTCTAGATTTCCAAGAGAAGGAGATGAGAGGCAGAGTGGTCCCATCGAGCGTGCCAGAAATTTGTAACAACAAATTCCGAGTCTAAATCGAATAAAGACAAGAAATATGGAACAAATTCAATTTTTGTATTTATAATTAAAAATGGGTACAATCTCCGAATATTTTGTTACAAATGAACAAATTAAACTCCTCTGATTCGATCTCTAGTTTGTGACTTGATGGAGGGTCGAACTAAGTCGAATCTCAATCAAGTGCGTGCTTCAATCTCTAGAGTAAACGTCACGCTTTGATGTGCTTGTTGTTTCTTTCTAGAGGGTCTTCTGTGGGAGAGAAGTTCTATCCCTGAATGAGGGGGGGTGGAGCTATATTTATAGGGAAGAGCCTCCCTTCTCTTCTAGGGTTTGCATATTAATAGCCATCCTAGATCGATAACTAGGCCTTTAAAGTTGGGCTGATGACTTGGGAGTCTATTTAAATTGATGGCTTGGTACTCCGCTAGGTCATTGACTTGACAATCTTATCGGGTCATTGACTTGATACTTCATTGGGCCATTGACTTGGTGCTTCATTGGGTCGTTGACTTGGTAATCGTTTGGACCCAAATAATTAAATTAATTAATTGGACTAGCCAACATTAATTAACTTAAATTATTTAGTAACGTGGCACATATTTAATTTTTTTTGTGCCTACAGTTATCATTAATTTTTTCTCAAAATAAATGACCGTATTTTTGTTACTCATAAGTTAATTCATAAAAAGTTTCAGAATTTCACAAATTGTATTACTCATTGATTACTAAACATTATAATCTAAAAATTATCCATTTGTGATAGTATTTATTGAAAGCTTTCTACGTGTTTAAGTTTAAAATTTAGTTACATAAATAGCAAATTATCCATACTTTAATAAATTATGAAAAACGGTTGCATTCGGTATAACCAGTCCAATCGGTCCAATCATTGATCCATTAACCTTACCGATTCAATCACCAATTTGGTTCTGGAAACCTTGATGGAAATTATAACTAAACTACTTAAACAAGTAATAAGGACCTCGAGTTCTGATTAAAACTAATATAAACTAATCAATCACCTCAGATCAACCCTGACCTTCCCAGGTTATGGTAGCATTCGAAGATCATCGATGACACCATCAAAGCTCGCTTAAGCCCTCTTTCGGGGGTCAAAACCCAATTTAGTTATTTCTAGGGATTATCCGACTTAAACTACAGGAATAACAACTATATGCCCAAGTAAGTTTCAGACAATTTTCTTGTCAAAATCCTAGTCATTCTATCTACCTACGCTAGCAAATTTGCATTACCTTTCAGTATAGGTCAGTCGTCCAAAAGATAGATAAAATTTGTTTCAGGCATTATGCGCCGGGAAAAAGAACAAACTCTAAATTCAATCATAAACTAGATATGCTAAGACCTAAGCAAGATTAGCTAGCCATCTTGAGGGGTAATCACAACCAAAAAAACACAAATTTAATGACAGTTAAACTTCAAAACATAAACAAAACAAAGAATAAGTAAACTAGTAAAGAAATTAAAAGACATAAAATATTAATTAAAGAGAGAGAAAGCAGATAATCTTAATTTCGAATCTTAAAATCAACACTATTTTATGTCATATACCTGAGTCTAATTTAATTTAAGGGAAATTTATAGCTTGGTGCCTCTTTAAATGGGTCATAACTGAGTCGGCACTTTTGTTAAAAATGGGTGTTAGTTTTGAGGGGAAAACCAAATGGGTGGAAAAGCAAAGTGAAGTGGAATGACCAAATTACCCTTAATGAGGAAAAGGAGGTTATTGTGGGAGATTGTATTGGTAGTTTACTGAGGGAGTAATGAAGGGGTGGTTTTCGAATGAAGCAGTTGGGGGAGAAAGGAAACACCTGACTTCTGCATATCCATGGTAGTGAGAGATTAGGGCATCAATTAGAGAGAGAAGAAGAGATTGGCAGAGAATGATCGAAGGCAAAGGTGGACGGGAAGAATGTGGAGAAGCAGCAGTGGAGTTTGGCTGATAGAGAGACAAAGAGGGAGAAGAGAGCCATATACAGAGAAAGTGAGGTTGGACAATGCAGGTGAAAGAAGAAGAGAAGTGTCAAGTGAGACAACCGCAAGAGGAGGGAAGATGAAGAACGGCCCAACAACGTAATACAAGGGTAGCATCAAGTTGAATTTGAGGTAAGTAAGTTCAATTCATTAAATGTAGAAAAGACAGGTTCAATTGCTGTTGAAAGGGGTTGGGGGAGTTGCATTGTAAGGGGGTTAGTTGTTCTGAAGTAGTAGGGGGAGAAATGTATGCTATCTTCATGCCCTGTGCTGTAGAAAACTCTGTGAATTGGAGTTTGCAGTTGGCCTAATTAGTGACCTAGGTAAACCAAGGTCAGGTGGGCATACTGCTTAGGTTGATGGTACTGTAGGTGGGGTTTGTACCCATAACGAAAGTGTGAATGAATACAACATTTTGAGTAACCCAATATCAGCTCAGTTAAATGTGTGATGTGAACTTCATAATATAAGTTGAAACCTGTGTAGACCGTCGTAGACATGTTGGACCAATCAGATGAAGTGATGTAAACTAATGTAAGTGTTGAATATGCACCCCAATAAGGAAGAGAACATGAAGGAAAACATGGCAATGAATTAGATGTGGGTACGTGTTTCAGTAAGTGTAATACATGGCAAGCATGGTGGATTGAATAGGTAAACAAAAGTCAACGTACGTAGGTAAAAGACATGAATGTTATTCGTAGGTGAAGTCTGGATAGGTACAAATGTGAAGCCTGGATAGGTGCAAGTGTGAACATTGCATAGGTTGTAGACATTGAAATATGTGGGATGCAGTCACTGACGTCGCGATGTGGCCATTACATGCCAAATGTAAATCGATTCCGTAAACTAGTTAAAGGTGGGGATGGTTAGAAGTTCAGGGTACAGTTCGAAAGTGGAACATGTAAGGGGTAAACCAAGGGTACAGTAATTGTCAACCACAGTACAGAATAAGGTACAATTGGGTAGACAGAGGGGATGTTCATGCATGCAAATGTGTTCAGTTGTTGAGTGAGTAATGGGGGGAGGGAATATGATTTTGCAATTGTTTAATGTGGTTGTTATGATTGATGTGATGCATGTGTTTGCAATGGTGCTGCGTAGCGGACGAAAAAGGAGCTGAAGCCCTGTCATAGAAGGCACAGTTACGGGTGGGGAGAATTAACATAGTGAGACGGATGTAAGTGATTCAAATTATAAGGATGAGGAGGGTGGCAGTGGGAGTAGCAGCTCCTCAGTGTCTTTGGAGAAGGAGGGGAGTACAAGCAGCAGTAGGAGGTTAGGGGGTGAGATGCGATCAAAGAAAAGGGAGGATGGAAGGGAACGAGAGGCCAGGATGCAAGAGGGTGGAAGGAAGGAAGATGCGGGACAGGGTGGAAGGGAAGCGGAGGTGTGGGAGGGGAAGGGGAAGGGCAAAGCAGTGGCAAATGAGGCAGGTGAGAAGGTGGCAGAGACTAGTGTTGATGTTGTCATCCGGCATTGGTGCACATTAGAAGCAGTGTGTGCCCTAAATGATGAGTTGGATGATGACCGAAAACGTGCAATTGGAGACATTGTGTGGAGTCCGGTGCTTGAGTATAGGTCATTTGCAATGGATGGACACCTTGTGCGGGCCCTCATAGAGCATTAGAACTCGGACATAATGTCCTTCAAGATCGGGAGGAGGGAGCTACCGTTCTCATTATATGATGTGGCATTGATTACAGGACTTCCTACTCATGGGAATCCTGTGTTGTTTCAGCGTACTGAGGTGTGTGTGGTGAGGTGGAGGGACTACTGAAGGGGGGGCAATGGATGATCATGTTTCCCGTGAGCGTGGGAAGAGGAGGACATTGCAGAAACATATGCGAATATATAGGAACTACATCTCAGTGTTGTTGGAGCTGTGTAGGTCAAATAATACGAGGGATACAGTGGGTATGTTTGCCAAGTTGTATGCGTTGTTGGTTGTGAGTGGGTTGTTATTCCCAAGATGCGGTGGTGGTGTGGCATGGGATTTGCTTTCCATGGTAGACGATGTGAAATCTATGGCGGAGTACAACTTGGCGGAGGCAACGTGGATGTTCCTTGCGGAGGCGATCGAGGAAGCAAAGGAAAAGATGCACAGCACCAGAAATGTTCAAATAAATGGCTTTGCAATGATACTATAGGTAAGAGATTACGTTACAAAAGTTAGTTAATATTGGTGAACATCATGCGTTGGCTAATGTAAAGGTGTGACATTTTGTTTTGTGAAATGCGGGTGTGGTTTTATGAGCACACCAATATCTATTCATTTGGGCATGACAAATGTGTGCCCCGAATATTGAGTTGGGTCCAATTGTACAAAGGGAAAAAATATGATGCTAGGTTGGTGGTTGCTGCCATTGAGGACAGCCAGGTTGGTACACTTCCAACTGACGCTTCCGTAGTATTGCAAGAGG
>JACYFF010010365.1:100468539-100494844 GCA_017589665.1 Selenicereus undatus | reverse complement strand
AAAACTAATTTATATAATCTTAATGGTTATTTATTTAACATATATATGTATATAAAACTAATTTATATGTTTTGAGCATAACATTACTAACATCTAAACATTAAACATATTAATGTATTTAAGATCACGACGATAACAGAGCAATGAGCCACGGAGGCTTGCCGAACTGACCGCCACCGCAACCACTTAGGCGTGGCAGTGGTCAGTTTTACGGGAGAATTCTGGTTGCTTGACTTTAGATCTAGGGCTTGGTTAATTGGGTCTAAGATAACCGAGGGGAGGATAGGCTAACCGAGGCTTGAGATATAAAACAGATCATATGACATGTATTTAACTAGTTTGAATATTCATTCTTAGCATACTAACGTGAACTGTATTTTGGTGATTCTGAACTGAAAAAGTCTAGTCTTATTATTACTTATTTCACATGGAAACATATTGATATTTAAACAAGACATTTTCAACAATCTTATTAAAGCATGCAATCTGGTTAGGCATGACGTGTAATCTCAACTTGCATAATCAACGGATTCAACATGCTTATATAAAAATAATCATAATTAATATGATTTAATGGGGCTAGCATCAAACAAATCCGGCTCTGATACAACTGTTAGAAAACAAGGACTCACGTTGATGCAGAAATGAGATTGGTCGAATCTTTGTTTTGCTTGATATCTACCCATGTTCAAGGCTCGAGAGTGGCTACTAGAGTCATTGGATGTGTCACGTTGCCAAACCCAAACCCACGTTGATGGCCAGGCTGAGTGAGGAATAAAATAGAGAGATTATTTGAGAGCTAATAGCCTTTCTATTGTGTTACTCCTTTGGATAATTCAACCCATGAATCAACCACTCTTTTATAGTGGCACATAGCTACAGAATATAATCTTGGAAATCAATGTGTCATAAAGGCTAATTAATTACATAATCAAACCTCTTATTGTAATAGCCATATCAACCCATGATTATGGCCGTTAAGTTTGTGACCGTTACCGGTCAACATGTGTCATCTGGAATGTTCTTGATGAAGAAAGAGAATATGCTCTCATGTCTTCCTTCAATGGTGCCCATTCTACCCTTTAATTTTGTGACTTACAATTGAATAATGTTTATTGAGTTGTAATGTCAAAACTGTAAGTGCGCTATGTTGTTATGGCTAGGAACTGCCAAGTATGGGTCGTATTAATAAGAAGTTGTGCTTTCAAATATCAAAGCTAACATAAGCTTTGCAGGTCAGGTAGAAGAAAGGAAGATAGAAAGCAAGGTTACTAGAAGCGGATCAGATTAGCCGACTCCACAGATCCTACTGGAAACCGAACAACAATCCGGTCCGATCACTGGAAACAAACCATTGTTGCATTGAGTCGGTCAAGAACCAGCTAGTCAAAATCCGGTTAAATTGACCTATTTTCATGATTGGATTGGGTACTCGGACCGATTCAAGACTTTCCACAATATTTTTTTCAATATCGTTAAAAAGTACAGTGTGTATAGAGTAGATGCGAACCCTTCACCTCCTTTTGGCTAGGAATTTCTCCTTGAGTCTCCTACCGATTGGGCAACTCAAGTTTTGTGTTAGCTAGGTGACTTGCCAACTTAATATCTTATGCTTTGATTATTTAGTTTTTCCTCCCCCTTCATTGAATCCTTTTATTAATTTATCACATATTAGCGACCCAAAAATATCTTTCCATGTTACTGTAACCACAAATTTCAAGTCTAAATCGAATTAAGACAAGAAATATGGAACAAATTCAATTTTTGTATTTATAATTAAAAATGGGTACAATATCTGAATATTTTGTTACAAATGAACAAATTAAACTCCTCTGATTCGATCTCTTGTTCGTGACTTGATGGAGGGCCGAAGTAGCTTGAATCTCAATCAAGTGCGTGTTTCAATCTCTAGAGTAAACGACACGTTTTGATGTGCTTGTTGTTTCTTTCTAGAGGGTCTTCTGCGGGAGAGAATTTCTATCCCTGAATGGGGGGGGGTGGAGCTATATTTATAGGGAAGAGCCTCCCCTCTCTTCTAGGGTTTGCAGATTAATAGCCATCCTAGATCGATAACTGGGCCTTTAACTTGGGTCGATGACTTGGGAGTCTATTTAAATTGATGGTTTGGTACTCCGCTGAGTCATTGACTTGATAATCTTGTCGGGTCTTTGACTTGATACTTCATTGGGCCATTGACTTGGTACTTCATTGGGCCGTTGACTTGGTGATCGTTTGGACCCAAATAATTAAATTAATTAATTGGACTAGCCAACATTAATTAACTTAAATTATTTAGTGACGTGACACATATTTAATTTTTTTTGTGCCTACAAATTGCCCCCTCGAGACTAGGTTGCGTACAAGACTTGGTGTTTAAGTGCGACCGGTCTCTCGACACGCATTTCTTGGCTGGTTGTCCAAGCAGGCCATCAACTTAATTTGTCATGTTGTCGATTTAACGGATGCATTTTTTTTTTTTGATTGATCTAACAGATTGTTGACATAGCTATTTCCATTTTCACGTCGCTCATTTTTTTTGGCTGGAAATTTGAAGAGACGATTTTTTTTCTTTAAAAATAAAAATAAAAATGTAGGAGTTGCATTAAATTTGGTATAATTAAACATACTTATCAATTTATCAAATAGTATCTCCAACATATAAATTTCCTTGCATAAAATTTAAAGATTTGTTAACTAAGGCAGTAGCTCTTTCCTTTATTCAGCTAATATCTCAATACAAGGCAGCTTCTCACGTCCTTTTATACCATCATTCACGATTCCCCACACTCCTTGTGCTTGCCAGAGAACTGTTTGTCAAGCTTGCACGTCGGCGTTCTAGCAAAAACAAAGGTAAGGTAGTGCTGGAAATTTGTGACAATAACACCTTGTGGTGAATGCATTCTCTTTGGTGTCTGCTGAAGCCGGAAAAAAACAGTGACATCCTCCTTGTCGTTTTCTTGCAAAAACAGGGAACTCCATTGCTGCAACTCTACGGAAGTAACACCTTGAGGTAATCAGATTCTCTTTTCATGAATATGAAACCAGCGTGCGGAAGTCTGCTGCTTTCTTGTCTATAGACATCATTTTTTTTTTTGATACACATGCTTTAGTGATAATAAAACCAAGAGCTTTTACGTCACTTCATTTTTATTTTTATTTTTTTGGGTAAAATGCCTTATTACTAACTATATGAGATGTTTCTCTTTTTTTTTTTTTAGAATCACTATAGAGATGTGAAAGTTTATTTATCTATTTACTTTATATCATGGCTATTTGTACGCGAGTTCTTTTTTTTTTAAGACTTATTGCGCATGAGATACAATAACGGGATTCAGCAATTGAAGCCTCGTTGTGCACGAGGGTGACCAGTCTCGTTTTGTTTTTTTGTTTTTTTTTGGTTTTTCTTAGGAAAGAGCCCTCGTATATGCCAGCAGAATACGATGCTTGAAAACTCGCTGTGCGCGAAGGTGATCGGAGTCAGTCTTTAAACTTTGAGGAGAGAGCCCTTACACATGCCAGCGTGATGTACCATTTGAAGACTCACTGTGCGTAAGGGTGATTGGACTCGGTCTTTGACTTTGAGAAGAGAGCCCTTGCACTTGCCAGCGTGATGTACCATTTGAAGACTCGCTATGCGTGAAGGTGATTAGACTCAGTCTTTAGACTTTGAGGAGAGAGCCCTTGCACATGCCAGCGTGATGTACCATTTGAAGACTCGCTCTGCGTGAGGGTGATTGGATTCAGTCTTTAGACTTTGAGAAGAGAGACCTTGCACATGCTAGCATGATGAACCATTTGACGACTCGCTGCACATGAGGGTGATTGGACTCAGTCTTTAGACTTTGAGGAGAGAGCCATCACTCATGCCAGCGAGACGCAACACTTGAAGACTCGTTGCGCGTGAGGGTGATCGGCCCGACCTTCAGACTTTAAGGAGAGAGCCCTCACTCATGCCAGCAAGACACAACACTTGAAGACTCGTTGTGCATGAGGGTGATTGGCTTGGTCTTCAGACTTTGAGGAGAGAACCCTTACACATGCCAACGGGTGTAGCACTTTGAAGACTCACTGTGTGCTGAGGTAATCGGACTTGGTCTTTAGACTTTGAGGAGAAAGCCCTTGCATATGCCAGTGAGACGTGCCACCCGAAGATTGAGCCATGCTAATGAGCCCACCGATGATTTCATATCCTTGAAAACTAAACTGCGATGATTTTTTTTTTGGGCGAAAATAATCACCTTTTTTTTAACAGGTACTTGATCCTGGTACGATTTAAAGAATACAAGCAACGGGATAAAATTTATCTTTCTGTCGTGGAACATGAAGAGACGAAGGCAGAGCTGGGTAGCACATTTATCATTTACCCATCCTTGCTTCGTCCAGACTCTGAGCAGATAGCTACCGTCCCTCATTCTGGCTCGCATCACCGTTGACTACTAGGGCTGCAGACAGAATGCATGATGATATCCACCTTCTTCACAACGCCAATCATGACAATAATTGCACCATCACCCCTTTCCTGCTGCTTGGGCAAAAAACTATTTCCGGTGAAGTTCGTTGGGGGCCAGCATTAAAGATATTTAGGGAATTCTCTTTCATTCTGAAATATTAGGAGTGGGTAGAACACATCTTCTCATGCCACGAATCCCAATTGAGGACTTGTCGCCTTTTTGATGTAGTGCATGCTTCATTATACACTTATGATCGTGATCCTCATGTTATTCGTGCCTTTTGTGAGGCTTCGTGCCCTGAGACCAACACTTTACACACTATATCCGGTGAAATGTCGCTATCTCTATGGGACTTATATAAACTTGCTGGGCTTCCTATTTACGGGAAAATTTATGATGAGGCAGTACCTAGCCGACATGCATTATATCAACGTCATCACGACAATCAGAGATTAATCCAGCCCACATGTAGATACTTGTTTGCTGCTTACACCTATCTTGAAAACGCCCGTGACCGAGGGGTTTGCCCTGAGCATTGGATAGATTTTTGGTGCAAGAAGCAAGTTAAGCATGAGTCCTTCCCAAGGCGGCGAAGCTCTTCCAAGTCGCGTCCTGTCAAGTCACGACCTAAGTCAACTCATAATCCTTCAGGCGACATTCAGCCTATGGCCCTGCAGTGGACTCAAGAAGAATCTGTTGTCTTTGATGCACTTTAAATTCCTACAGATAGAAGAGGGAGCACTTATCTAGCTGCTTTTCTTTCGTGTTGGTTGTGCATTTTTGCTCTTCCTGAAGGTGAAAAAAGATTCATTCGTCCTGGCACCTTCGAAGTGGCTAGCAACATGGTAGTTGGATACACATATAGTCTTGCAGTGCCAGTGTTGGCGAGCATTTATCGTGGCCTTGGTGGTATTTTTAGTGCGAGAAAACCCTCAAATTCCATGTCATTCTTTCCTGCTCATTATCTATATGGATTGCTCGTATGTTACTTCAACACCCACTATGTACTAGATCCAGCTCCTACAGGCCCTCTAATGGTGCACTATTCTGGCTTTGGAGGGGCGAAGAGTTTTAAGGACGCTCGAAGGCGTATCCATGAAGGGGCGATTACTGATTTGAGTTACACCATGCTTTTTTGGTGGGGGAAACTGGCAGGGCAGGGGGTGGCAACAGAATTGGTCATCTGTCGCCGTCGCTATGGGAGACGGAATTTCCGTCGCTGATGGTGACGCAAAATCAATTTCGTCGCCCCCTGGCAAAAAAAAATTGTTTTTCTCCCCATCCATCGCCATTCTGTCACTAACTCCCTTTTTTTAAAAATAAAATCGCTTGTTTTTTATCATATCCGTACATACAAACGAATCCCTGTAAGAAATTTACAACATCTTCGCACTCAATCAACATCCAATGGCTTCGAATATGGCTTCATTCGAAGCGTTCTCAACAATTTCAAACCACGCAAAGGTGGAATTTCACATCTAACACAACACTTCCAACCAAGGGTTTTCGATTCACAAACCAGAAGTTCTACACAAACTCTCTACATATCACAAACTACAAGTTCGAAATAAAGTCTGTACATATCACAAACCATAAATCCAGACAAACCAGAAGTTGATTGCCAATAATTGATAATAAAGTTATATATATGTTTGCAGAAGAGGGAGAAGCAAACGCGAAATGGGAGGGGAGCGAAATAACCACCGGGGCAAGGGGAGTGAAACAAGCAGAAAGGGGAGGGGAAGCAAGCAGCAAGAGATATACTTCATGAAGAATCAAGCAGAAGAGGCACCAGTTGAAGGAAACTTGCAACGAACTCAATCACCAAGGTCTTCCTCTTCCTCTGGCTCACCATCTTCGTCATTATGTTGCGAGTGATGAGTAAATGGAGGCTGAGATCCCGAGCTAGACGCTTGTTGCAATTGAAAGAAAGCTTGGAGGCGCTGATCGATGCTCATCATTTGTTGGCTCAGCTGTTGGTTGCTTTGGGTGAGCAATCTGTTGGATTCCTCTAGTTGCTTACATTTCTCCATAACCAACCGGCAGCTTTCAGCTTGTGAAGTTAGCTGACCCCCCAAGTTGGTTACTACACCCCTTAAATCATTGAGCTCTTGTTGCGATGACGTAGAACCGGTACCTGTTGACAAGCATTTCAGTGAAAAACGCATTAGTATTGCAAGTAAGTAAATTCAATGTATAACCATGGTTGTTGAAACGTTAATATGAAAACTGTACCGGATCTTTGAGTGGGACTGAAGTAACCGGATTCCCTCATGTTGACAGCCTCGTCCCCAATGCCATAAATACGACCCTTCTTATTCTTGAACGTCTTCACCCACAACTCATTTGGGTTTGGAAATGACTGGTTTGGATCTTGAGAACTATCATCCCCAGTCCCTTGAGAGTTGATAACACTTTGAAAATCATGTTCACAGGATTCCTACAATATCGCAACATGCGCACGAAATCATGCATACTAAATGTACTTGAAATAAAGTATATAAGTTCAGGGGGAAACTACAAATGAAGATTGAGAATAGCTAATTGCTTCCATATGTTTGTTGTGATTTCTTGTCAACCCAAGGGGCGTCTTCTTTGCCCTGGAGTTTGTAAGTATGACTGAATAATTCAACAATGGTGGGCTCCATCCCAAGTTGTTCCCTCTATGTACGTGCCAGAAAGAATGATGTCAAGCACAACACAAAATACAGTATCGAACTTAAACGAATACATAGCAAATATTAATTCATTTACTAGACGCCACCTATGCTCATGCATAGGGATCGAGCCATAGGTGTGGAGAGATGGCCCACCACTTTCTGGAGTCCTCAATCGATTCTTCTGGGCTGTTTTACGCAATTTCTTGTAATGTTCATTCATTCAGTGCTGTTGGTGTCCCGCCCATTGAGCATCACTGAGCCAGACAGGCTTCTTGTTATGCTTCCTTGCTTTGCCAAAGAAGTCTCTCAAGCATGTATTGCCTCGGTTTTCAAAATTCCTTCTTATACGGTCCTCATTGTTCAAATCCCAACCAAACCACTTATGCAATTATGAAAACAAAAAACACATCAAATAATTCAATACTAATATAGCATGTTTACAGAAACTGTTAATACGAAGTCACTGTAGTTACCTTGAACTGTCTATACCACAAATCTTGTACTGGTTTGGGCACTTTGGTCCAAGTAGGCCAAGCTTTGTCAAATTTGCTTTGAAATATGAGCGAAATCCTACTAACAGCACCATCATTGGGGAGAAACCTAATTAAACGTAACATATAAAATTCATTACTTGTAATGCAAAATTCATGTAGTACTTCATAAGATATAACAAATGAAGACTTACCCATTACCGTCTGGCTCAATCCAAGTCTTAGCTCGAGTGCTCCCATGATTGGATTGTGCTTCACTTTCACCACTTCCAATGTTCCCTTGGGATTGGTTTGTGTTAGGGTGAGTGGGTTGGGGAGTGGGCTGCACAGTGTGAACAACATGGGGGTTTGGAGGAATGTTGTAGGCAAATTGGCCGTACATGGTGCTTTGGTTGGGAATGTATGAGGTCTGATGATGGAAAGCCCCAAATGGGGGAGGCAGTGGTCCTGAAATACCTGGTATGTAAGCAACCATTGTTGCTCCTGGCTGAACTGGTATATGAGGTACCTGGGGGGAAGATGGATCAATGTCCATTGCGGTCGGATCAACGACAGAGCTCCGACGCCCAGATCCTCTCCTTGAGGGGAAGACTTTGCTCGATGAGAACTTGAATTCATACCTAAAATAGGTAACAACAATGCCAAATATAAATATATAACGATTGCACACGTAAACCATTCTCCTCATATATCATAATAGGTACGTAGGTTACAAATATTTTGCAAAGCTCATTCATACAATATAAGTAAAGTCACAACCAATTGTTTGACATGCAAAGTACTCATATACCTAAGAATTCGTAACCACTCAATCATCTGCTTGCTCATCCTCATCAACGTCATCGTCATCATCATCATACAAATGCAAATTTTCTTCAGCTTTATCTATTTCATTATCGTCATCCCACTCCCCCTCTTCATCATCCTCATCATTCTCTACCTCATCTATCTCGTTATTACCCTGAATGAATGAAAACCCTACTTCATCATTAACCTCTTCCGGTGGTGCACTTTTATCCACTAATGATGCAGGGATGGCATCATTCACAGGTTCGACGATAGTCATCATGTTCGTTTGTTGGTACGTAGTAGGCAAAGTGTATTGTTGATCCACTCTCGCCCTTGGTTTGGTTGGTATGACAACAAGCCAATTGGCTCTATCTCTTGAGCGATCTACATGTGGCATGAAGTATACTTGTAATGCGGTGCTTGGGAAGATAAATGAGTCGTACTTTCAGTACCTTCTTGTACAGTGAACCTCAATAAAGTTGCTTAGTTTATGAGATCGTGTCCCATGATTCAATGTGGGGTTGAACCACTCACAACTGAAGAGCAACACATCGTTTAAGTAGTTCACCTACGTACTCAATTTGGATAATGTCCTCCAGTACACCATAATAATCATTCTCAATATCACCTTCCCCAGTGCCACAAACACCAACACCACAATTATATGTTCTCTTCCCGACGCTTCGAGCTTCTGTGTGGAATTTGAATCCATTTACTCTATATGTCATCCACGTCGACACACACCACTTTGGCTTCATAGCCAATTGGCTCAGGTAGCAATGTTTGTCGGTCTCGAATAGTTAAATATAATGTATCTAAGGTGACATAACATGTGGTTTTAATTAATACAATGCACCTAATTAACTGTTATGTTCAAATTATGAATGAATGAGTTCGAGAACTTACATTCTCACTAAACCAATCTACGAAATAAGTTTCGATGATGGTGTCGACATCTGCGTCGCTGACGGACGTGCAACACTCACTTGTTCTGTGAAAATTATATCACATTTTACGAAGCCTATTAATATACTTGCGCTATGAATGACAAACTCAATTGGAAGTGAAAATATCACTCACCCTATATAAGGTTTAACTGCATCAAAATTTAACAGCACGTGAAGATGGGCAGCAATATATTCGGCATCTGTGAGATACCTTGATCTTTCCCTACCAATAGCGGTCCCTTGCGGTGCAAACATGGATAGAGTTGGAAAATGATTAATATGTTCATCGTCATCCTCATTTCTCCTGCACCTACTGCGCATAGAGGGCACATTAGAGCCGAAGTAATAGGAGGCGAAGAATGTCCTCTCTGACTCTAGGTATGCTTCTGTGATTAAACCTACAGGACACGCTTGCTTCTTTATCTTTTTCTTCAATCGGCCAAAGAACCTACCAAATTCACAATTGCAATCACTTTTGACACTACTAAAAAGCGGGCCTTTTCCGACGGAATATTCCGGCGGACATCAATCGATCGGACTAGTCCGATGGATATTCCGGCGACACACCCGTCGGCCTCCATTTTTTTGAAAACTAGCCGCGTTTTTTTTTTTTAAACCGTTGGGGCTGGTTTTGAAGGGTTCGACGGACATGTCTGCTAGACCCCCTTTAAAAGAGCCCGACTCGGCTTTAATTTCGCCAGTCACGCTCTCTCTCTCCTTCGCCCCTCCAAAGTCGCCCCCCGCCCGCGTTCGCCCCTCCCCACACCGGTTGCCGCCGGTCGCCAGCGTCGTGTGCCCCGCGACAGCCCGTTGACCACCCCCTTCGGCCACCTTGTTAGTGGGCGTTGGTCGTGAGCGTGGACGTTTAACCAGGCCGCCCAGCTCCGGTGCCTCCCACCGGCGTCGCCCCCCTCGTCGTCGCCGTCGCCACCACTTCTTCACCGCCTTTGCCGCCGCCTCTTCACCACCGGCCGACCTCAACATCCCCGCCATTTGTGGCCCATAAATTTCGATATCTTGAAGTAAGTATTTAAACGTAAATAATTTATAGATTTGTGAAATTGAAGAGATAATTTTGATAGTTTTGTAGTAATCAGTGATTGGTAGATTTATATTGAGTGATTTTTGAAAATTAATTGTTGTGGAAAATTAAAAATGTATTGATTGTCAAAGCGGTTTGGTAAATTAAAGTGGATTGATTATGTGATATGTGTTAATTTGTTGATAATGGTTTGTGTATGTTGAAATTTTGTGTAAATTAATATGTAATTGTTAGGGAAGTGCTATTATTAGTAATTTGTTGGTGTTGTAAATTATAGTGAAGTGAAGAATGTGTTTGTGCAGACATTGAACATAATTAGTTGTGAAATTTATTGTTGAGGATTGATAGAAAACAATTAATAAGCAACTATGAGGTTATATTATTCCGTTAAATGTGAAAAAGTTGTGCATATATGTTGTTGTGTACGATTTGAGGGAATGGTGTAATTTTAATTTGTGTGTTAATGAGAACGATCGTTGTGGATTATTAATATGAAGGAAATGGGTCGTAAGAGAAAACGTATTACGAAATGGGAAAAAATCTGTTATTGTTGCTGTGAGTGTCATTGTTGTCGGTGTGCATGTCACAACTTTGGGCTCCCACTTCAGACATTGTATAGGAGAAAAAGCTTAATAGGGAGGTTACGGACCTCGAGCTTTTAAGGACACTCATGTAGACGCGGCTAACAAATGGGTGGACAAAAAATCTGAAAAAAGATGCGCAAGTCACATGCATGATTTCTTGCTTCCGTAACAAATCAGCTCAGTGTCTTCACGATTGAATGCTATGTTTGGAATGTGTAATTTTTTTAAATATGATTTTGTAGACGGAGCACCAATTAAAGTGGGACCAGATTCAAAACTCGCAATCTTCCACAGATCTTGGCTCTGAACCAACTGAAGTCCCATCTGAGACCGAGTTGTGGGTGCAAGCTAACTACAACAAAAAGGGCAGTGTGTATGGGCTAGGATCATAAGGGGTGAAACTGAAGCACCTGGTGAAGTCCACAGCGACATCCCGGGACCGTGATCATGACCCTGATGTGCGAGCATTGGTCACCCAGCTAAACAGCGAGCTCAGTATGATGGCGGAGAAAAACCGTCACCTAGAAGAGAAAGTGACTTTACTCACTTCGGAATTATCTGGTATGAAAGATACATTCCGTGAGTTTATGAGAGCTCAACAAGCATCTGGGTGTGGATCTCGCCCACGCCCTTCTATGCGCCATCGACAACACCGCCGCGTTGCTCCTTATGTCCCTCCTCCACCTCCTCCTCCTCAACCGCAACCCCATGGCGATGATGATGATGATGATGATGATGATGGTAGCGCCAACCTCGGGTCTGATGATCGCCCTCATGACTACAGGGTTTATTTCAACTAGAATGTCCATCGATCCTCCCCTTCCTCTTCGATACTCATTTGAACAGTTACGTTTTCTTACATTTATTGTCTTGCTTTGGTTTCTTATTACTGTACTTCCTACTATTAGAATGTCCATTTAGTGTGGTTGTTTATTTATACTTATTGAATGAAAGTAACCACGTGTGGCGGTTACGTTTGTTGCGATTTGTGTACCACGTATGGTGGTTATGTTTGTTGCGATTTGTGTACCACGTGTGGTGGTTTTGGTTCGGCCAACATATGGTTGGCCTGAGTTTGTATATGCAGGTTGTAAATTTATATTTGGGGAACCGCATTTTCAAAATATTTTTTTTTATTTTTCTCAAAATTTCCGACGGAATTATGTATTTCCTTCGGAAAGTTCCTCCCCCAACGGACCAACAGAATGACCATTTTTCCTCGGACAGAACCGACAGAATGGCCATGTTCCGTCACAGAGACTAGTCATTAGCTTGTTGAAGAATGGTTTACCATTATCGGTGATGATGTATCGAGGCACACCGTATCGATAGATGATGTGCGTTCGAATAAAATCAACAACATTCTCCTTCTTGAATTCTTTTAATACAATTGCCTCCGCCCACTTAGAGAAATAATCGGTGGTTGCCATAATGTATAAATGACTAGCTGAAGACTTAGGAGTAAGGGCCCCCACGACATCAAGTCCCCATGCCTCAAAGGGCCAGGAAGCTACGCTTGGATGGAGTGGTTCCGGAGGTTGGTAAATGAAGTTGGCATGGAATTGGCATGTGTTGCACCTTTTCACAAAGTCAATGCAATCATGCACCAAGGTGGGCCAGTAATAGCCCATTCTCTTGAGGCGATCATATAATTTAGGCCCGGACTGATATGCGCCACACATCCCTGAGTGAGCTTCCTCCATTACTTCTTGTGCTTTCTCTTTGCCTAAGCACCTTAGCCAAAGACCAAGGAAGGAGCGTTGATAGAGAGTATCATTGTAATAAAGAAAATGTGGTGCTCGCCTTTGGATTTCCGTCTTATGCCTAGCATCATTTGGCAGCTTCCCATGCTTCAGGTAATCAATCAGCGGGTGACGCCAATCTTCTTTTTCCACCTCATAAACATAGACTGCATTAACTCCCTGGATGAGTTCATCTTCTGATGGTGTGACTACCCACTTACTGCGAACTGGAATCGCCATATCTTCTTCTACCCCCAGTGCCAAAGTGGTTGCAAGATTTACGAGCGCGTCGGCCATCTTGTTGGTACTCCTAGGGATGTGCTGCAACTTGACGGTATCTAACTTATCTAAGATTTGGAGGGCCTGTGTGTGATACGGGATCAAATCCTTTTTCTTAATCTCATACTCCATGAGAAGTTGATTGATAACCAGTTGTGAATCGTCGTACACATCTAAGTCTCTGATGCCTATCTCTAGGGCCATTTGGAGGCCCAAGATAAGTGCTTGATATTTAGCCATGTTATTGGAGCACAACTGAGTCAACGCAAATGAGTATGAGAGGATGTGTTTCTCAGGATGGGAGGATGTGTTTCTCAGGGGAGATTAGCACTACCCCTGCTCCAGCGCCATCTTGTCATGTCACACTGTCAAAGTACATTTTCTACGGGGGAAGAATGTTTATGACAAATACTTCTTCACCAGGTAGATCATCGTTTAGCTCCCACTCGTCAGGAATTGGGTGATCTGCCAGGAAGTCTGCCAGTACCTGCCCTTTAACAGCATTTTATGGTACGTAGACGAAGTCGTATTGTTCTAAGATAATAGCCCACTTTGCTAGCCGTCCACTCAAGACCGGTCTGGACAAGATATACTTGATTGGGTCAGCCTTAGAGATGACCTGTACTGTGTGAGCTTACATGTAATGCCTTAACTTCTGCACAACAAACATGAGAGCCAAACATATCTTTTCGATTGGGGAGTAATTTAATTCAGCCTCGACCAAGGTTCGACTCAGGTAGTAAAGAGCTCTCTCTTTGCCCTCCTCATTTTCCTGCGCACACAATGCCACCAGTGATCTTTCTTGGGCCGCAATGTAAAGTATCAAAGGCTTACCAGGAACTGGAGCTCCTAGCACCGGTGGGCTTGAATAATATTTTTTGATACTTTTAAAGGCATTCCTTCATGATTCATCCCATTCAAAAGGTGCCCCTTTCTTCATGAGGTGACTGAACGGATGACAACGATCGACCAAGTTTGATATGAACCTCCTGATATATGCTAAGCGCCCTTGTAAACCGCGAAGCTCCTTAAGGTTCTTAGGCGCGGGCATGTCTTGAATGGCTTTGACTTTAGCTTGGTCGATTTCAATGTCTCGATGTCGGACAATAAAGCCTAAGAATTTATCGGAAGCAATGCCAAATGTGCACTTAAGCGGATTCATCTTGAGTTGACATCTTCGTAATTTCTCAAAGATTTGCTGGAGATCACGCAAGTGGTCTGGCCTCTTTCTTGACTTGACCACTATATCGTCCAAGTTTGATATGAACCTCCTGATATATGCTAAGCGCCCTTGTAAACCGCGAAGCTCCTTAAGGTTCTTAGGCGCGGGCATGTCTTGAATGGCTTTGACTTTAGCTTGGTCGATTTCAATGCCTCGATGTCGGACAATAAAGCCTAAGAATTTATCGGAAGCAATGCCAAATGTGCACTTAAGCGGATTCATCTTGAGTTGACATCTTTGTAATTTCTCAAAGATTTGCTGGAGATCACGCAAGTGGTCTGGCCTCTTTCTTGACTTGACCACTATATCGTCAATGTAGCACTCGACCGTCTTGTGTAGCATGTCCTCAAAGATAGTTTGCATCGCCCTTTGTTATGTGGCTCTTGTGTTTTTCAAGGCGAATGGCATCACCTTGTGGCAGAAGATGCCTTTAGGTGTGCGGAAAGCTGTGGCTTTCTGATCTTCTGGCGCCATTTGAATCTGATTGTATCATGTTGTGCAATCCATAAAGGACAGAGCTTCATGTCCTATTGTAGAATCAATCATGAGTTCCGTCACAGGCAGTGGAAAATCATCTTTGGGGCAGGCATCATTGAGATCCCGAAAATCCACACAAACACACAGTTAGCCGTTCTTTTTCCTTACAGGGACAATGCTCGCAATCCATGTTGGGTACTTGACTTTGCGAATGAATCCTGCCTCTATGAGTTTGTTGGCCTTCTTTTCGATTTCTGGTAATAACTCCGGTCAGAAGTGTCGTTGGGACTGTTTCTTAGGTGAAACGCCCATTTTAATAGACAAGTGGTGGACTACGACTCTTGGGTCTAACCCAGGCATTTCTTTGTAGCTCCAAGCAAACACATCTTTGTACTCGGACAGGAGATCAAAATATTCCTTTTCCTCTTTGGGTGTGAGCAATGAGCTCATGTAAATAGGGCGAGGGTCCTCGCTAGTTCCAAGATTCAACTCTTTGAGTTCGTCTACCGTGGCTTGCCCTCCGTCCTCTAGAGTCTCAGGAGACTCCGCGAGTTCTATTTCGGCATCTGAGTCAGTAACTTCTCGGACTATGATATGATTGGAGGACATTTGTTCCTCTTGCTTGAGATCCTTTTTTGGGATTGGATTAACCCTATGGCCAGTGAAAACCACTGTGCATCTCTTGACTCTCAATGAACCCTCTGTCTTGACATCTAGAGTCGACAAGCGTTTCATACAAGAAAGGATGGCACTTTGGACTTCATTTATTTCGCTAAGACGACCAAATACTGAGCACCTCTTCTGTGTGGATGGCAAGCTTGCCAATTCTTCACCTGACTTAATCCTGGTGAAGACTGAAGGTTTAGGTTGTGTGCCTAATTTTAACCTCCAGAAAGTAGAAGACTTTAAGACCTTGCCATTTTCCACTCTGTCAAACACAGAAGCGCGTCCTCGTGAAGTGGAAGATTGCAATGTATCAAACACAGAGGATTTTGGTTTGTTCTTGCCATCTTCTTCATCATTTTCAATAATCTCTTCTACTACAATATACTGAGCAAAGGACTGCTTGTCTTTACGTCGTCTTGAAATCCGGTTGGGTCGAGGCGGTACATAACCAAGACCTACCTTCGGAACTGCCACCATGCCACCTTGCTCTTGTATTTTCTTTTGTGTCTCATTGATGTCGTAGGGCTTAGCTTCGATGACATGTCCCAAAGAAACTGGCTTATCAAAGTCATAACCAGATTTCTTCATTAGCTTGTACGCATTTGGATCAAATCCATCATCGGTGCGCACCTTCGGCAAGTCACTCTCTTCTTGAAGTGAGCCCTTGAAAGAAACAACGAAGCCCGAGAGAGGGGTTCTAGCCACCCTGCTTTTACTAGCATTATGAGTTGGAAGCACACCTTTATCTCCAAGGATACAATAATCAGTCTCCTTGAATTCGCTAATAGGCTTAGTTGTGCTTTCAAGAGTTGTGCATTTACTGAATGGCGCTTCACTCTCCTTGTGGCGGGATTTAGGAATGTACCTGAATACTGACGCTTCAGGCTTTGTTGCAACAACTACCTTTTGAAGGAAGGATATGTTGTTACTTGACTACTTTCCCTCTCACATTGTCGTCGCTGTTTGGCATTATCATTAGTGCCAATATTTGTCTTCACATGAGTATCTTCATCACTCCTCTTACCGGTAGAGGAGATAAAGGCTGGCATAGCTTCCTTAAAAGGGGCTCCTTCCTCGAAGAATCTTACATCGGTGAAATGAGATTCAGCCTTCACAAATGGTTTAACATCACCATTTACCTTCTTCTCTCCGTCACGGTAATACTTAAGACACTGGTGCAAAGTTGATGCCACCACTGCATGCTTATGAAGCCAAGGCCGTCCTAGCAACAACTTATATGAAGTTTTTGAATCTATCACATGAAATATAGATGTTATGGATAGATCACCCATTGCCAACTCGAGGCGAACCATGCAGATTGCACGTTGACCCTCTAGGTTGAAGCCTTGTATCATCATCCGGCTCTTAGAGAGTTCCTCAACGGTAATCCCTAAGTCGTTCATAGTAGACTTGGGCATGATGTTGACTGTCGAGCCACCATCTACCAAGATGTGTTTGACTTTTTGCCCCCCGAACATAGCCAGTGACAAACAATGGATGATTATGAGGCTTTAACCCAAGCAATAGATCATCATCTGTAAACGACACAGCCGTGTTACAACTGACACACTGAGTTGGAAGCTTTGCAGGCTCTTTGGCTTCCTTTACTTTGTCAGCATATGACTTTGCCTTGCGCATGGCAACTGCAATTTGCTCACGCATTTCATGAGGCAGCTGAAAAATTTCTTTCCAACTCATGCGTTCGGGCAAAGCTTCTAAGATGGCGAGGACTCTGTCATCTGTATTTAAAGAGGACACCTTTCGGAGATCTTCCTGTGCATCTTCATCATTATACTCATCTTCAAGCTCAGAACATGAAACCATATTAACTGTGGCATTCTTAAAGAAGCCCTTTGGGAAGAATTCTTCTAATGTGACAGGGACAAGGGGTTCTCGTTTAAGCAGCTCGACTGGTTGAACTCTATGCCTCTTACCAGAATTGGGCTTCTTATTCCCCTTATGGTATCGAGGCTTCTTGTTTCTGGCGTGACTCTTTCTTTGACGAAGTGGGGGTGGTTGAACCTACATTTGCTTCCTAGGCCTTTGTCTAGTGACGAGCATCCATCCTTCATCGTCTTCATCAGGAATGTCTTGCACATGCTCAGCCTCCATAAGTGTTGCCGGAACCAATAATGAAAGCATTACTGGCTCAAAGCTTCCAAATTGTATGGTAACCCACTCTTCTTTCATCGCAGGAGCCAAGTCACAATGCTCACACAAAATTATCGTGTGATTGGTTCAGCTGTCTCATCCAAGTCTAGGATGATCGTTCCATCTTTAGCCAACTGCATAATACGCTCCTTGAGCGTTATGCACTTTTTAAGAGGGTGACTAATGACCCTGTGATACCGACAATACTTTGGGTCATTCACCTTGCCTGCTTCTATGGGGCGTTTTGATGGTGGTAACTCAATGATACCCTTTTCCAACAAATCATCCAACATGCATGACAGATCTGAGTTAGGGAATGGGTACTTCCTTTCTTGAAGCTCTTTCAACGTAGGGCGCTTCTTCCCAGCTTCTTTCATTGGTGGGCGTTGCTTCTCCTCTACTCTTGATTTCCCTGAAATTTGGATCGGTTCAGCTGTAGTGACCAATATGGATTCTTTGGCGGAGCTCTTGGAAGACTTAGGATTTTTCTTGAAGTCACCCTTGTCCTTCCTTGCTTCAAAAGTAGGGAAAAAATTTTCGCGACGATTAGCTATTGTCATCTCCATGTCATGCGCCTTAGTTGCCAACTCTTGAAAAGTCCTGGGCTTTCTCATCTGTAGGACTTAAAGCAGGTCCCACTCCATGCCTTAAACACACATCTCTACCGCAGAAGTCTTAGATAATCGATCCTTACACTCGAGGCTGAGTGAGTGCCAGCGGTTGATGTAGTCAAGAATAGGTTCGTCTTTCCACTGTTTAGTATTTGTTAGCTTAGTCATACTAAAAGTGCGCTGGGTGCTATAGAACCTTTTCAGAAACTCTTGCTCCATCTGCTCCCAACTATCAACGGACTCGGGCAGCAGGTCGGTATACCAGTCGAACGCGATGCCCTTCAAAGTCCGAACGAACTGTTTCACCAGTAAGTCACCGCTAGTACCGGCATTGTTGCACGTCTCAATGAAGTGCGCAACATGTTGTTTTGGGTTACCTTTCCCATCAAATTGGTTGAACCTGGGAGGTTGGCAACCATAAGGCATACAAAGAGTGTCAATCCTCTTCGTGTAGGGTTTGGTGTAGAGATCGGTTTTCCGTGAACCGACTCCTAGCTGAGTTTTGACAGCATTGGCAATCAACTCCTGGATTTGTTCACAAGTCATTGAGCTTAGTGATGAGCATTTTGCGGCTTGTTGCCCTTCTTTGACCTACCATAATCTTCAGAAGCCTCGCTTCGATTGGACCTTTTTCGTCCTCATCACTGCTTGCGCCTTTATTGGACAATGCACGTGGCCCTTTGTCCAGTTTCTTCAGCAACTTAGCAATATGTTCCTCTTGGCGCTTGATACGTGCATCTTTTTCTGCACTATCCTTAAAGAGCCTTTCCAACGTGGCTTTCATGCTAGCGAACTCTTCTTCAAAATTGACAGCTACTACCATCATAGCAGGCATGATGACAGTAGGGGATGATTCGACCTCAGATTGTGGAAGGGTTGTTCTTCTTGGTGATGACGCAGAAGAATCACTGTTGTAATAATCTTCCACTTCAAAAAATGAAGATTGATGCTTTGTCTTCATTTCCTGAATGGATTTCTCCTTGAGAGGGTCAACAGACGGAACTTTACTAATTTCGTCACACATGTCGGGTTTAGCATTGTCGGTCGAATGCAAGGATGCAATTGCAACTGCTCTTTTGGTGACAGTGGCTGCTTCAACCTTCGCCATGTTTCTTATCACCACTCTGATGCTTTGCTTACTAGAGGTAGTGTCAGAGTTGGAGGATCTTCATTCGAAAGATCCGGATTTCTTCTTTAAAGGTAGAGAGGCGGCATTCCTTGTGGCCATGTCTTCCTTGTGAAGAGTTGGTTGAAAATTCTAGATTTCCAAGAGAAGGAGATGAGAGGCAGAGTGGTCCCATCGAGCGTGCCAAAAATTTGTAACCACAAATTTCAAGTCTAAATCGAATTAAGACAAGAAATATGGAATAAATTCAATTTTTGTATTTATAATTAAAAATGGGTACAATCTCCGAATATTTTGTTACAAATGAACAAATTAAACTCCTCTGATTCGATCTCTTGTTTGTGACTTGATGGAGGGCCGAGGTAAGTCGAATCTCAATCAAGTGCGTGCTTCAATCTCTAGAGTAAACGACACGTTTTGATGTGCTTGTTGTTTCTTTCTAGAGGGTCTTCTGTGGGAGAGAAGTTCTATCCCTGAATGAGGGGGGTGGAGCTATATTTATAGGGAAGAGTCTCCATTCTCATCTAAGGTTTGCAGATTAATAGCCATCCTAGATCGATGACTAGGCCTTTAAACTTGGGCCGATGACTTGGGAGTCTATTTAAATTGATGGCTTGGTACTCCGCTGGGTCATTGACTTGACAATCTTATCGGGTCGTTGACTTGATACTTCATTGGGCCATTGACTTGGTACTTCATTGGGTCGTTGACTTGATAATCGTTTGGACCCAAATAATTAAATTAATTAATTGGACTAGCCAATATTAATTAACTTAAATTATTTAGTGACGTGGCACATATTTAATTTTTTTTGTGCCTACAGTTATCATTAAGTTTTGCTCAAAATAAATGACCGTATTTTTGTTACTCATAAGTTAATTCATAAAAAGTTTCAGAATTTAACAAATTGTATTACTCATTGATTACTAAACATTATAATCTAAAAATTATCCATTTGTGATAGTATTTACTGAAAGCTTTCTACCTGTTTAAGTTTAAAATTTAGTTACATAAATAGCAAATTATCCATACTTTAATAAATTATGAAAAACGGTTGCATTCGGTATAACCAGTCCAATCGGTCCAATCATTGATCCATTAACCTTACCAATTCAATCACCAATTTGGTTCTGGAAACCTTGATGGAAAGTATAACTAAACTACTTAAACAAGTAATAAGGACCTCGAGTTCTGATTAAAACTAATATAAACTAATCAATCACCTCAGATCAGCCCTGACCTTCCTATGTTATGGTAGCATTCGAAGATCATCGATGACAGCTTCAAAGCTTGCTTAAGCCCTCTTTCGGGGGTCAAAACCCAGTTTAGCTATTTCTAGGGATTATCCGACTTAAACTACAGGAATAGCAACTATATGCCCAGGTAAGTTTCAGACTATTTTCTTGTCAAAATCCTAGTCATTCTATCTACCTACGCTACCAAATTTGCATTACCTTTCAGTATAGGTCAGTCGTCCAAAAGATAGATAAAAGTTGTTTCAAGCATTATGCGTCGGGAAAAAGAACAAACTCTAAATTCAATCATAAACTAGATATGCTAAGACCTAAGCAAGATTAGCTAGCCATTTTGAGGGCTAATCACAACCAAAAAAAACACAAATTTAATGACAGTTAAACTTCAAAACATAAACAAAACAAAGAATAAGCAAACTAGTAAAGAAAGTAAAAGACATAAAATATTAATTAAAGAGAGAGAAAGCAGATAATCTTAATTTCGAATCTTAAAATCAACACTATTTTATGTCATATACCTGAGTCTAATTTAATTTAAGGGAAATTTATAGCTTGGTGCCTCTTTAAATGGGTCATAACTGAGTCAGCACTTTTGTTAAAAATGGGTGTTAGTTTTGGGGGGGAAACCAAATGGGTGGAAAAGCAAAGTGAAGTGGAATGACCAAATTACCCTTAATGAGGAAATGGAAGTTATTGTGGGAGATTGCATTGGCAGTTTACTGAGGGAGTAATGTGAAGGGGTGGTTTTCGAATGAAGCAGTTGGGGGAGAAAGGAAACACTTGACTTCTACATATCCATGGTAGTGAGAGATTAGGGCATCAATTAGAGAGAGAAGAAGAGATTGGCAGAGAGTGATCGAAGGCAAAGGTGGATGGGAAGAATGTGGAGAAGCGGCAGTGGAGTTTGGCTGAGAGAGAGATAAAGAGGGAGAAGAGAGCCATAGACAAAGAAAGTGAGGTTGGACAATGCAGGTGAAAAAAGAAGAGAAGTGTCAAGTGAGACAACCACAAGAGGAGGGAAGATGAAGAACGACCCAACAATATAATACAAGGGTAGCATCAAGTTGAATTTGAGGTAAGTAAGTTCAATTCGTTAAATGTAGAAAAGACAGGTTCAATTGCTGTTGAAAGGGGTTGGGGGAGTTGCATTTTAAGGGGGTTAGTTGTTCTGAAGTAGCAGTGGGAGAAATGTATGCTATCTTCATGCCCTGTGCTGTAGAAAACTCTGTGAATTGGAGTTTGCAGTTGGCCTAATTAGTGACCTAGGTAAAACAAGGTCAGGTGGGCATACTGCTTAGGTTGATGGTACTGTAGGTGGGGTTTGTACCCATAACGAAAGTGTGAATGAATACAACATTTTGAGTAACCCAATATCAGCTCAGTTAAATGTGTGATGTGAACTTCATAATATAAGTTGAAACCTGTGTAGACCGTCGTAGACATGTTGGACCAATCAGATGAAGTGATGCAAACTGATGTAAGTGTTGAATATGCACCCCAATAGGGAGGAGAACATGAAGGAAAACATGGCAATGAATTAAATGTGGGTACGTGTTTCAGTAAGTGTAATACATGGCAGGCATGGTGGATTGAATAGGTAAACAAAACGAAGTAAGTCAACGTACGTAGGTAAGAGACATGAATGTTATTCATAGGTGAAGTCTGGATAGGTGCAAGTGTGAACATTGCATATGTTGTAGACATTGAAATGTGTGGGATGCAGTCACTGACGTCGCGATGTGGCCATTACATGCCAAATGTAAATCAATTCCGTAGACTAGTTAAAGGTGGGGATGGTTAGAAGTTCAGGGTACAGTTCGAAAGTGGAACATGTAAGGGGTAAACCAAGGGTACAGTAATTGTCAACCACAGTACAGAATAAGGTACAATTGGGTAGACAGAGGGGATGTTCATGCATGCAAATGTGTTCAGTTGTTGGGTGAGTAATGGGGGGAGGGAATATGATTTTGCAATTGTTTAATGTGGTTATTATGATTGATGTGATGCATGTGTTCGCAATGGTGCTGCGTAGCGGACGGAAAAGGAGCTGAAGCCCTGTCATAAAAGGCACAATTATGGGTGGGGAGAATTCACATAGTGAGACGGATGTAAGTGATTCAAATTATAAGGAGGAGGAGGGTGGCAGTGGGAGTAGCAGCTCCTCAGTGTCTTTGGAGAAGGAGGGGAGTACAAGCAGCAACGGGAGGTTAGGGGGTGAGATGCGATCAAAGAAAAGGGAGGATTGAGGGGAACGAGAGGCGAGGATGCAGGAGGGTGGAAGGAAGGGAGATGCGGGACAGGGTGGAAGGGAAGCGGAGGTGTGGGAGGGAATGGGGAAGGGGAAAGCAGTGGCAAATGAGGCAGGTGAGAAGGTGGCAGAGACTAGTGTTGATGTTGTCATCAGGCATCGGTGCACATTGGAAGCAGTGTGTGCCCTAAATGATGAGTTGGATGATGACCGAAAGCGTGCAGTTGGAGACATTGTGTGGAGTCCGATGCTTGAGTATAGGTCATTTGGAATGGATGGACACCTTGTACGGGCCCTCATAGAGCATTGGAACTCAGACACGAAGTCCTTCAAGATCGGGAGGAGGGAGCTACCATTCTCATTATATGATGCAGCATTGATTACGGGACTTCCTACTCATGGGAATCCTGTGTTGTTTCAGCGTACTGAGGTGTGTGGTGAGGTGGAGGGACTACTGAAGGGGGGGCAATGGATGATCATGTTTCCCGTGAGCGTGGGAAGGGGAGGACATTGCAGAAACATGTGCGAATATATAGGAACTACATCTCAGTGTTGTTGGAGCTGTGTAGGTCAAATAATACGAGGGATATAGTGGGTATGTTTGCCGAGTTGTATGCGTTGTTGGTTGTGAGTGGGTTGTTATTCCCAAGATGCGGTGGTGGTGTGGCATGGGATTTGCTTTCCATGGTAGACGATGTGAAATCTATGGCGGAGTACAACTGGGCGGAGGCAACGTGGATGTTCCTTGTGGAGGCGATCGAGGAAGCAAAGGAAAAGATGCACAATGCCAGAAATGTTCAAATAAATGGCTTTGCAATGATACTACAGGTAAGAGATTACGTTACAAAAGTTAGTTAATATTGGTGAACATCATGCGTTGGCTAATGTAAAGGTTTGACATTTTGTTTTGTGAAATGCGGGTGTGGTTTTATGAGCACACCAATATCTATTCATTTGGGGATGACAAATGTGTGCCCCGAATATTGAGTTGGATCCAATTGTACAAAGGGAAAAAATATGATGCTAGGTTGGTGGTTGCTGCCATTGAGGACAGCCAGGTTGGTACACTTCCAACTGACGCTTCCGTAGTATTGCAAGAGGCAACGTAAGTGGTTAATATGGTCGGCTGCATGTGGTGCAAATAAATGCAGTCCTTGATGTGAGGGAGGAGGAGAGAGTGAAGGATGTTGTGATGGCTTTCATTGATACGGATGAGTATAAAGGTTACGTAAAGGATGCAGAGGTAAGACCCGCTTGATTTAATGAGTACAGTGTTTTGTATTAGCGTAGAATTGTGGCAATGGAACTCATGATGCAGTTATAATTTGGTATTTATGTAGGTTGCACATTATGGTATTGCCTTAAAAATTGTGTTAGTACATTGAACTCCATTGTGTTGTTTGTAAATAATAGAATGAGAGTAGTGTATGTATGTAATTGTGTTTGGGATGTGATTGTAGAATGTGATCGTTGTTGCAGGGAGTTATAAGCTTGGAGGTGAGACTAAGGAGAGTGAGAGATGTACTACGGAAGGAGAAAGAAGTTCATGCAATGACGAAGAAAGAGCTAGCTGCGACAAAGGAGCTAGCTGAGCTGAGGGCAATGATTGAGGAAGGGGATGGTAGAGCATATGTTGGCAGAGAAGAAGTGCAGGCAGCAGAGGAGAGAGTGGGGGAACCTGGGGATGCTGGTGCTTCCTTAGTACATCATTCGGAGTCCGATGATGGTGTGGTCCGACTGTTGCCTCATGTGGGGTATGCGGACGCCACACACGAGGAAGGGAAATTGGAGGCTTCCGATGCCGCGGTGGGTGATACAGAGCTTCGCACTGATGACGCACACAATGCGATGGATGTTGGTCATGGAACCGGTGACGAGGTACCGGGGGGGAATCTGCCCCCCAGGTTGTTGTGTTGAGCTCACCAGCGACGGGATCCGGAGGAAGTGATTCAACAGTTGCTGCAAGAATTAGGAGAATTCCTCGTCAGCGACATCCATCAGTGTTGCAATCCTCTCCTTACCTAAACCCGGACAGGGCACGGGGGAAGGGGAAGCGTACATGTGCAAAGGTGTACACGTCCCAGAAGCGATCGAGGAAAGAGGCTGGAGCTCCTTCGAAGAGACAAGATGTTAGCCCCGAAGAAGATCGTACGGAAGACGATGTTCACGATTGCAGTAAGGTCATACAGGAGCAGCGAAGTGCGGCGCATACTGCATGCATCGAGGTAGGGAGTGTAACAAAAGCATGTGTGGTAAGTGTAAGGAGGTTGCACGACATTGACCCACTGCGTGTAATGTAATCCACTGATTGGAGTGAGTACATGTTAATGGTTCTAGGGACAATATGAGGGGGAGATGGAAGGCGACACAATGGAGCCTATTCATGGAGGGGTACTTGGGAATGTGAAAGATGATGAGTCTGACGGTGGGGTAGGGAAACTCCTGGAACTAGCAATGTTGTCTGTTGAGGTATGAAAGTAGTGCATGTACGTATGTCAAATTACTGTTTCATATTGTCATGTATGGAGCTACCGTAATTGATTATGTAAAATACTTATTATTTAGGTCGGAGATGAGGATGTTGGAGTTGGTCGTACACATTCCCCCGTTGCAGCTGGGTCATCATACAATGGCCAACGCCCCCCAATGACGAAGCGGGATGCAGAAATGATCTCCTCAGGCAGTAACGTAAATGAGGTAAGTGGTTCATTATCTGTCTCATACGTTGGCAGACTTCCCCTGAGTAAGGACTTCTTCATAACACAAAACTAGGAGTGACCTTAGGGTGGCACTTGTGAACATATGTTGTGAGTTGAGTACAACATGGTAAACATGATGGAGTACGTTGGGGAACACAATGGCGAAAGTCCTAGTTAACTCAGGGAGGTAGTTTTCCACATCCGTTGTTCATTGTAGCAAATTGGTACGTCCTTATTGTGTGAATGACTTCACTGTCTATATAGTCCTCCTGTGACAAGTCCTACTGAAAGGTGCACTTGTCTGCCTGCATGTTAGACAAAGTTCACCATGGTAAACACAAACCACGTAATGGTAAACAGAGGGCAAAACATTTCCTATATGCCCATACTGGTTGCAAGTGCGGTGAGATGTGTGTGTGACATGGCAACTGCGGTCACCATGGTAAACATGAGTCATGTCTGTGGCAAACATGATAGGAGCAGGACATGTTACTATCGCATAGCGTTGGTCATGGGGAATACAATAGTTGAAGTTAATTGTATTTGGATGTTCCAGACAGAGGTATTCCTATGTAGGTTGCCGAAGGATCTGCTGAAGCCGGTGAAGGGACTGCTGTAATTGACCATGAAGCAGCGGACTATGTACACAACTCAACTGAGGAGGTGAGTTCACAATGAAGTGGACTATGTGGTGCAATAATCTTAAAGGCCCAAACCATTGGTGTATGACATTCACCACTGTAATTGTTGCGTGCAGCCATCTGAAGAACAAGGCACCTACATAGCCATTGTACCTTCGCGGTGCAAGATGGAAGCATACATTGCACTATGGTGTACTGAGGCAGTTGTCGCCCGCCCACCCCCCCC
>JACYFF010010365.1:100455331-100466951 GCA_017589665.1 Selenicereus undatus | reverse complement strand
TAGGCTTTTGTTGAATATTAGTGATGATTGCAAACACATGAAAAATTGAAAATGAAAGCTTTTGATAATTGATCAATAACAATGATAAAAGTGCTAAGGAGTATTTCAATTTACTATTCTTTAGGCTTTTTGTTTAATATTGCTAAGAAAGTTTAAAAAATTAATATTCAATTTAAAATTAGATTAGTTGTTTTTTGATTAAAAAATATCCCAATTTTTAGCGTTAAGCCTTTTTTTTGAGAAAAATTTACAACAGTTGTACGATGAAGTTTACATGGATATTACATGATATAGTCTTCTTTTATATCCAATTAAGTCTTCTATATCCATTTTCTCCCCCCACAACTAATATATTTATCCTGAGATAATATTAATAACTAATTTTTTCTGCCTTTTTGAATAATATTAATTCCTAGGTGATTATCGAATCTCTTTGGCCATTGACCTTTGGAATTTTCAGGTATTTTCAATATATATACATATAGATTACCATGTATAAAATTTTGTCTATTCAATTGTATGTTCTACTCTTTTTGTATCTATTTATAAATGTTGTGATTTCGCTATCAAATATAACTATATTACATTATGTCTTTCATGTTTAATATTTAAATTTTGAATTTTGATTTCCTAAATGTAATTTATTTCCTAAATCAAACGCTTTCCCCCTCAAAGTGAAAAAGGAAATCAAATAATGCTAGCCTCCTAAAACTTCATTAGAGGGGATTAAATTAAGGAAAATGTACAGGCAGGGCACACATTAAATGGGGCATAACCGACTCATGTTTTTTTGTTAAAAATGAGTGTTGCTTTTGGAGGAAAAACCAAGTGAGGCAAAATACACAGTGCAGCGAAATGACAAAAATGTCCTTAAAGAAAGGAGTCATGCTTCCAAAAAACCTTCTCTCTCATGTGAAACCTGGAAGGAGTAGAGGGTGTAGAGGCAAGGGGGAAGAACGAGGGTTTGCATACCTGGGCTCTCTCTCTCTCTCAATCTCTCTTCAAATTTGAATGTACCCCTGGAATCTGTAGTTGTGAGCAAGTGTGGCTCAGAATTGGGGGAAATCAATGCCCAATTGGTTGAAGGCAGCTTCATTGTGGGAGAAGAAGGGGGTAAGGCAAGGTGTGTTCCTGTAGGTGAAAGAAAGTGCAAAAGGAAGCTGGAAGTGAGCTTGCAGGGTTTGGTAATGGTGGAAAGTTGACAATGGAGGTCAGCCATGAAGTCTGAGGTAGAAGGGTTTGATCGTGAGACGTTGGTAGACGCCTTCAAGTAGAGTGGTAAACATAAGGTATGTTAAATGTTGTTTGATATTTACGATATTGGTAAGTGGTATGACATTGTGGTGAATGATTTAAGGTGTAGGAAGGGCAAATGTCTGGGTAACATGTGCGCCATGTTGTTAGTTACGGTTTATCAGGGTATCGTTAATGCCGTTGCATGAAAACCCAAATGCATGGGTGGACATGTAGGAGGGTGGAGTAGGGTGTTGTTGTGATGAAGGGGGTACTGTAAAACCAGGGGAAAATGTGATGTTAACTATGGTAAACGTAGTGTAATTAATAGGTAGACAGACTGTAGTGGTGTTGGAGATTGCTATTATGTAGGTTTGTGTAGTGGATGATGCAGAATTCGTAGTGCTAACCAACAACTGTTATTGTTTGATGTGCAGGAGAATCGGGATGGTCGTACACCCACACAGTTGTATGGTAGTCGGTGGTGCGACGTGTGGTAGAAATGGATGGAGATGGTATTGCTGTGGGAGGTTGTGGTGGTGGCAGAGACGTAGTTGTCTTTTTGCTATGGGGGGGTGATTTGGATGATGGTGGAGGTGGAAAAGTAAGGTTTGTAAGGGGTTGGACGAAGTGTATGGTGCTGAAAGAGGATATGGGGTTAGAGTAGGTGCGAAGAAAGGTGAGTGAGATGACCGACAATGAGTTGACTGCGTAGAAATTGTGTTACATTTTAAAGTACGACCGGGGGATGGTAATGGAGTTGGAGGGGGGTGGTGATGTGAGGATGTTCATGAAGGGGAATGATAAGCATGGATATTTGTACGTGGGAGAAAGTGTTGGCCCGAATAGGCGCACAGAGAAAGCAACGCGGACCTGTGAGGAAGGGGTAGTTCGTGGGAGAAGCGGTAGGGATAGGGATGATATGGTCGAAGAGTGTCATAATGGACCGAGTGTGAAAAGGTAGGTTGCATGTGAATACTGGTATGATGAATGATGTAGGTGAATGTGGGTAATGACAACAAGTTATTAAAATGTTGCTTAATAGTGTATTTTGTTCGCAGGGCGGCTGGGAGTGGAAGCGGTGGATGCAGTGATGGTGAGCCATAAACCAGGGTGAGAGTGGGCGGGGAAACAATTGAGATGTCTGACGATGATGAGATATCAGTGGTGTCAGAGGATGTGGGGGAGGACGAGGCGGCTGTACAAGGAGGGGACAAAAGCTGCCAAGGTAAGGGGGGTGATAAAAGGAGCGACGGGAATGACAGCGTGTGGCCACGGTCGGGTGTGCAAGCGCAAAGCTACTACCGTAATTTGAGCATATGGAAGAAGTTACTTAGGGGGGAGGGGTAGATCTTCCAATCAGCGGAAGCATTTCGACAAGTAATGTGCAAGTTCGCAATTGCGAACCATTTCAGTTATCGGTTTGAGCGGAACTGCAAGCGAAGAATTGTGGTGAGGTGCGATGCAAGTGAGTGTCCGTTCTACATATGCGTAAGAGGTGGGAAGAATACGCAGGTTATGTGCATAAAAGCTTTTGTGGGGCAGCATAAACACAGTGTCGGAGAACTGTGTCAGCTTGGGTGTATGGGGGAGAAGACGTGTTAGAGTCGAACTCCTTGCACACCTGATTGAGGGAAAGGTGAGGTTGTGTATGGATTATGCACCGAGGGACATTATGCAGGATCTAGAGTTGGAGTTGGGGATTCGGCTGACATACATGCAGTCGTGGAGGGCAAGGGAGTTTATGCGCATGATGGTACTTGGGAGGCCTGATGATCACTACAAATTGCTGCCGTGGATTGTGCAGCCATAGTTAGAGCGAACCCTCGGTCAGTGGTGTTCTGTGAGGTAGAGGGTTTGAGGTTTAGAAGGATGTTTGTTGCGTACGCCGCTAATGTGAACGGGTTCAAACTGGGGTGCAGGAAGATACTGTTCGTGGATGGGTGCCATCTGAGCGGACCTTACAAAGGAAACCTGCTTGCTGCGTGTGCGTTGGATGCAAATAATCACCTCTTCAATTTTGCATATGACATAGTTTGTGGTGAGGTAATTGAGGAGTGGGTGTGGTTCTTGGACACAGCGATGGAGTGCTTGGGTAGTCTGAAGCCGGTGATCATGTCCGACAGGAACCCTGCCTTACTAGTTGGGGTGGCGCAGGTATGTGGTAAGGAGTACCACAGCTACTACTTACGTCACCTGACGGAGAACTTCTTGAAGGAGGCTGCAAAGCATGGGATCCGGAAAGAAGCAACAAAGCAGATGGTGAAGGAAATGTTATACAGAGTTGCATATGCTCCAACAGCAGTGGAGTTCAGTGTCGCGTTGCAGGAGTTGAGGGGTTACAAGGCAGAGCTCGGTGCATGGGTGGACGACAATGAGCCAGAACAGTGGGCTGCTTCGAAATTTGGGAAGGAAAAGTGAGGTAGAATAAACAACAATGTTATAGAAAGCTGGAACAATTGGATGAGACGACTATGCCCTATGCTCGTGCCATGGCTTGTCAGTGGGCACTTGGAGAAGCTTGGGAAGAAGATGGACAAGCACAAGCAGGGGACGATGAAGTGGAAGAATGGGGTGGGGGAGAGAATTGAGCAGAAGTTGGCTGACACTTACCAAAAGATGGGTTATATTGTAGCTGTGGAGTGCTACAGTTTGATGTTAGGGGAATACAGTGTGGAGCTTAGCAACAGTCGCAAGTTAGTGGTGAAGTTGGGATAACAGACGTGCACGTGTAGGGTGTGGCAAACACGAGGTATTTCGTGCTGTCATGCGTTGGTTGCGATAGCTAAGGCGAACTTATGGGTGTATGACTATGTGCACCCCATTTATAAGACTGCAACCCAACAAATCATATGCAACCAACTGGTGCACCCGAGGGAGACACACGATATGGGAACAGTTGATACGAGAACGGGGCGAGTGGTCGGCGGGGATGAGCTTGATGATGACTATGACCGCTGCATATTACCCCCCACGAATGGGAGACAGCCAGGTAGGCCACCGGCGAAGCATAGGGAGTCACAAACGCAGGGGACGAGGTGTCGGAGGTGCTCCAAATGGGGTGAAGTGGGACACACGAGGCGCACTTGTTGCAATACCCGTGCGGACTTTGATGCGAGCTACGAAGGCGATATTGTGGACGTTGAAGCTTTGTTGGATCGTTCCTATGTACCAGGTCATTGAACCACATTAGGTTGCCATCCACAGATGCCCCCAATTGACAGAAACTTTTGCATTATGCTCATATTGCATTGTCAGTTGTGAGCAGACCCCCAACCCTATTTGTGTGTCAATCACCAAGTAAGTTTTCGATGTTCCCTGCTGCTAGGCAACCTCAAATGTTTACCCCAGAGGAGGCCAATGTTCACCGTGGTATAGCATGGTCTGCAACTGGTACACTCGTGGGTAACTGTGACACTGCAGTCCTCCCACTTTGACATTCTGATCATATTAGCTTCTCAGCTGTCGCCACACCCCCACCCCTGTTTGGCTTGTAATGTGTGAGTAAATTGGTCCATATGCGTAAGGGGCTGGCATGTTTACTCCTGTTTGTATGTTAATGATAAAGTTCGTTTGTATATTTTTACGTTCTGTCAGGTAACCTGCTATGTTAACCCAGCATCAGGTGTATGTTGACTGTGGTAAACCTTGGTGCACAAGTGGTACACCCATCGGGAACTGACAGATTGCAGTTGTGCAACTGTGGCATTCTGCTCATACTGCCTTCTCAGCTGTCAGTAGACCCCCACCCCTGTTTGTATGTTATTGTTGAAGTTCATGGTGCGTGTGCATAGAGGGTTGGCATGTTAACCCCTGTTTCGTTGTTAACGATTAAGTACGATTTTGTATTGTTGGGTGCTAACAGGTACTCTGCCATGTTTACCCAGCATGAGCCCTATGTTCACCATGGTAAACGATGGTGTACTAGTGGTACACCCATGGGAAACTCATAGATTGCAGCTGTGCAACGGTGACATTCTGCTCATACTGCCTTCTCAGCTGTCAGCACCTCCTACCCTATTTGTATGTTCATGTTGAAGTTTGTGGTGCGTGTGCATGGGGGCCTGCTAACGTGGCATGTTCACCCGGAAAGAGACATATGTTGACCGTGGCAGAGCATGCTGTGCAAGCGGTAAACGCATAGGGAAGTGACGGACATGGTCATTCATGAGTAATTTGTGTCCTCGAAAGACACTAGGGGGACATGTGTGGAGTTAGAGAGGTGTTGAAGTTGTGGGGGTAATCTTACTCTGAGGGCGCCACTTATGCGGTACACGTGAAAGCAATGAATGTGTACATAGAAATGAGTATGAAATTTTTTGTTTGTACAATCCCGGCCCATATGTAAATGAATAAGCTTATATTGTGAAATGGAATATGTAACTAAAACAACAATATACAAGATAGGTGGAAGGAGTACTTATACTGAACTTGGTATTGACAGTCATGCCCCGAACGTACCGCATTGTTGGGTGCTGTCATGTTTACCCAGCATGAGGCCTATGTTCACCATGGTAAACCATGGTCTACAAGTGGTACACCGCTGGAAAACGGACAGATTGCAGCTATGCAACTTTGGTATTCTGCCAAACACTGCCTTCTCAGTTGTCAGCACACCCCCGCCCCTGTTTGTATGCTAATGTTCAAGTTCATTGGTGGACGTGCATGGGGTTCTGCCAACGTGGCAGGTGCACCCGGAAAGAGACAGATGTTGACCGTGGTAAAGCATGGTGTAGAAGCGGTGAACCCATACGAAAGTGGCAGACATGGTCATTCATGAATACTGTGTGTAACCCAAACACACTGGCGAGGGTCCGAGTGGGAGGTAGAGAGGTGCGTAGGTAGCGGGGATAATCTTACTGTAAGGGCGACAGTGATGCGGTACACACATACGGAGGTGAGGAAGTCATTATAGGACCGCGTTCACATCTGCGTACCACGAAGATATGTGTTGTTCACCACGGTCAGGTTTGTCACAAATAGGAGGACTTCATAAATGGTGCTACCCCAAGCCAAGTACTGACTCATCAATGTACAGTAAAGGTAGGGGTGGTTGCACATAAGGACTGACTCATCAATTAATTGCCTTCAAGTGAACTGTGTTGACCTTATAAACCACAAGTGGGGGAGGAGTGAGTAGTTAGAGATGGTATTATTGTGTACGTTGTCTGTCTAAACTATGATTGAACATGGCTGGCCCATCAAGAAGAACGTCCACCACTTAGACATCTGGAAGTTCGGGATCAAGTTGGAGTCACTTCGACAACAAAGCAAAGTATTACTGCAATTGCCGCTATGAAGCAGTAATGTATGAGACGGACGACAACTATAGGCGTCGTTACCTTGTTTGTCCACTTGAGGTAAATTGTAATTTGTAACTTGTGAACGTCTTGGTTTGCCAACCTCATTTATTATGTTTTTGTTGTACTACTCCTCCATGGTACTCACCTGTGGTGTTCATGTCCCTCTATGGATGACCGCATGTAGAATGAATCTACCTGTCAATACTTGGCCGAGGTGGACCCCGATTATCCCAAACAAGCCAGAGACGTAATTGACCAACTCACTGAGGAGCTACGAGAGGTTCGTGATTTGGTGCGCATCGAGCAACATGATCATGACTTTATCCAAGAAGAAGATCGGGCAATGGATTGGAAGGTGAGGGCTGATCTGCTTAAGTGCAAACAATGGTGTATAGTATTGGTTGTATTGAACATCGTACTTGTCATTTGCGTAGCGTGGGTGGTGGGGCACTGATCCCACGGATTTGGGGGGTATTTTTTGGAATGTTTGTACTCCTTGTGTTTGGATTGATGATTTGAAATGAATGTTATATGTGAAGGGCACAAATGATGTGCTTCATTTTTGGGTCATTGACTTCACCATGTTTTTGGAAGCTATGGTTATGTAATTTACTGCTTCATTTTGACGTTGGTGAACTTGTGCAATACGGTACAATGCAGGTGAAAATCCGATGTCCGAGCAATACAGTCAACCTTCAATGCAATGTTATCTTTCCAGGGTATTGAACTACCAAGATTCTATGTTTAGGGCAGTAATTATTCACAACGAACACAACAATTGTGTGTGGTAGTTCCAGGACTTCAACAAATATATGTATGTAATTAAGTCAACGGAAATTTAATGGAATTACACAGAATAAGCAGGACAGGTGGACACCCAAGGTAGTGTACTTGGTGCCGTCGAAGTGGGTGGGCCACCTTTTCCACTGCAATGCAATTAATTGATCAAATGTTATGATGATGCAAGCATGATTTCAGGATAGACATGGCTTATTAAGAATCACATATTATATGCAAAGATGGAGAGAATTTGGCTGGTAATGTTGGCGCCCATTTCACCTCCCACAGCAACCAACCTCGTTCACCGAACCATGTACAATATAAAACTTGTTTCCACCCACCAACCATTTGCACTTAATACACCTCCATTACTTCCCTGCTAACCACCCCATAAGTAGGGAAAGTGAATTTAATACAAATAAATCATAAAGGCCAGGTGGAGTTCATCGACCCCCTTGTATCGGACGCCTCATCACCACTGCAAGGCCCACACGTGGGACCTCGTAGTAGGGTCGTATGTAGCACCGTGGTCCCCACATTATGCAAATGTGGTAAGGCCGCAGAAATTGTTGTTGACCCAGATGCCCCACGTGTGCGCCACGCTGTTTTTCCGCAACTAAACCACGTTGAAGTAATTTGCTGCCCACATCTAATTGTATTAACACTGCATTTAACCTTCAGTAACGTCTGCTTTATATTTGCAGAGGATGTGCGGTCATGACGTCTGGTTGAAGCGAAGTCGGACAAGGCATGACAAGGCCATTATCATCCACAGACTACAGGCATCCGTAAACAAACTTAAGGCAACATTACTGGAGAAGGGACAAGTTGTGAGGGCTTCGGAGGAAACAAACACGAAGTTGGCTATTGTTGTGTCATGTGCTCAGCGACGGTGCAAAGCATGGATGATTACAACCGCAATAACGTTGCTGACGTTGTTGACCATGTTCGCTCATGTGATTAACTGAAGATGGAGGTAGGACGACTTTTTTGGGTCTGGATGGCATCACACACTGTATTGCCATCAGTACGTTCCACATATATGTATGGATAAGTGCATTGCTATTTTGGGTACCATATTTCTCCAGCACAGAAGTGGACATATGTGAGGTTATGGTCCAGGGTCCGAGTTAGGACAATAACGTCCTCTATGTCCGCCTTTTTGCCTGAAAGTAGAAAGGCCTAATTATAGAATGAACCCCACCCCATGTGTTGTGTGCGGTCGTTTTGATATATACTGTCGGTACACAACTGTTGTGCAAACTCTATGTGCATAAGAATGTATGTAAATTGCGGTTATATATGAAGTATAAACTTTGTTCCTAGTTGTGCACCACATTCCATAACGTTTGTCGGAGTGGTAAACGTTGCTGCTGAAATCGGCTGAGTGGTGGGATGATTACCGCATTTACCCAATCCGTCCACCATGGTTAACAAATGGACATGCCCCAGTAGATAGATTCAGTAAAGGAATAATGTAGACGGTAGGCAAAATTAAAACGGGCAAAATCGTTATTCCTCCATGAATGATGACGTACGCACTGGCTCACAAAAGAGTATCACACTATGACGCGATTTCGACCATGGCGAACGACATCCCTTAAAAAGGCGAACCAAATAAGTGAATGATGCACACATAGGCACCCCAAAAAGGGAACGACTAAGAATAAACGAAAAACACATCCACTCCTTCACATCGATCACAACATAGGCACAGTGCCGCGACGTTTCACCACAGTGTCACACGTACACAACCATGGTCCACCAATGTACACATTGACCTGACGATATGGAACAAGTACGCACAGAACGAACCCCAACACACAATTGTGGATATGGCGACCACGTTTGAGTATGTTGTTCACAACGGTAAACCACTACACATGTCGTGGTACACAAGTAAGCACTAAGTGAAGGACACACAAGTAAGCGAATTGGCGTACATGTTCACAGTGAGGTACATAAATAATGGGCAACAACGCAACACATCCAACTACAATACACAAGGTTAGTAGATGACAAAGTCAATTAGGGGAGGAGGGCCATGGGGAAGTTCCGTTTGGTCTCCGAAGGATGTCGGCCAAGCACTTGTCCCGCAAGCTTCGGATGTCGCTCTGGTTGAAGCACATTGTGCGGCCAGTCAGTGCGAGAAGGTCTATGAAGATCATCACAAATACACCGCAGTTATGGCCACTGCAAAAGTAGGATCACTGTCAAAATGATATTGTATTTTGAAATCTAAGGCAGCGCATACCATATTTGTAAATGGAAGTCCTTCACGCACTTATCCTACTGAGGGCAATCCACGGGTACAACCTCCCATGTTAGAGCATCGGTGTAAATGTCAATTTTCATCACCACAAGAGCGACGACCACTTTCTGCGCAATCAACAAACGACGTTACAGGAAAAGTGGGGAAGGGACATCAACAGGGGCTGGTAGAGGGCAGTGATCTTAACTGCCCGATCGACCAACATCTTCCGCTCACGCTTGTCCTTTGCTTTGTTTGGAGGCAGAGAATCGTAGACACACATATGTCGACGTCGCAAATCGACTTGTAGTAGGAGCCAATGCCTTGCGTGGTCATCAAACAACGGGAAAAGCACCTGCGCCATCCGCGTTGTTAGAATGTACGGTTGGTGCTTATGTAATTCAATCACGGAGGCATACACGTACCTGGGACACACTCTCTGACATATGCTTCAACAAGGCAGATGGAAGCATGTACCTGATGGCCGCCAATTTTGCCCGCGTCTACCACAAAAGCATTGGGGCAAAGAATGTTAGAACCAACGTTGCATACATAACAGTGCACGTAAAAGCGACACAGGGACGATATCGCAATTGTGACATACTAGCTCGGTTGTCTTTGCAAAAAGTGACTGTTGGCACCATTTTGGATGCAGTTGCTGTCGTGCCATAAGGCAAGAATTGTAATTGTCAATCGCAAATCCACTGATGTAGTAGTCTTTGGCCTTGTGTCCCCTGGACCATGACGCGGCACAACGTTGAGCAAGCCCTTAACATCGATCGCTACAATGTTGCTCGCCTCGCCTTTCATTACATTGGCAAGCCTGCAAGAGTTGAGAAGAAAAACAACATGTTAGTCGTGCACGGCCTGTTGGGGTTCGTGACAGTGCGCAAATGTGCACTCCATTGTATATACCACTAAACGCGGGCACAAACCACTGATGCGGGTCCCAGAAGGACTTGCATCGTCTGCGGACATCACTCAGCAGTCTCTTGTCCTCCGCGGACAAAGCACGCATCAAGTACTTCCTCACGTCCTGCAAAGCACACGCCACATAAATGAAACTCGACATGGACATAGAAGACATACAGTGTCTCATGTTGCGCAACCGATTCGAAGCACTGTAATGCTCACCTGGTCCTGGAGCCCACCTTTTGGGGGGGAGGGGGGAGTCAACATGGGTGCTTTAGATTAGGTACATCGGTGTTGCGGATGGGGGGTAACCTTTGCTCCAACAGAGGCGCCCACACCTGCCCCAACGGCGGTAGTGGACGAGGTACCACCCACGTGCCCTTTTCCAGTACAAGGTAGACCAACAATGGTCGTCCGGGCTTGCTGTTGTGTAAAACCCTACAAAAATTTCCAACATTACACATGGAATCCTCACCACCACTTGGAAGGAAACATACAAAGGTAGAAGTTAACACATATAACACGTCCATACATATGTACGGAGACATAGGCGCAGGCATATGCGTGGCAGTCTGATATGTGTACCGCAGTGGGGCGCACAGTTTACCATGGTAAACCACGACATCAAACTGGCAGAGGCACGAACTCATGCAGTTCGCCCATGTACACATAGACATACATGTACATATCAACATACAAACAAACATACAGACATTTTCATTCTGACATATACACAGCCATACAATGACATATACACAGCCATACAATGACATATACACAGCCACAAATGTGTGTGTGTGTGTGTGTGTGTCTGTCTCTGTGTGTGTGTCTGTGTGTCCGCATAACATGTACCACCACAAGGAAGCTAACGGTATACCATGATAAACTAAGGCATACCACGGGCAGACACAGGTACACATGCACGTTCAACATAACCTCCACATAAATTAATAAATAAGTGTACATATTTATACAAATATACATATATATATAGATATACATACATATATATACATATATACATATAGATATATATATACATATATATATATATATATATATATATATATATATGCATAGATATATATATATACATATATATATATATATAAATACACATATATATATATATATATATATA
>JACYFF010010365.1:100439929-100452588 GCA_017589665.1 Selenicereus undatus | reverse complement strand
CTGCCCTGTTGAAGCATATGTCAGAGAGTGTGTCCCAGGTACGTGTATGCCTCCGTGATTGAATTACATAAGCACCAACCGTACATTCTAACAATGCGGATGGCGCAAGTGCTTGTCCCGTTGTTTGATGACCACGCAAGGCATTGGCTCCTGCTACAAGTCGATTTACGACATCGATGTATGTGTGTCTACGATTCTCTACCTCCAAGCAAAGCAAAGGACAAGCATGAGCGGAAGATATTGGTCGATCGGGCAGTTAAGATCACTACCCTCTACCATCCCCTGTTGATGTCCCTTCCCCACTTTTCCCGTAACGTCGTTTGTTGATTGCGCAGAAAGTGTCCATTGCGCTTGCGATGATGAAAACTGACATTTACACCGATGCTCTGACATGGGAGGTTGTACCCGTGGATTGCCCTCAGCATGATAAGTGCGTGAGGGACTTCCACTTACAAATATGGTATGCGCTGCCTTAGATTTCAAAATACAATATCATTTTGACAGTGATCCTACTTTTGCAGTGGCCATGACTACGGTGTATTTGTGATGATCTTCATAGACCTTCTCGCACTAATTGACCGCACGATGTGCTTCAACCAGAGCGACATCCGAAGCTTGCGGGACAATTGCTTGGCCGACATCCTTCGGAGACCAAACGGAACTTCCCCATGGCCCCCCTCCCCTAATTGACTTTGTCATCTACTGACCTTGTGTATTATAGTTGGATGTGTTGCATTGTTGCCCATTATTTATGTACTTCACTGTGAACATGTACGCAAATTCGCTTACTTGTGTGTCCTTCACTTAGTGCTTACTTGTGTACCACGACATGTGTAGTGGTTTACCGTTGTGAACAACATACTCGGACGTGGTCGTCATACCCACAACTGTGTGTTGGGGTTCGTTCTGTGCGTACTTGTTCCATATGGTCAGGTCGATATGTACATTGGTGGACCATGGTTGTGTATGTGTGACACTGTGGTGAAACGTCGCGACACTGTGCCTATGTTGTGATCAGTGTGAAGGAGTGGATGTGTTTTTTGTTTGTTCTTAGTCGTTCCCTTTTTGGGGTGCCTATGTGTGCATCATTCACTTATTTGGTTCACCTGTTTAAGGGATGTCGTTCGCCATGGTCGAAATCGCATCATAGTGTGATACTCTTTTGTGAGCCACTGCGTACGTCGTCATTCATGGAGGGATAACGACTCTGCCCGTTTTAATTTTGCCTACCGTCCACACTATTCCTTTAGTGAATCTATCTACTGGGGTATGTCCATTTTGTTAATCGTGGTGGAGAGATTGGGTAAATGCGAAAATCATCCCACCACTCAACCGATTTCAGTAGCAGCGTTTACCACTGCGACAAACGTTATGGAATGTGGTGCACAACTAGGAACAAAGTTTATACTTCATACATAACCGCAATTTACATACATTCTTATGCACATAGAGTTTGCACAACAGTTGTGTACCGACAGAATATATAAAAACGACCGCACACAACACATGGGGTGGGGTTCATTCTGTAGTTAGGCCTTTCTACTTTCAGGCAAAAAGGCGGACACAGAGGACGTTATTGTCCTAACTCGGACCCTGGACCATAACCTCATATATGTCCACTTCTGTGCTGGAGAAATATGGTACCCAAAATAGCAATGCACTTATCCATACATATCTATGGAACGTACTGATGGCAATACAGTGTGTGACGCCATCCAGACCCAAAAAAGTCGTCCTACCTCCATCTTCAGTTAATCACATGAGCGAACATGGTCAGCAACGTTATTGCGGTTGTAATCATCCATGTTTTGCACCGTCGCTGAGCACATGACACAACAATAGCCAACTTCGTGTTTGTTTCCTCCGAAGCCCTCACAGCTTGTCCCTTCTCCAGTAATGTTGCCTTAAGTTTGTTTACAGATGCCTGTAGTCTGTGGATGATAATGGCCTTGTCATGCCTTGTCCGACTTCGCTTCAACCAGACGTTATGACCGCACATCCTCTGCAAATATAAAGGAGACATTACCGAAGGTTAAATGCAGTGTTAATACAATTAGATGTGGACAGCAAATTACTTCAACGCGGTTTACTTGTGGACAAACAGCGTGGCGCACACGTGGGGCATCTGGGTCGACAACAATTTCTGCAGCCTTACCACATTTGCATAATGTGGGGACCACGGTGCTACATACGACCCTACTACGAGGTCCCACGTGTGGGCCTTGCAGTGGTGATGAGGCGTCCGATGTAAGGGGGTCGATGAACTCCATCTGGCCTTTATGATTTATTTGTATTAAATTCACTTTCCCTACTTGTGGGGTGGTTAGCAGGGAAGTAATGGAGGTGTATTAAGTGCAAATGGTTGGTGGGTGGTAACAAGTTTTATATTGTACATGGTTCGGTGAACGAGGTTGGTTGCTGTTGGAGGCGAAATAGGCGCCAACATTACCAGCCAAATTCTCTCCATCTTTGCATATAATATGTGATTCTTAATAAGCCACGTCTATCCTGAAATCATGCTTGCATCATCACAACATTTGATCAATTAATTGCATTGCAGTGGAAAAGATGGCCCACCCACTTCGACGACACCAAGTACACTACCTTGGGTGTCCACCTGTCCTGCTCATGCTGTGTAATTCCATTAAATTTCCCTAGACTTAATTACATACATATATTTATTGAAGTCCTGGAACTACCACACACAATTGTTGTGTTTGTTGTGAATAATTACTGCCCTAAACATAGAATCTTGGTAGTTCAATACCCTGGAAAGATAACATTGCACTGAAGGTTGACTGTATTGCTCGAACATCGGATTTTGACCTGCATTGTACCGTATTGCACAAGTTCACCAACGTCAAAATGAAGCAGTAAATTACATAACCATAGCTTTCAAAAACATGGTGAAGTCAATAACCCAAAAATGAAGCACATCATTTGTGCCTTTCACATACAACATTCATTTTAAATCATCAACCCAAACACAAGGAGTACAAACATTCCAAAAAATACCCCCCAAATCCGTGGGATCAGTGCCCCACCACCCACGCTACGCAAATGACAAGTACGATGTTCAGTACAACTAATACTACACACCATTGTTTGCACTTAAGCAGATCATCCCTCACCTTCCAATCCATTGCCCGATCTTCTTCTTGGATAAAGTCGTGATCATGTTGTTCGATGCGCACCAAATCTCAAACCTCTCGTAGCTCCTCAGTGAGTTGGTCAATTACGTCTCTGGCTTGTTTGGGATAATCGGGGTCCACCTCGGCCAAGTATTGACAGGTAGATTCATTCTACATGTGGTCATCCATAGAGGGACATGAACACCACAGGTGAGTACCGTGGAGGAGGAGTTGTACAAGAAAAACATAATAAATGAGCTTGGCAAACCAAGACGTTCACAAGCTATGAATTACAATTACCTCAAGTGGACAAACAAGGTAACAACGCCTATAGTTGTCGTCCGTCTCATACATTACAGCTTCGTAGCGGCAATTGCAGTAATACTTTGCTCTGTTGTCGAAGTGACTTCAACTTGATCCCGAACTTCCAGATGTCTGAGTGGTGGACGTTCTTCTTGATGGGCCAGCCATGTTCAATCAGAGTTTAGAAGGACAACGTACACAATAATACCAGCCCTAACTACTCACTCCTCCCCCACTTCTGGTTTATAAGGTCAACACAGTTCACTTGAAGGCAATTAATTGATGAGTCAATCCTTATGTGCAACCACCCCTACCTCTACTGTGCATTTAATTCATATATGGAGTAGTTGCCCACATTAAATGTTGTACTTGACTTGGGGTAAGACCATTTATGAAGTCCTCCTATTTGTGACAAACCTGACCGTGGTAAACAACACATATCTTCGCGGTACGCAGATGTGAACGCGGTCCTATAATGACTTCTTCACCTTCGTATGTGTGTACCGCATCACTGTCGCCCTTACAGTAAGATTACCCCCACTACCTGCGCACCTCTCTACCTCCTACTCGGACCCTCGCCACTGTGTTTGGGTGACACACATTATTCATGAATGACCATGTCTTCCACTTCCGTATGGGTTCACCGCTTCTACACCATGCTTTACCACAGTCAACATCTGTCTCTTTCCGGGTGCACCTGCCACGTTGGCAGGACCCCATGCACGTCCACCAATGAACTTGAACATTAGCATACAAACAGGGGCAGGAGTGTGCTGACAATTGAGAAGGCAGTGTTTGGCAGAATACCAAAGTTGCACAGCTGCAATCTATCCGTTTTCCAACGGCGTACCACTTGTAGACCATGGTTTACCACGGTGAACATAGGCCTCATGCTGGGTAAACATGACAGCACCCAACAATGCGGTACGTTCGGGCCATGACTGTCAATACCAAGTTCAGTATAAGTACTCCTTCCGCCTATCTTGTATATTGTTGTTTTAGTTACATATTCCATTTCACAGTATAAGCTTATTCATTTACATATGGGCTGGGATTGCACAAACAACAAATTTCACACTCATTTCTATGTACACTTTCATTGCTTTCACGTGCACTGCATAAGTGGCACCCTCAGAGTAAGATTACCCCCGCAACTTCAACACCTCTCTAACTCCACACATGTCCCCCTAGTGTGTTTCGAGGACGCAAATTACTCATGAATGACCATGTCCGTCACTTCCCTATGCGTTTACTGCTTGCGCAGCATGCTCTACCATGGCCAACATATGTCTATTTCCGGGTGAACATGCCACGTTAGCAGGCCCCCATGCACACGCACCACAAACTTCAACATGAACATACAAATAGGGTAGGGGGTGTTGACAGCTGGGAAGGCAGTATGAGCAGAATGTCACCGTTGCACAGCTGCAATCTATGAGTTTCCCATGGGTGTACCACTAGTACACCATCATTTACCACGGTGAACATAGGGCTCATGCTGGGTAAACATGGCAGAGTACCTGTTAGCACCCAACAATACAAAATCATACTTAATCATTAACAACGAAACAGGGGTTAACATGCCAACCCTCTATGCACACGCACCATGAACTTCAACATTAACATACAAATAGGGGTGGGGGTCTGCTGACAGCTGAGAAGGCAGTATAAGCAAAATGCCAGAGTTGCACAGCTGCAATTTGTCAGTTCCCGATGGGTGTACCACTTGTGCACCATGGTTTACCACAGTCAACATACGCCTGATGCTGGGTTAACATAGCAGGCTACCTGACAGAACGTAACAATATACAACCGAACTTTATCATTAACATACAAATAGGAGTAAACATGCCAGCCCCTTACGCATATGGACCAATTTACTCACACATTACAAGCCAAACAGGGGTGGGGGTGTGGCGACAGCTGAGAAGCTAATATAATCTGAATGTCGAAGTGGGAGGACTGCAGTGTCACAGTTACCCACGAGTGTACCAGTTGCAGACCATGCTGTACCACGGTGAACATTGGCCTCCTCTGGGGTAAACATTTGAGGTTGCCTAGCAGCAGGGAACATCGAAAACTTACTTGGTGATTGACACACAAACAGGGTTGGGGGTCTGCTCACAGTTGACAATGCAATATGAGCCTAATGCAAAAGTTTCTGTCAATTGGGGGCATCTGTGGATGGCAACCTAATGTGGTTCAACAACCTGGTCCGTAGGAACGATCCAACAAAGCTTCAACCTCCACAATATCGCCTTCGTAGCTCGCATCAAAGTCCGCACGGGGATTGCGACAAGTGCGCCTCGTGTGTCCCACCTCACCGCATTTGGAGCACCTCCGACACCTCGTCCCCTGCATTTGTGACTCCCTATGCTTCGTCGGTGGCCTACCTAGCTGTCTCCCATTTGTGGGGGGTAATATGCTGCAGTCATAGTCATCATCAAGCTCATCCCCGCCGACCACTCGCCCCATTCGCGCATTAACTGTTCCCATGTCGTGTGTCTCCATCGAGTGCACCAGCTGGTTGCATATGATTTGTTGGGTTGCAGTCTTATAAATGGGGTGCACATAGTCATACACCCATAAGTTCGCCTTAGCTATCACAAACAACGCATGACAGCACGGAATACCTCGCGTTTGCCACACCCTACACGTGCACGTCTGTTGTCCCAACTTCACCACTAACTTGCGACTGTTGCTAAGCTCCACATTGTATTCCCCTAACATCAAACTGTAGCACTCCACAGCTGCAATATAACCCATCTTTTGGTAAGTGTCAGCCAACTTCTGCTCAATTCTCTCACCCACCCCATTCTTCCACGTCATCGTCCCTTGCTTGTGCTTGTCCATCTTCTTCCCAAGCTTCTCCAAGTGCCCACTGACAAGCCATGGCACGGGCATAGGACATAGTCGTCTCATCCAATTGTTCCAGCTTTTTATAACATTGTTGTTCATTCTACCTCACTTTTCCTTCCCAAATTTCGAAGCAGCCCACTGTTCTGGCTCATTGTCGTCCACCCATGCACCGAGCTCTGCCTTGTAACCCCTCAACTCCTGCAACGCGACACTGAACTCCACTGCTGTTGGAGCATATGCAACTCTGTATAACATTTCCTTCACCATCTGCTTCGTTGCTTCTTTCCGGATCCCATGCTTTGCTGCCTCCTTCAAGAAGTTCTCCGTCAGGTGACGTAAGCAGTAGCTGTGGTACTCCTTACCACATACCTGCGCCACCCCAACTAGTAAGGCAGGGTTCCTGTCGGACATGATCACTGGCTTCAGACCACCCAAGCACTCCATCACTGTGTCCAAGAACCACACCAACTCCTCAATTACCTCACCACAAACTATGTCATACGCAAAATTGAAGAGGTGATTATCCGCATCCAACGCACACGCAGCAAGCAGGTTTCCTTTGTAAGGTCCGCTCAGATGGCACCCATCCACGAACAGTATCTTCCTGCACCCCAGTTTGAACCTGTTCACATTAGCGGCGTATGCAACAAACATCCTTCTAAACCTCCAACCCTCTACCTCACAGAACACCACTGACCCAGGGTTCGCTCTGACTATGGCTGTACAATCCACGGCAGCAATTTGTAGTGATCATCAGGCCTCCCAAGCACCATCATGCACATAAACTCCCTTGCCCTCCACGACTGCATGTATGTCAGCCAAATCCCCAAGTCCAACTCTAGATCCTGCATAATGTCCCTCGGTGCATAATCCATACACAACCTCACCTTTCCCTCAATCAGGTGTGCAAGGAGTTCGGCTCTAACACGTCTTCTCCCCCATACACCCAAGCTGACACAGTTCTCCGACACTGTGTTTATGCTGCCCCACAAAAGCTTTTATGCACATAACCTGCGTATTCTTCCCACCTCTTACGCATATATAGAACGGACAGTCACTTGCATCGCACCTCACCACAATTCTTCGCTTGCAGTTCCGCTCAAACCGATAACTGAAATGGTTCACAATTGCGAACTTGCACATTACTTGTCGAAATGCTTCAGTTGATTTGAAGATCTGCCCCTCCCCCCTGAGTAACTTCTTCCATATGCTCAACTTACGGTAGTAGCTTTGCACTTGCAGACCCGACCGTGGCCACATGCTGTCATTCCCATCGCTCCTTTTATCACCCCCCTTACCTTGGCAGCTTTCGTCCCCTCCTTGTACCACCGCCTCGTCCTCCCCCACATCCTCCGACGCAACTAATATCTCATCATCGTCAGACATCTCAATTATTTCCCCGCCCACTGTCACCCTGGATTGCGGCTCACCATCACTACATCCACCGCTTCCACTCCCAGCCGCCCTGCGAACAAAATACACTATTAAGCAACATGTCAATAACTTGTTGTCGTTACCCACATTCACCTACATCATTCATCATACTAGTATTCACATGCTACCTACCTTTTCACACCTGGTCCATTATGACCCTCTACGACCATATCATCCCTATCCCTGCCGTTTCTCCCACGAACTACCCCCCCTCACAGGTCCGCGTTGCTTTCTCTGTGCGCCTATTCGGGCCATCACTTTCGCCCACGTACAAATATCCGTGCTCGTCATTCCCCTTCATGAACATCCTCACATCACCACCCCCCTCCAACTCCATTACCATCCCCCGGTCGTACTTTAAACTGTACCACAATTTCTGCACAGTCAACTCATTGTCGGTTATCTCACTCACCTTTCTTCGCACCTACTCTAACCCCATATCCTCTTTAAGCACCATACAATTCGTCCAACCCCCTACAAACCTTACTTTTCCACCTCCACCATCGTCCAAATCACCCCCCTAGCACATACACAATTACCTCTCTGCCACCACCACAACCTCCCATAGCAATACCATCTCCATCCATTTCTACCACACGTCGCACCACCGACTACCATACAACTGTGTGGGTGTACGACCTTCCCGATTCTCCTGTACATCAAACAATAACAGTTGTTGGTTAGCACTACGAATTCTGCATCACCCACTACACAGACCTACATAATAGCAATCTCCAACACCACTACAATCGGTCTACCTATTAATTACACTACGTTTACCATGGTTAACATCACATTTTTCCCTGGTTTTACAGTACCCCCTTCATCACAACAACACCGTACTCCACCCTCCTACATGTCCGCCCATGCATTTGGGTTTTCATGCAACGGCATTAACGATACCCTGATAAACCGTGACTAACAACATGGCGCACATGTTACACAGACATTTACCCTTCCTACACCTTAAATCATTCACCACAATGTCATACCACTTACCAATATCGTAAAGATCAAACAACATTTAACATACCTTATGTTTACCACTCTACTTGAAGGCGTCTACCAACGTCTCACGATCAAACCCTTCTACCTCAGACTTCACGGCTGACCTCCATTGTCAACTTTCCACCATTACCAAACCCTGCAAGCTCACTTCCAGCTTCCTTTTGCACTTTCTCTCACCTACAGGAACGCACCTTGCCTTACCCCCTTCTTCTCCCACAATGAAGCTGCGTTCAACAAATTGGGCATTGATTTCCCCCAATTCTGAGCCACACTTGCTCACTACTACAGATTCCAGGGGTACATTCAAATTTGGAGAGAGATTGAGAGAGCCCAGGTATGCAAACCCTCGTTCTTCCCCCTTGCCTCTACACCATCTACTCCTTCAAGGTTTCACATGAGAGAGAAGGTTTTTGGGAAGCATGACTCCTTTCATTAAGGACATTTTTGTCATTTCGTTGCACTGTGTATTTTGCCTCACTTGGTTTTTCCTCCAAAAGCAACACTCATTTTTAACAAAAAAACATGAGTCAGTTATGCCCAATTTAATGTGTGCCCTGCCTGTAAATGGTCCTTAATTTAATCCCCTCTAATGGAGTTTTAGGAGGCTAGCATAAACCCTATGAATTGAGTCCTTAAGATCCAAGCAAAAGCTCCCAAAAAAAGACAATTGCAAATCACTCTTGAATAATCTTGAAAGTTACATGGGTGGACAGACACATGCCATGACTGCCGGTGTGTTAAGTCAAAAATCATGCAATATTTTATAATTATTTCGAGTCTATTATATATGTTATTTCATTTAATTTGTTTTGTTTTATGTATTTTCAGGAATAACATTAATTAAATAAAGAGTAGAAGATATGATGTCGAAGTACGAGTTTTGCACGCTAGGCTATCAAGACGAGTCAAGAATAAATAATTAATGGAAAATATTATTCTATAATTATTTATTTGGGCTATGGTTTCAAGAATTAAAGAGAGCTAAAAGTCTTGAGGGAGAAGAAATCTAAGGTAGAGAAGAAGAAAACCCTAAACATCACAAACCCTTCTTCCCCCTCATCCCATCACCCTCACGGCAGCTTCTTGGATTGAATATAAAAAAGGTCTCCCTCCTCTTTATTCATGGCAATCAGCTCCACCATCATCTCCTCACCCCATCATCTAACCCCACGCACAGCTCACGGAAAGACCCCATCACCACTATCTTCTTCTTCATCAGCTTCTTCTGCTTTCTCCACACCTTCAACCACACGCATCATCATCCTCGACATCACCATCGTCATCTATCATCTCCATCAGCCTCTTTCTCTCGGTCTTCATCTTCTGCTGCTCCATCTCCTTCTTGATCACCCATCATCACATCATCTTCCATCCCCATCAGCCACACACGCTTCTTCACTGCAACCCCCATCACCCATCATCATCTTCTTACATCATCATCATACCCTATCATCTTCTTCCTCCTATTAATCAGTCTTCACGCATCCTCTTCTTCACCCAGCACCATCATCAACCTCCACGGCAATCCCTCATCCTCCACGCTGCCTACTGCTTCTCACAATCCCTCCCCCACCTCTTCCACCTCACGAAGCCACCATCAACTTCATCATCATCGCTTCTCCTCACAGCTACACACTAGCCCTCTTCTCTTCCATCATCAGCAGCATCATCATCATCATCAGCGATCATCATCATCATCTCATCAATCTTCACACATCCTTCAAAGTAGAGTTTTTTCACTATTATTATTATTGTTATTATTATTTTATTTATTTTGTGGTAGGTTTAGTATTAAACATGAAATATTTTAGCTATTATTGTAATTTTAATTTTTACATGAGTGAGTAATTTCTTGTGCTTAGTATAATCTTCTTGAAGTCATGCTAAATTAATTATTTTGAAACAAGTTTTGTGCTTTAATGCCTAGTTGATTTATATTCATAATTCTTTAGCGATTAGTGTTCATCATTTATAAAATTTGTGCTAAATCGATTAGAATGCATGCTAGTTGATTGAATACAATTTCGATTGATAGTTTAGAAGATTATAATACGTAAAAGTTATAATTTTTTAGGCCTAGGTATCACCCTAATTAATCATGGGTGGCTCAAAACCTTCTCTTTTAATTAGGTAATCGCTTTAGATCTTTGTTAAATCGATTTGCTGGTAAATTAGTTACAAAGTGTTAAATGATGTTTTTCTAATTCTCAATGCTTTAATTTGGTTAAATTTTTGCGCTGGTGTAAAGGTTATCAAATTAGTAGGGTTTATATTAGGGCTGGACCTAAGTAAACTAGGATCTAAGGAAAAACGGGGAAGAACCGCTGGTGGATATCTTCTACAGTTTAACTCATGAATAAAATTAACTTGTGTGTTAATGATAAATATTAATTTGCATGGTGGATTGAGATTATACTAAGTATCTTTGATAAATTTGATAATTTTTTATTATTATTTGTTTCGTAGAGTTAATTAGATTTGTTTGTTAATTCTTGTTCTATTTTTACTAGCTTAAATATAATTTCAATCAACCCCCCCCCCCCAAAAGTATAGTCTTTTAGGAGTGTTTAGGTATTTTTAGGTAGCTTAAAGTTTGATTTTTGGAGTGGATACAATTTTAGATTGAGTCTTAGTAATTAATTACCGGTTTGTTTGAACTTAGACTAAACATAGTTATAATTGTTATTTTTCGGTTTTAATTAATTCCTAGAGTTTATAAAGTGTCCTAGTCTACCCATATTCAATTTCGTGATTTTTGGAAGTTATTTGATAATTTTTCAGATTTATTTTGCGAAATTGATATGTGCAGGTTTTTAGGCAATTAATTCTGAAAATTTCGATTTTTTAATTTTAATTTCCGATTATTAAGTATTTTTTGGTTCAGAAAGTTGTGTCCTAGAATTAGGGTGATTTTCTTAATTATTTTCGTATTTTTAGTCATCCAGATTATTTTATTTTTTATTTTCAGATTCAATTTTCTGCTTGTTTATTCTGCAGTAAGTTTCTGATTTAATATTCCTGAAATTAATCTGACAGTATTCTGAAGTTATAAACCTGTCCAGCTTAAGTATAATATTTTAGGTTACTGTTTGATAAATTTAATATTTATTTTTCTGATTATTAGTTGCTGTTTTGAGTTTTTATTAAAATTTCAATTACTGTTCTGATTTTATTTTTCTAGATTATTCAGGAAATATTTTTACTGTTTTATTTCCAGAATATGATTCATAATATTTAGGAGATTTATTAGGTCTTGTTCTAGATTTTTATTCATTAGATTTTAATTTTTTTAGAATTATTAAAATTAGACTTAACAAGTTGATTAGTAAAATCACTTAGGATTAAGCTAGCGATTTACAATAATCTTTCCTCGTGGATCGATCCCTACTTCCCTACGCTATAAAAATTATATAATAACCGAAGTAGTGGTTAAATTTGTCGCCCTCGACAAGCTTTACACGGTGCCTACAGCTGAAAAAAGGACTGAAAAAAAAATTGAAAATCAGTATGATTGCGCCAAATGACATGGCCAGCCGTGTGATAGGCTGCTGGTGTAGGAAAATATACAAAAGTTCTATTGTATCCGATTTGTGATATATTATGTCTAGGCGTTAAGAGCCTCTGAGTTTTTGACCAACTTTTGCTACTTGCCTGGGTATTTTCATTACTTACATAAGTAAATAAAAAAAAGTAAAAATTCTAAAAGATATATTATTTATGAGCAAGATGTTGGCGATTAATTAAGGGCATACAAGATACGACATTTTTGGACCGAACATAAGCACTAGTATTATGTGTCGTAAACAATAGTGTCGTATTTGGTTAGTATTATTATACATATATTATTTTGGTGAGTAGATGAATAACATTTAGTGACCATTAATATTATGTTCGGTGAATATTAGTATCATACATGACAAGCAT
>JACYFF010010365.1:100383323-100409110 GCA_017589665.1 Selenicereus undatus | reverse complement strand
TTTTTTTTTTTAAGACTTATTGCGCATGAGATATAATAACGGGATTCAACAGTTGAAGCCTCGCTGTGCGCGGGGGTGACAAATCTCGTTTTGTTTTTTTGTTTTTTTTTTGGTTTTTTTAGGAAAGAGCCCTCGTATATGCCAGCAGAATACGATGCTTGAAAACTCGCTGTGCGCGATGGTGATCGGATTCAGTCTTGAGACTTTGAGGAGAGAGCCCTTGCACATGCCAGCGTGATGTACCATTTGAAGACTCACTGTGCGTAAGGGTGATTGGACTCGGTCTTTAGACTTTGAGAAGAGAGCCCTTGCACTTGCCAGCGTGATGTACCGTTTGAAGACTCGCTGTGCGTGAGGGTGATTGGACTCAGTCTTTAGACTTTGAGGAGAGAGCCCCTGCACATGCCAGCGTGATGTACCATTTGAGGACTCGCTGTACGTGAGGGTGATTGGATTCAGTCTTTAGACTTTGAGAAGAGAGACCTTGCACATGCCAGCGTGATGAACCATTTGAAGACTCGCTGTGCATGAGGGTGATTGGACTCAGTCTTTAGACTTTGACGAGAGAGCCATCACTCATGCCAGCGAGACGCAACACTTGAAGACTCATTGTGCGTGAGGGTGATCGGCCCGGCCTTCAGACTTTAAGGAGAGAGCCCTCACTCATGCCAGCGAGACGCAACACTTGAAGACTCGTTGTGCATGAGGGTGATCGGCTTGGTCTTCAGACTTTGAGGAGAGAACCCTTACACATGCCAACGGGTGTAGCACTTTGAAGACTCACTGTGTGCTGAGGTAATCGGACTTGGTCTTTAGACTTTGAGGAGAAAGCCCTTGCATATGCCAGTGAGATGTGCCACCCGAAGATTAAGCCATGCTAATGAGCCCACCGACGATTTCATATCTTTGAAAACTAAATTGCAATGATTTTTTTTTTGGGCGAAAATAATCACCTTTTTTTAACAAGTACTTCATCCTAGTACGATTTAAGGAATACAAGCAACGGGGTAAAATTTATCTTTCTGTCGTGGAACATGAAGAGACGAAGACAGAGCTGGGCAGCACATTTATCGTTTACCCATCCTTGCTTCGTCCAGAGTCTGAGCAGATACCTACCGTCCCTCGTTCTGGCTCGCATCGCTGTTGACTACTAGGGCTGCAGACAGAATGCATGATGATATCCACCTTCTTCACAGCGCCAATCATGACAATAGTTGCACCATCACCCCTTTCCCGCTGCTTGGGCAAAAAACTATTTCCGATGAAGTTCGTTGGGGGCCAGCATTAAAGATATTTAGGGAATTCTCTTTCATTCTGAAATATTGGGAGTGGGTAGAACACATCTTCTCATGCCTCAAATCCCAATTGAGGACTTGTCGCCTTTTTGATGTAGTGCATGCTTCATTATACACTTATGATCGTGATCCTCATGTTATTCGTGCCTTTTGTGAGGCTTCGTGCCCTGAGACCAACACTTTACACACTATATCCGGTGAAATGTCGATATCTCTATGGGACTTATATAAACTTGGTGGGCTTCCTATTTACGGGAAAATTTATGATGAGACAGTACCTAGCCGACATGCATTATATCAAGGTCATCACGGCAATAAGAGATTAATCTAGCCCACATGTAGATACTTGTTTCCTGCTTACACCTGTCTTGAAAATGCCCGTGACCGAGGGGTTTGCCCTGAGCGTTGGATAGATTTTTGGTGCAAGAGGCAAGTTAAGCATGAGTCCTTCCCGAGGCCGCGAAGCTCTTCCAAGTCGCATCCTGTCAAGTCATGACCTAAGTCAACTCATAATCCTTCAGGCGACATTCAGACTGTGGCCCTGCAGTGGACTCGAGAAGAATCTGTTGTCTTTTATGCATTTTAAATTCCTATAGATAGAAGAGGGAGCACTTATCTAGTTGCTTTTCTTTCGTGTTGGTTGTGCATTTTTGCTCTTCCTGAAGATAAAAAAGGATTCATTCGTCCTGGCACCTTCGAAGTGGCTAGCAACTTGGCAGTTGGATGCACATATAGTCTTGCAGTGCCAGTGCTGGCGAGCATTTATCGTGGCCTTGGTGGTATTTTTAGTGCGGGAAAACCCTCAAATTCCATGTCATTCTTTCCTGCTCATTATCTATATGGCTGGCTCGTATGTTACTTAAGCACCCACTATGTACTAGATCCAACTCCTACAGGCCCTCTAATGGTGCACTATTCTGGCTTTGGAGGGGCGAAGAGTTTTAAGGACGCTCAAAGGCGTATCCATGAAGGGGCGATTGCTGATTTGAGTTGCACCATGCTTAGCAAGCACTACAAGAAAAGGACGAAATAAAGACGGAATCAACGACGGAAATCGATTAATTAGGGACGGAATTGGCAACGGAATACGACTGTCGGATTTTCGCTCGTCGCTGAGTACCCGGCGACGGAATTTCAAAATCCCGTCGTCAATGGCGACGGATTTAGCAACAGAAATTGCGACATACTTTTTTTGCTGGGGGAAACTAGCAGGGCAGGGGGTGGCGACGGCATTGGTCATCCGTCGCCGTCGCTATGGGAGACGGAATTTCCATCGCTGATGGTGACGGAAAATCAATTCCGTCGCCCCCCCGGCAAAAAAAAAATTGTTTTTCTCCCCATCCATCTCCATTCTGTCGTTGACTCCCTTTTTTTAAAAATAAAATCGCTTGTTTTTTATCATATCCGTACATACAAACGAATCCCTGTAACAAATTTACAACATCTTCGCACTCAATCAACATCCAATGGCTTCGAATATGGCTTCATTCGAAGCATTCTCAACAATTTCAAACCACACAAAGGTGGAATTTCACATCTAACACAACACTTCCAACCAAGGGTTTTCGATTCACAAACCAGAAGTTCTAAACAAACTCTATACATATCACAAACTACAAGTTCGAAATAAAGTCTGTACATATCACAAACCATAAATCCAGACAAACCAGAAGTTGATTGCTAATAATTGATAATAAAGTTATATATATGTTTGCAGAAAAGGGAGAATCAAACCCGAAATGGGAGGGGAGCGAAATAACCACCAGGGCAAGGGGAGTGAAACAAGCAGAAATGGGAGGGGAAGCAAGCAGCAAGAGATATACTTCGTGAAGAATCAAGCAGAAGAGGCACCAGCTGAAGGAAACCTGCAGCCAACTCAATCACCAAGGTCTTCCTCTTCCTCTTCCTCTTCCTCTGGCTCACCATCTTCGTCATTATGTTGCGAGTGATGAGTAAATGGAGGCTGAGATCCCGAGCTAGACGCCTGTTGCAATTGAAAGAAAGCTTGGAGGCGTTGATCGATGCTCATCATTTGTTGGCTCAGTTGTTGGTTGCTTTGGGTGAGCAATCTGTTGGATTCCTCCAGTTGCTTACATTTCTCCATAACCAACTGGAAGCTTTCAGCTTGTGAAGTTAGATGACCCCCCAAGTTGGTTACTACACCCCTTGACTCATTGAGCTCTTGTTGCGATGGCGTAGAACCGGTACCCGCTGACAAGCATTTTAGCGAAATACGCATTAGTATTGCAAGTAAGTAAATTCAATGTATAACCATGGTCGTTGAAACGTTAATATGAAAACTGTACCGGATCTTTGAGTGAGACTGAAGTAACCAGATTCCCTCATGTTGACAGCCTCGTCCCCAATGCCATAAATACGACCCTTCTTATTCTTGAACGTCTTCACCCACAACTCATTTGGGTTTGGAAATGACTGGTTTGGATCTTGAGAACTATCATCCCTAGTCCCTTGAGAGTTGATAACACTTTGAAAATCATGTTCACAGGATTCCTACAATATCGCAACATACGCACGAAATCATGCATACTAAATGTACTTGAAATAAAGTATACAAGTTCAGGGGGAAACTACAAATGAAGATTGAGATTAGCTAATTGCTTACATATGTTTGTTGTGATTTCTTGTCAACCCAAGGGGCATCTTCTTTGCCCTGGAGTTTGTAAGTATGACTGAATAATTCAACAATGGTGGGCTCCGTCCCAAGTTGTTCCCTCTATGTACGTGCCAAAAAGAATGATGTCAAGCACAACACAAAATACAGTATCGAACTTAAACGAATATATAGCAAATATTAATTCATTTACCAGACGCCGCTTATGCTCATGGATGGGGATCGAGCCATAGGTGTGGAGAGATGGCCCACCACTTTTTGGAGTCCTCAGTCGATTCTTTTGGGCTGTTTCACACAATTTCTTGTAATGTTCATTTGCTCAGTGCTGTTGGAGTCCCTCCCATTGAGCATCACCGAGCCAGACAGGCTTCTTGTTATGCTTCCTTGCTTTGCCAAAGAAGTCTCTCAAGCGTGCATTGCCTCGGTTTTCAAAATTCCTTCTTATACGGTCCTCATTGTTCAGATCCCAAGCAAACCACTTCTGCAATTATGAAAACAAAAAACACATCAAATAATTCAATACTAATATAGCACATTCATATAAACTGTTAATACGAAGTTACTATAGTTACCTTGAACTCTCCAAACCACAAATCTTGTACTGCTTTAGGCACTTTGCTCCAAGTAGGCCAAGCTCTGTCAAATTTGCTTTGAAATATGAGCGAAATCCTATTAACAGCACCATCATTGGGAAGAAACCTAATTGAACGTAACACATAAAATTCATTACTTGTAATACAAAATTCATGTAGTACTTCATAAGATATAACAAATGAAGACTTACCCATTACCGTCTGGCTCAATCCAAGTCTTAGCTCGAGTGCTCCCATGATTGGATTGTGCTTCACTTTCACCACTTCCAATGTTCTCTTGGGACTGGTTTGTGTTAGGGTGAGTGGGTTGGGGAGTGGGCTGCACAGTGTGAACAACATGGGGGTTTGGAGGAATGTTGTAGGAAAATTGTCCGTACATGGTGCTTCGGTTGGGAATGTATGAAGTCTGATGATGGAAAGCCCCAAATGGGGGAGGCAGTGGTCCTGAAATACCTGGTATGTAAGCAGCCATTGTCGCTCCTGGCTGAACTAGTATATGAGGTACCTGGGGGGAAGATGGAACAATGTCCATTGCAGTCGAATCAACGGCAGAGCTCCGACGCCCAGATCCTCTACCTTGACGGGAAGACTTTGCTCGACGAGAACTTGAATCCATACCTGAAATAGGTAACAACAACGCCAAATATAAATATATAATGATTGCACATGTAAACCATTCTCCTTATATATCATAATAGGTACGTAGGTTACACATATTTTGCAAAGTTCATTCATACAATATAAGTAAAGTCACAACCAATTGTTTGACATGCAAAGTACTCATATACATAAGAATTCGTAACCACTCAATCATCTGCTTGCTCATCCTCATCAACGTCATCGTCATCATCATCATACAAATGCAAATTTTCTTCAGCTTTATCTGTTTCATTACCGTCATCCCACTCCCCCCCTTCATCATCCTCATCATTCTCTATCTCATCTATCTCGTCATTACCCTGAATGAATGAAAACCCTACTTCATCATTAACCTCCTCCAGTGGTGCAGTTTCATCCACTAGTGATGCAGGGATGGCGTCATTCACAGGTTCGACGATAGTCATCATGTCCGTTTGTTGGTACGCAGTAGGTAAAGTGTACTACTGATCCACTCTCGCCCTTGGTTTGGTTGGTAGGACAACAAGCCAATTGGCCCTATCTCTTGAGCAATCTGCATGTGGCATGAAGTATACTTGTAATGCGGTGCTTGGGAAGATAAATGAGTAGTACTTTCAGTACCTTCTTGTACAGTGAACCTCAATAAGGTTGCTTAGTTTATGAGATAGTGTCCCATGATTCAATGTGGGGTTGAACCACTCACAACTGAAGAGCAACACATCGTTTAAGTGGTTCACCTACGTACTCAATTTGGACAATGTCCTCCAGTATACCATAATAAGCATTCTCAATATCACCTTCCCCAGTGCCACAAACACCAACATCACAATTATATGTTCTCTTCCCGACGCTTCGAGCTTCTGTGTGGAATTTGAATCCATTTACTCTATATGTCATCCACGTCGACACACACCACTTTGGATTTACAGCCAATTGGCGCAGGTAGCAATGTTTGTCGGTCTCGAACAGTTAAATATAATGCACCTAAGGTGACATAACATGTGATTTTAATTAATACAATGCACCTAATTAACTGTTATGTTCAAATTATGAATGAATGAGTTCGAGAACTTACATTCTCACTAAACCAATCTACGAAATAAGTTTCGATGATGGTGTCGACATCTGCGTTGCTGACGGACGTGCAACACTCACTTGTTCTGTGAAAACTCTATCACATTTTACGAAGCCTATTAATATACTTGCGCTATGAATGATAAACTCAATTGGAAGTGAAAATACCACTCACCCTATATAAGATTTAACTTCATCAAAATTTAACAACACGTGAAGATGGGCAGCAATATATTCGGCATTTGTGAGATACCTTGATCTTTCCCTACCAATAGCGGTCCCTTGCGGTGCAAACACGGACATAGTTGGAAAATGATTAATATGTTCATCATCATCCTCATTTCTCCTGCACCTAGGTATGCTTCTGTGATTGAACCTTCAGGACACGCTTCCTTCTTTATCTTTTTCTTCAATCGGCCAAAGAACCTACCAAATTCACAATTGCAATCACTTTTGACACTACTAAAAAGCAGGCTTTTTCCGGCGGAATATTCCGGCGGACATCAATCCATCGGACTGGTCTGACGGATATTCCAGCGACACACCCGTCGGTCGCCATTTCTTTGAAAACTAGCCGCGTTTTTTTTTTAAACCGTTGGGGCTAGTTTTGAAGGGTCCGACGGACATGTCTGCCAGACCCCCTTTAAAAGAGCCCGACTCGGCTTTAATTTCGCCAGTCACGCTCTCTTTCTCCTTCGCCCCTCCAAAGTCGCCCCCGCTCGCGTTCGCCCCTCCCCACCCCAGTTGCCGCCGGTCGCCGGCGTCGTGTGCCCCGCGACAGCCCGTTGACCACCCCCTTTGACCGCCTTGTTAGTGGGCGTTGGTCGTGAGCGTGGACGTTTAACCAGGCCGCCCAGCTCCAGTGCTTGCCACCGGCGTCGCCCCCCCTCGTCGCCGCCGCCTCTTCGCCGCCGCCTCTTCGCCACCGACCGACCTCAACATCCCCGCCATTTGTTGCCCATAAATTTCGATATCTTGAAGTAAGTATTTAAACCTAAATAATTTATAAATTTGTGAAATTGACGAGATAATTTTGATAGTTTTGTGGTAATTAGTGATTGGTAGATTTATATTGAGTGATTTTTGAAAATTAATTGTTGTGGAAAATTAAAAATGTATTGATTGTCACAGCAGTTTGGTAAATTAAAGTGGATTGATTATGTGATATGTGTTAATTTGTTGATAATGGTTTGTGTATGTTGAAATTTTGTGTAAATTAATATGCAATTGTTAGGTAAGTGCTATTATTAGTAATTTGTTGGTGTTGTAAATTATAGTGAAGTGAGGAATGTGTTTGTGCAGACATTGAACATAATTAGTTGTGAAATTTATTGTTGAGGATTGATAGAAAACAATTTATAAGCAACTATGAGGTTATATTATTCCGTTAAATGTGAAAAAGTTGTGCATATATGTTGTTGTGTACGATTTGAGGGAATGATGTTATTTTAATTTGTGTGTTAATGAGAACGATCTTTGTGGATTATTAATATGAAGGAAATGGGTCGTAAGAGAAAACGTATTGTGAAAGGGAAAAAAATCCGTTATTGTTGCTGTGAGTGTCATTATTGTCGGTGTGCATGTCACATCTTTGGACTCCCACTTCAGACATTGTATAGGAGAAAAGGCTTAATAGGGAGGTTACGGACCTCGAACTTTTTAAGGACACTCATGTAGACGCGGCTAACAAATGGGTGGACAAAAAATCTGAAAAAAGATGCATAAGTCACCTGCATGATTTCTTGCTTCCCTAACAAATCAGCTCAGTGTCTTCACGATTGAATGCTAGGTTTGGAATGTGTAATTTTTTTAAATATGATTTTGTAGACGGGGCACCAATTAAAGTGAGACCAGATTCGAAACTCGCAATCTTCCACAGATCCCGGCTCCGAACCAACTGAAGTCCCATATGAGACCGAGTTGTGGGTGCAAGCTAACTACAACAAAAAGGGCCGTGTGTATGGGCTAGGATCATAAGGGGTGAAACTGAAGCACCTGGTGAACTCGACAGCAACATCCCGGGACCGTGATCATGACGCTGATGTGTGATCATTGGTGACCCAGCTGAACAGCGGGCTCAGTACGATGGCGAAGAAAAACCGTCACCTAAAAGAGAAAGTGACTTTACTCACTTCGGAATTATCTGGTCTGAAAGATACATTCCGTGAGTTTATGAGAGCTCAACAAGCATCTGGGTGTGGATCTCGCCCACGCCCTTCTATGCGCCATTGACAACACCGCCGCGTTGCTCCTTATGTCCCTCCTCCACCTCCTCCTCCTGAATCGCAACCCCATGGCGATGATGATGATGATGATGGTAGCGCCAACCTCGGGTATGATGATCGCCCTCATGACTACAGGGTTTATTTCAACTAGAATGTTCATCGATCCTCCCCTTCGTCTTCGATACTCATTTGAACAGTTACGTTTTCTTGCATTTGTTGCCTTGATTTGGTTTCTTATTACTGTACTTCCTACTATTAGAATGTCCATTTGGTGTGGTTGTTTATTTATACTTATTGAATGAAAGTAACCATGTGTGGCGGTTACGTTTGTTGCGGTATCTGTACCACGCATGGTGGTTATGTTTTTTACGATTTGTGTACCACGTGTGGTGGTTTTGGTTCGGTCAACATATGGTTGGCCTGAGTTTGTATATGCAGGTTGTAAATTTGTATTTAGGGAACCGCATTTTCAAAATATTTTTTTTTATTTTTCTCAAAATTTCCAACGGAATTATGTATTTCCGTCGGAAAGTTCCTCCCCCAACGAACCGACAGAATGATCGTTTTTCGTCGGATAGATCCGACAGAATGGCCATGTTCCGTCGGACAGATCCGACGAAATTGCCATTTTCTGTCGGTCATTCCGACAATTCGTGGCCGTTTACACCGGGGATATGCCAACGGAATAGTCCGTCGGATGCCTGAATTTCCATTGGCCGGCCGTTGCTCTAACCGTCAGGTATGTGCCGCCGGAATTTGTGATCCGTCGGAAACGTGGGTCTACGGATCCTATTCCTATAGAACATATCTGTCGGATTTTCCACCGGAAGACACATTTTTCGATGGAAAAAATGTCATTTTCCGTCGGAAAAGAGTAGTTTTTTAGTAGTGTTAATAAGTGATTCCACATATAAGAATTTATAGAAGGTTTCATCAATTATAGTGTAATTTACCTCTCAAATGGATACATGCATTGGTATTGTACTGGACCACCTAGTTGAGCCTCTTCTGCCAAATGCATTGGCAGGTGCTCTATTACATTGAAAAAGCCAGGAGGAAAAATGGTCTCCAACTTACACAAAGTGATGACAATATTGCGATGTAGTTCCTCAAGCATATCCTCCCGCAATGTTGTTGAGCATAAGTTCTTAAAGAACTGGTTTATCTTAATAAGAGGTTTCAACACATCATCTGGGAGCACATCAAATGCAATTGGTAAAAGATTCTCCATAAGGACATGACAATCATGACTTTTCATGTTGTTGAACTTAGCCTCATTAGGGTCCACGATATTTCTCAAATTAGAGCAATATCCATTAGGCATTTGAAGCTCCTTCACCCACTCACACAACTCTCTTTGTTTATCCACAGGAAGTACGAACTTCGCTTTTGGTTTAACCGGCCTACCACTTGGGCTTGAATGTAAATGTAATTCTGGTTTATCACATATTTCTGCAACATCCATTCTTGATTTGACATTGTCCTTTGTTTTCCCATGAACATCCATAACAGTGTTGATAATGTTCTCGAACAAGTTCTTCTCAATATACATCACATCCAAATTATGGCAGAGCAGTTGGTGTTGCCAATAAGGCAACTCCCAAAATATGCTCTTCTTCGTCCAGTTGTGCTCATTCTCCTTAAATCCTAGTATGACAAAGTCACCATTTGTGGTTACCATTGCGTAATCTTCCACCTCGGCATAAAGTTCTTCCCCGAACAATCGGCGAGGAGGACCCCCTGTAACAGTTCTGCCTTTCCTAAATGCGGTTCTATTTCTTCTGAACGACATAAAGTTCTTCCTCGAACAATCGGCGATGAGGACCCCCTGTAACAGTTCTGCCTTTCCTAAATGCAGTTCTATTTCTTCTGAACGCATGATTCCTTGACAAAAAAACACCGATGACAGTCAAGCCATGAGAATTTACCTCCAATTCGCAATCTCAAATCCTTTTGTTGTTTCATACATACGGGACATGCCAATTGGCCATTAGTACTCCACCCAGATAATATTCCATATGCAGGAAAATCGTTGATGGTCCACATAAGTGTAGCCTTCATCTGAAATGTACGCCCCGTAGAAATGTCATAAGTCTCAACTCGAACATCCCACAACTCTTTCAACTCATCAACAAGAGGTTGTAAATGTACATCTATCTTGTTCTTGGGATTTTTAGGCCCGGGGATTACATAAGTTAAGAACATAAACAGTGTGGTCTTACACAATTCAGAGGGGAGGTTATAAGGTGTAACAACCACTGGCCAAATGGAGTATGATCTTCAAGACAATGTGTAAGGATTAAATCCATCAACACATAATCCAAGCCGCACATTTCGAGGTTCTACAGCAAATTCAGGGTACTTGGTATCGAAATGTTTCCATGCTACCCCATCTGATGGATGACATAAAACACCATCCTCACGTCGATGTTCATAATGCCATCTCATGTGCTCTGCACTACTTGTTGATGCGTACAACCTCTGTAGTTAAGGTTTTAACAGCAAGTAATGCATCCTTGAGTATGGCAATGGATTCTGATTCCTTTGTTGTGATGTTAAGTTATAATTCATGCATTATTTTTTTTAATTGTTTTGAGTATATTATATATATTATTTCATCTAAATTGTTTTATTTTATATATTTTTCAGGGTTAATATTAAATTAATAAAGAAGAGAAGAGAGGGAATCAAAGCTCGATTTTTACACACTTGGCTACAAGGCGGTCCAAAAATAATAATTATGAAAATTATTATTTTCATAATTATTATATTGGATTAGGGTTTCAAGAGTTGGTGAAAAGGTAGAAGTCTTGAGGAAGAAGAAACCTAAGGTGGAAGGAGAAGAACACCCTAGAAGCTAAACCCTCACCCTATTAAACCACCCCACCACACCTAAACCCATCATCCTCTCTAATCACACCACCATCATCTTCTCTAACACGCAGTCACCATCTATCTCCTCCGCGCCTCACGCTTCCTTCAATCTCCTCCATCACACGATCATCATCACCCATCATCTCCTCATCAACCTCCCTCATCTCTTCTTTATACCTCACAATCACACCACACCGCTTCACTCCTCACGTAAATAATCAACCATCATAGTACACGCCCAACTTCATTCAAGCCACGACAAACGTCTTCATCTCATGCCTTCAATCCCACCTTCACGCCTGCCTTAGCATCCCACACTCCATGATCTTCCTTCTTCTTCCTTATAATCTCACATCCACGCTCATCACGTCTAGCTTATTATCCATCATCGCCCATCATCATCCTCTTCAACCTCACGCCTAATCTCCATCCTCACGTAGCCTTGCTATCAAGTTTTTTTTTTATTTGTTATTTTTATTTTGTTCAATTAGTTAAACTCTTTATATTATTAAACATGAAATTATTTTTGTGCTTAGTATAATCTTCTTGAAGCCATGCTAAACTAATTATTTTGAAACAAGTTTTGTGCTTTAATGCCTAGTTGATTTCTATTCATGATTCTTTAGCGATTAGTGTTTATCGTTTATGAAATTTGTGTTAAATCGATTAGAATGCATGCTAGTGGATTAAATACAATTTCGATTGATAGTTTAGAAGATTGTAATACGTAAAAGTTATAATCTTTTAGGCCTAGGTATCACCCTAATTAATCATGGATGGATCAAACCCATCTCTTTTAATTAGGTAATCGCTTTAGATCTTTGTTAAATCGATTTGCTTGTAAATTGATTACAAAGTGTTAAATGATGTTTTTCTAATTCTTCATGCTCTAGCTTGGTTAAATTTTTGCGCTGGTGTAAAGATTATCAAATTAGTAGGGTTTATATTAGGGCTAGACCTAAGTAAACTAAAATCTAAGGAAAAACGGGGAAGAACCGCTGGTGGATCTCTTCTACAGTTTAACTCATGAATGAAATTAACTTGTGTGTTAATGATAAATATTAATTTGCATGGTGGATTGAGATTATACTAAGTATCTTTCATAAATTTGATAACTTTTGATTATTATTTGTTGCGTAGAGTTAATTAGATTTGTTTGTCAATTCTTGTTCTGGTTTTATTAGCTTAAATATAATTTCAATCAAACCCCCCCCCCCCAAAGTATAGTCTTTTAGGAGTGTCTAGGTAATTTTAGATAGCTTAGAGTTTGATTTTTGGAGTAGTTATAATTTTAGATTGAGTTTTCGTATTTAATTCCCGGTTTGTTTGAATTTAGACTAAAAATATTTATTTTTGTTATTTTTCGGTTTTAATAACTTCATAGGGTTTATAAAGTGTCCTAGTCTGCTCATATTCAGTTTCGTGATTTTTGGAAATTATTTGATAATTTTTCAGATTTATTTTTCGAAATTGATATATGCAGGTTTTTTGTTTATTAATTCTGAAAATTTCGATTTTTAATTTTAATTTACGATTATTAAGTATTTTTAGGTTCATAAATTTGTTTCCTAGTATTAGGGTCATTTTCTTTATTATTTTCGTATTTGTATTTATACAGAATAATTTATTTCAAATTTCAGATTTAATATTCTGTTTAAGTGTTCTGCAGTAATTGGCTGATTTAATTTTTCTGAATTAAATCTGAAATTATTCTGAAGATATATGCTTATAAGGTTGCAGAATATTAGTTTATGATACTGTTTGTTATTTTTAAAATTTATTTTTCTGATTATTATTTGCTGTTTTGATTTTTATCAATATTTCAGTTAATATTCTGATTTTATTTTTTTCTGGATTATTTAAGAAATATTTTTACTGTTTTATTTCCAGAATATGATTCAAAATATTTAGGAACATCATTGGGTATTTTTTCTAGATTTTATTCATTAGATTTTAATTGTTTTAGAATTATTAAGATTAGGTTTAATAAATTGGATTAATAAAATCATTTAGGATTAAGCTAGCAATTTACAACAATCTTTCCTCGTGGATCGATCCCTACTTCCCCATGCTATAAAAATTATTCAATAACCGAAGTAGTGGTTAAATTTGTAGCCCTCGACAGGCTTTACATGTGACCTTTGGTTCTTCCATCTTGAATGCCCATAAAACTTGCACGCATCCAAGTTTGCGTCATCCTTATAAAATAGCATGCAACCTTTCCGGCAACAATCAATTTGGACCACATCGTTGCCGAGATCTTTAAAAACCTTCTTCGTTTGCCCGTAGTTGTTAGGCACGCGGTTGTTAGGGGGACACATCTCTTTCATTAATTGAACAACTTCATTGAAACAATTTCGATGCATATTATAGTCAGATTTAATACTCAACAGTCTCACCGCCGTAGATAGCTCACTGTGGGTGGAGCAACCATCATATAAGGGTTGTTGAGCAGCTTGAACCATATTATAAAATGGTTCTCAGCAAGCCCTTGACCCCTCTTCCCTTACATTTAGATTTGCTATTATAGCATCATCAACCATGTCCTCTATCCGATCTCTGTAGGATTAAGAATAGTCATTATGAACATGACTTGAACCTCCAACTTCGGGATTTTTACTATTTGGATACCCATAACCATATTCCTGAGGTTCTATTTCCCCATGACTTATCCAAAACCAATACTCTTGCACAAAACCCTTATACATAAGGTGCATCTTGAGCTCATCAGGTGTCAAGTACACCCTATTTTCGCATTTCGCACAAGGACATCTATACTCAGAAACTCTGTCTGTGTACGTGCAAATTGATCAAATTCGTTTGCTCCATCTAGAAATTCTTGAGTATAATCACTACGATCATATAGTAATCTATTATACATTCACCTACGATGTGGAGGACCAGTCATATTATGCTCAAATAACAATAACCACATAAGGTATTTGATAAGAATTAATTTTAATCAAAATTATAATAATTATATAAATTACGCAATCATATATTATGTATGCTTACTTTAAAATTTCCACATGCACAAAAAAAAAAACTTACAAATAGGTGATAAATACTTACATTCTCACGAACATCACAAAACTAATAATTCATACATAGTTGACCACTTTATTCCACGAACATATCAAATTTAAAATTAAAATTACCAAATGTAAGTGTACATTGCATTGGGCGAAAACTTTAAACAAATATGAGCTACAACTTCATACAAACATCACATTTGAACAAAATAATAAACTAAAGCATCTCAATCCACCAACATGTCAACGTAACTTTCAAGTTCACATCACCAAACCTAAGCCCTAAATTGCATTGAGCGAAATCTCCAACCAAATTTCGACAACATTATCAATTAAAACATTTCATTCCACCAACATATGAAATTTCAACTTCAAACTACCAAATCTTAACCCTAAATCGCATTTACCAAATTCTTGTAATGAATTAGAGCAATAACCTCACACAAATTGCACATTTCAACAACATTATCAATGAAACCATTTCATTACACCAATATATCAAACTTTAACTTCAAACTATCAAACCTAAATCCTAAATCGCATTTACCCCAATCTTGAACCAAATTAAACCGATAACCTCACACCAACATCACATTTCAACATAAATATGAACTAATTATGAAATTCTAATAATGTAATACAAAAATTTGTAGAAATTTCAAGTTGTTTAGTTGAGAAAAATACCTCAATTAACTTCAAAAAGCCGGCGCCGGGGGCAGTAGCGGCGGCGGGTGGGATGACTACTGGCGGCTGGGCACGGCGGGGAGGCAACTGGGCTGGTGCTGCTCGCGGCATCCCCTCTTTCTCTCTCTCTCCTCGACCCTTCACAATTGCAGCAAAATGAAACCAGAGAAATCTGGTTTCATTTAAGTGGGGAGGCGACGAAATGGCGACTGAAATTCCGTCGCCATCTGTCAATTATGGCGACGGATTAAAAGTTATGTCGCCATATCTATCGTATAATCTGACTTTTTTGTAAAACTATTTTTCCGTCGCCAAATCTGACGTTAATTTTTTCCGTCGCTGAATTCCGTCGTTAATATGAACTTTTTTAGTAGTGAAGAATAAATATGAGACTCTGAATGATGACGGAACTCTTGGCTATGAGAAGCTTAGCTACCTAACAACTTTCCGCTCTAGTTACCTATCTCTTGGTTGTGCAACGACTCTTTATGTCATGCCTTATAGTCCACATCGATTCAGCCGACAGTTTGGTTTATGGCAAGAGCTTCCTAGCGCACTTAAACTTGACCCTCATACTCGGTCCACATCCTACAATGATGTCTTATACTTTTGGACCGCCATTCTATTTAAGAATACCAAGTCCATAGTGACATTGTCGAGTCGTTCGCTACATCTTAACAAGTTCATGACTAAGAAATATCAGGATTGGTTGTCTAAGGTGACAATAAGTGACCTTAAGGCCAATGTTGGTCTTCTTCAGCAGAGTGCAGGACATGACCCCTCTAAGTCTAAGAAGAACAGAAGGGGCAATACTTCAAAGGATGGATCTGATTTTAAGGACCAAGATTTTGACATTGAATGGATCGGAGAGTCCCTTGATACTCCTATTGCTGATCAAGGGGGGCCACTATCGACAATGATGAGAGTGACTAGGATTCAGAAGCTAACTTTAAACGTCGTGGGCATAAAAAACGTGAGACTGTCACTGCTAATATTTCCAATGCGCCTCTTGGAGATAGTTTTTTCAATGGCATCACAAGCTGTTCAGACATGCCTAACCATGAAGATGTAATTGCTCTTCTCTTTGTATGGAACCTTGCAAGGCTCATCGCACCCCCCTTTTTTTTAATGGCTTCATCTTTTCACTCTTTTTTTTCCCTTGTTTGATGCAGATTGGGGCGTTTGACTTAGTACAGGAGGCCACCCCTGTCATAGACGAGCAGTTGCTTGAGGAAGTTAATCTCGTAGCCAAGTTGTCAACCGCCAAGGCCAGTCTTCATGGTAGCAAGGATATAGAAGTTGTAAAGAGGTTGGCCTCGCCAAAGGGAGTTGGCAAATTGAGCTCGAAGGGGGCCGAAATATTACCTGCATCACCAACCCATAGTGAGCACTCAGTCGAGGGACCGATATCTCTTCAACTGGCAGCAAAAAGAATGTCTACTGTTGTCGAGAATACTACCAGCCATGAGGTCGTGAAAGAAAAATCTATGGTTGCGGCAGTTTTTACTACCTCCTTTCGACCGGATCCTGCTTCTCAAAGCATTATTACTTGCGACATACGGGCTATAGGTTCTGGCTACCTGAATGCTTTGAAGAACGCTTCATTTGATGAGGTAGCAAAAGTGTATGAGAGCGCCCCTATGATGTATAAAAACATTGAATGTCTCAATGGAGATCCAAATCCTTTGAGGAAGCTGGTAGATGATTATGTGAGCAGCGTATTTGCATATTTGGCGCTCACACAAGCGGCTTTGACACTTCGCCATCTGGATGACTTGGATAAAGAGAAGAACGCCTGTATTGAACAAGTCAACCAAGCACAGTCCCATCTTATCGCAATGCAGCAGGAGCTAGCTGCCGTTAAGGGCAGACATAAGGGTGTAACTGAAAAAATAGTCCAGCTAGAAGAGGCGCTTCGTATTGCTTGCGAAGAGGAGCAAAAACTTCGGAGTGACATTGACGCCAAATCGACCTTAGTGACCACCATCGAGCAACAAGTCATTGAGAAGAAACAAGCTGTTGCTAACCTTGAAGCCATACCCGCTTTGTCCTAAGAAGAGGCTGAGAAGTTGAAGGAACATGAGCGTGATGTCTTAAAGTTGCAGCTCTCACTCAACCCTGATAACTGGATGAACACTATTTGAATAGGTTGCTTAGCTTATTGTACTTGCACTTGGATTGTTTATGTTAGTGAACTCTTGATACACTTTATACGATAGTAATATTTTTTTGCTCTTCTTCACCTCTTTCTTATGTTTCATTTGACTACACTTACTAATTTTTATTCACAAGCTACCTACATACTCAAGAAAATTATAATTTTCCAATGAGATCAAGCCATAATAGAGTTCAACAAACAATGCTCCAATTATTTGTTTTGTCGTTCACAGTTTATACTCTTGCGGGCCAGGAGTAGCACAAGATTTTTTTATTTTTTTGGGGTAAGTAGTTTAGGCTCGTACTTAGGAGTTTACAACCAATTTTTATGGGTGGTAGCGCTTCAGAAACCCAACGTTGATTGGTCCTACTCGCACTCCTCCTACGTCGACTATCTTGTAGGCACCATTCGAGTAGACTTCACAAACAACATAGGGGCCTTCCCATTTTGGGGTGAACTTGCTCCCTGTCCTATGCATCATGATGATCGGTCTTCTTAGTGCAAGCACTTGATCTCCAACCTAGAACGAGCGAGGTCGAAGCTTTTTGTTGAATGCTCGTGACAAATGTGCTTGATAACACTCCAGTTTTTGTTGTGCCTGAAGCCTTTTCTCATCAAGACATTCCAGCTCTGCTGGATGGAGTTTGTGATTTTCATCCTCACTTAAGTCTTCTAGTATAGCGATGCGAAGAGATGGGATCTGAATTTCCAAAGGCAAGACAGCCTCTACGCCGTACACGAGCGTATAAGGAGTTGATTGCGTTTTTCTCTTGTAGGTGGTTCGATAAGCCCAAAGTGTTGCTCCAAGCCTTTCATACCAGTCCCGCTTGGATTTTGCCACCACCTTCTTTAATAAGTTGAACAATGTTTTGTTAAACGCTTTTGCTAGGTCGTTTGCAGGCGTATGGTAAATTGAAGATTTATGCTGAGCGAACTTAAATTTCTCACAGAGACCAGTCATTAGCTTGTTGAAGAATGGTTTGCCATTATCAGTGATGATGTATCGAGGCACACCGTATCGATAGATGATGTGTGTTCGAATAAAATCAACAACATTCTCCTTCTTGAATTCTTTTAATACAATTGCCTCCCCCCACTTAGAGAAATAATTGGTGGTTGCCAGAATGTATAAATGATCAGCTGAAGACTTAGGAGTAAGGGCCCCCACAACATCAAGTCCCCATGCCTCAAAGGGCCAGGAAGCTACGGTTGGATGGAGTGGTTCCGGAGGTTGGTAAATGAAGTTGGCATGGAACTGGCATGTGTTGCACCTTTTTACAAAGTCAATGCAATCATGCACCATGGTGGGCCAGTAATAGCCCATTCTCTGGAGGCGATCATATAATTTAGGCCCGGACTGATGTGCGCCACACACCCCTGAGTGAGCTTCCTCCATTACTTCTTGTGCTTTCCCTTCGCCTAAGCACCTTAACCAAAGACCAAATAAGGAGCGTTGATAGAGAGTATCGTTGTAATAAAGAAAATGTGGTGCTCGCCTTTGGATTTCCGTCTTATGCCTAGCATCATTTGGCAACTTCCCATGCTTCAGGTAATCAATCAACGGGTGACGCCAATCTTCTTTTTCCACCTCATAAACATAGACTGCATTAACTCCCTGGATGAGTTCATCTTCTGATGGTGTGACTACCCACTTACCGCGAACTGGAATCGTCATATCTTCTTCTACCCCCAGTGCCAAAGTGGTTGCAAGATTTGCGAGCGCGTCGGCCATCTTGTTGGCACTCCTAGGGATGTGCTGCAACTTGACGATATCTAACTTATCTAAGATTTGGAGGGCCTGTGTGTGATACGGGATCAAATCCTTTTTCTTAATCTCATACTCCTCGAGAAGTTGATTGATAACCAGTTCTGAATTTTCGTACACATCTAAGTCTCTGATGCCTATCTCTATGGCCATTTGGAGGCCCATGATAAGTGCTTGATATTTAGCCATGTTATTGGAGCACAACTGAGTCAACGCAAATGAGTATGGGAGGATGTGTTTCTCAGGGGAGATGAGCGCTACCCCTGCTCCAGCGCCATCTTATCGTGTCACACCGTCAAAGTACATTTTCCACGGGGGAAGAATGTCTATGACAAATACTTCTTCACCAGGTAGATAATCGTTTAGCTCCTTCTCGTCAAGAATTGGGTGATCTGCCTGCCAGTACCTGCCCTTTAACAGCCTTTTGTGGTACGTAGACGAAGTCGTATTGTTCTAAGATAACAGCCCACTTTGCTAGCCGTCCACTCAAGACCGGTCTGGACAAGATATACTTGATTGGGTCAGCCTTAGAGATGACCTGTACTGTGTCAGCTTACATGTAATGCCTTAACTTCTGCACAACAAACATGAGAGCTAAACATATCTTTTCGATTGGGGAGTAATTTAATTCAGCCTCGACTAAGGTTCGACTCAGGTAGTAAAGAGCTCTCTCTTTGCCCTCCTCATTTTCCTGCGCACACAATGCCCCCAATGATCTTTCTTGGGCCGCAATGTAAAGTATCAAAGGCTTACCGGGAACTGGAGCTCCTAGCACCGGTGGGCTTGACAAATATTTTTTGATACTTTTAAAGGCATTCCTGCATGATTCATCCCATTCAAAAGGTGCCCCTTTCTTCAGGAGGTGACTGAACGAATGACAACGATCGACCAAGTTAGATATGAACCTCCTGCTATATGCTAAGCGCCCTTGTAAACCGCGAAGCTCCTTAAGGTTCTTAGGCGCGGGCATGTCTTGAATGGCTTTGACTTTAGCTTGGTCGATTTCAATGCCTCGATGTCGGACAATAAAGCCTAAGAATTTATCGGAAGCAACGCCAAATGTGCACTTAAGCGGATTCATCTTGAGTTGACATCTTCGTAATTTCTCAAAGATTTGCTGGAGATCACGCAAGTGGTCTGGCCTCTTTCACGCAAGTGGTCTGGCCTCTTCCTTGACTTGACCAATAGATCGTCAACGTAGCACTCCACCGTCTTGTGTAGCATGTCCTCAAAGATAGTTTGCATCGCCCTTTGGTATATGGCTCCTGCGTTTTTCAAGGTGAATGGCATCACCTTATGGCAGAAGATGCCTTTAGGTGTGCGGAAAGCTATGGCTTTCTGATCTTCTTGCGCCATTTGAATCTGATTGTATCATGTTGTGCAATCCATAATGGACAGAGCTTCATGTCTTGTTGTAGAATCAATCATGAGTTCCGTCACAGGCAGTGGAAAATCATCTTTGGGGCAGGCATAATTGAGATCCCGAAAATCCACACAAACACACAGTTAGCCGTTCTTTTTCCTTACAGGGACAATGTTCGCAATCCATGTTGGGTACTTGACTTTGCGAATGAATCCCGCCTCTATGAGTTTGTTAACCTTCTTTTCAATTTCTGGTAATAACTCCGGTCAGAAGTGTCGTTGGGACTGTTTCTTAGGTGAAACACCCATTTTAATAGACAAGCGATGGACTACGACTTTTGGGTCTAACCCGGGCATTTCTTTGTAGCTCCAAGCAAACACATCTTTGTACTCGGACAGGAGATCAAAATACTCCTTTTCCTCTTTGGGTGTAAGCAATGAGCTCATGTAAATAGGGCGAGGGTCCTCGCTAGTTCCAAGATTCAACTCTTTGAGTTCGTCTACCGTGGCTTGCCCTCCGTCTTCTATACCATCAGGAGTCTCCGCGAGTTCTATTTCGGCGTCTGAGTCAGCAACTTCTCAGACTGTGATATGATTGGAGGAAGTTTGTTCCTCTTGCTTGAGCTCCTTTTTTGGGCTTGGATTAACCCTATGGCCAGTGAAAACCACTGTGCGTCTCTTCACTCTCAATGAACCCTCTGTCTTCACATCTAGAGCCGACAAGCGTTTCATACGAGAAGGGATGGCACTTTGGACTTCATTTATTTCGCTAAGACGACCAAATACTGAGCACCTCTTCTGTGTGGATGGCAAGCTTGCCAATTCTTGACCTGACTTAATCCTGGTGAAGACTGAAGGTTTAGGTGGTGTGCCTACTTTTAACCTCCAGAAAGTAGAAGACTTTGAGACCTTGCCATTTTCCACTCTGTCAAACACAGAAGCGCATCCTCGTGAAGTGGAAGATTGCAATCTATCAAACACAGAGGATTTTGGTTTGTTCTTGCAATCTTCTTCATCATTTTCAATAATCTCTTCTACTACAATATACTGAGCAAAGGACTACTTGTCTTTACACTGTCCTAAAATTCGGATGGGTTGAGGCGGTACATAACCAAGACCTACCTTCGGAATTGCCACCATGCCACCTTGCTCTTGTATTTTCTTTTATGTCTCATTGATGTAGTAGGGCTTAGCTTCGATGACATGTCCCAAAGAAATTGGCTTATCAAAGTCATAACCAGATTTCTTCATTAGCTTGTACGCATTTGGATCAAATCCATCATCGGTGCGCACCTTCGGCAAGTCACTCTCTTCTTGAAGTGAACCCTTGGAAGAAACAACAAAGCCCGAGAGAGGGGTTCTAACCACCCTGTTTTTACTAGCATTATGAGTTGGAAGCACACCTTTATCTCCAAGGATACAATAATCGGTCTCCTTGAATTCGCTAATAGGCTTAGTTGTGCTTTCAAGAGTTGTGCGTTTACTGAATGGCGCTTCACTCTCCTTGTGGCGGGATTTAGGAATGTACCTGAATACTAACGCTTCAGGCTTTGTTGCAACAACTACCCTTTTGAAGGAAGGATCTGTTGTTACTTGACTACTTTCCCTCTCACATTGTCGTCACTATTTGGCATTAACATTAGTGCCAATATTTGTCTTCACATGAGTATCTTCATCACTCCTCTTACCGGTAGAGGAGATAAAGGCTGGCATAGCTTCCCTAAAAGGGGCTCCTTCCTCGAAGAATCTTGCATCGGTGAAAGGAGATTCAGCCTTCACAAATGGTTTAACATCACCATTTATCTTCTTCTCTCCGTCGCGGTAATACTTAAGACACTGGTGCAAAGTTGATGCCACCACTGCATGCTCATGAAGCCAAGGTCATCCTAGCAACAAATTATATGAAGTTTTTGAATCTATCACAAGAAAGATAGATGTTGTGGACAGATCACCCATTGCCAACTCGAGGCGAATCATGCAGATTGCACGTTGACCCTCTAGGTTGAAGCCTTGTATCATCATTCGGCTCTTAGAGAGTTCCTCAACGGTAATCCCTGAGTCGTTCATAGTAGACTTGGGCATGATGTTGACCGTCGAGCCACCATCTACCAAGATGTGTTTGACTTTTTGCCCCTAACCATAGCCAGTGACAAACAATGGACAATTATGAGGCTTTAACCCAAGCAATAGATCACATCTGTAAACAACACAGTCGTGTTACAAGTGACACACTGAGTTGGAAGCTTTGCAGGCTCTTTGACTTCCTTTACTTTGTCAGCATATGACTTTGCCTTGCGCATGGCAGCTGCAATTTGCTCACGCATTTCATGAGGTAGCTGAAAAATTTCTTTCCAACTCATGCGTTCGGGCAAAGCTTCTAAGATGGCGAGGACTCTGTCATCTGTATCTAAAGAGGACGCCTTTTGGAGATCTTCCTGTGCATCTTCATCATTATCCTCATCTTCAAGCTCAGAACATGAAACCATATTAACTGTAGCATTCTTAAAGAAGCCCCTTGGGAAGAATTCTTCTAATGTGACAGAGACAAAGGTTCTCGTTTAAGCAGCTCGACTGGTTGAACTCTATGCCTCTTACCAGAATTGGGCTTCTTCTTCCCCCTATGGTATCAAGGCTTCTTGTTTCTGGCATGACTATTTCTTTGACGAAGTGGGGGTGGTTGAACCTACATTTGCTTCCTAGGCCTTTGTTTAGTGACGAGCATCCATCCTTCATTGTCTTCATCAGGAATGTCTTGCACATGCTCAGCCTCCATAAGTGTTGCCGGAACAATTAATGAAAGCATTACTGGCTCAAAGCTTCCAAATTGTATGGTAACCCACTCTTCTTTCATCATAGGAGCCAAGTCACAATGCTCACACAAAATTGTCGTGTAATTGGTTTCAGCTGTCTCATCCAAGTCTAGGATGATCGTTCCATCTTCAGCCAACTGCATAATACGCTCCTTAAGCGTTATGCACTTTTCAAGAGGGTGACTAATGACCCTGTGATACCGACAATACTTTGGGTCATTCACCTTGCCTGCTTCTACGGGGCATTTTGATGGTGGTAACTCAATGATACCCTTTTCCAACAAATCATCCAACATGCCTGACGGATCTAAGTTAAGGAATGGGTACTTCCTTTCTTGAAGCTCTTTCAACATAGGGCGCTTCTTTCATTGGTGGGCGTTGCTTCTCCTCTACTCTTGATTTCCCTTAAATCCGGATCGGTTCGGTTGTAGTGACCGATATAGATTCTTTGGCGAAGCTCTTGGAAGACTTAGGATTTTTCTTGAAGTCACCCTTGTCCTTCCTTGCTTCAAAAGTAGGGAAAGCTTTTTCGCGACGATTAGCTATGGTCATCTCCATGTCATGCGCCTTAGTTGCCAACTCTTGGAAAGTCCTGGGCTTTCTCATCTGTAGGACTTAAAGCAGGTCCCACTCCATGCCTTAAGCACACATCTCTACCGCAGAAGTCTTAGATAATCGATCCTTACACTCGAGGCTGAGTGAGCGCCAGCGGTTGATGTAGTTAAGAATAGGTTTGTCTTTCCACTGTTTAGTATTTGTTAGCTTAGTCATACTAAAAGTGCGCTGGGTGCTATAGAACCTTTTCAGAAACTCTTGCTCCATCTGCTCCCAACTATCAACGGACTTGGGCAGCAGGTCGATATACCAGTCGAACGCGATGCCCTTCAAAGTCTGAACGAACTGTTTCACCAGTAAGTCACCGCCAGTACCGGCATTGTTGCATGTCTCAATGAAGTGCGCAACATGTTGTTTTGGGTTACCTTTCCCATCAAATTGGTTGAACTTGGGAGGTTGGCAACCATAAGGCATACAAAGAGCGTCAATCCTCTTCGTGTAGGGTTTGGTGTAGAGATGGGTTTTCTGTGAACCGACTCCTAGTTGAGTTTTGACAGCATTGGCAATCAACTCCTGGATTTGTTCACAAGTCATTGAGCTTAGAGATGAGTCATTTTGCAACTTTTTCCCCTTCTTTGACTTGCCATAATCTTCAGAAGCCTTGCTTCGATTGGACCTTTTTCGTCCTCATCACTACTTGTGCCTTTATTGGACAATGCACGTGGCCCTTTGTCTAGTTTCTTCAGCAACTTAGCAATATGTTCCTCTTGGCGCTTGATACGCACATCTTTTTCTGCACTATCCTTAGAGAGCCTTTCCAACGTGGCTTTCATGCTAGCGAACTCTTCTTCAAAATTGATAGCTCCTACCATCATAGCAGGCATGATGCCAGTAGGGGATGATTCAGCATCAGATTCTGGAAGGGTTGTTCTTCTCGGTGATGACGCAGAAGAATCGCTGTTGTAATAATCTTCCTCTTCAACAAATGAAGATTGATGCTTTGTCTTCATTTCCTGAATGGATTTCTCCTTGAGAGGGTCAACGGACGAAACTTTACTAATTTCATCACGCATGTCGGGTTTAGCATTGCCGGTCGAATGCAAGGATGCAATTGCAACTGCTCTTTTGGTGACAGTGGCTGCTTCAGCCTTCGCCATGTTTCTTATCACCACTCCGACGCTTTGCTTACTGGAGGTAGTGTCAGAGTTGGAGGATCTTCATTCGAAAGATCCGGATTTCTTCTTCAAAGGTAGAGAGGCGGCATTCCTTGTGGCCATGTCTTCCTTGCGAAGAGTTGGTTGAAAATTCTAGATTTCCAAGAGAAGGAGATGAGAGGCATAGTGGTCCCATCGAGCGTGCCAGAAATTTGTAACCACAAATTTCAAGTCTAAATCGAATTAAGATAAGAAATATGGAACAAATTCAATTTTTGTATTTATAATTAAAAGTGGGTACAATCTCCGAAGATTTTGTTACAAATGAACAAATTAAACTCCTCTGATTCGATCTCTTGTTTGTGACTTGATGGAGGGCCGAAGTAAGTCGAATCTCAATCAAGTGCGTGCTTCAATCTCTAGAGTAAACGGCACATTTTGATGTGCTTGTTGTTTCTTTCTAGAGGGTCTTTTGTCGGAGAGAAGTTATATCCCTGAATGAGGGGGGTGGAGCTATATTTATAGGGAAGAGCCTCCCTTCTCTTCTAGGGTTTGCAGATTAATAGCCATCCTAGATCGATAACTAGGCCTTTACACTTGGGCCGATGACTTGGGAGTCTATTTAAATTAATGGTTTGGTACTCCGCTGGGTCATTGACTTGACAATCTTATCGGGTCATTGACTTGATACTTCATTGGGCCATTGACTTGGTGCTTCATTGGGCCATTGACTTGGTGCTTCATTGGGTCGTTGACTTGGTAATCGTTTGGACCCAAATAATTAAATTAATTAATTGGACTAGCCAACATTAATTAACTTAAATTATTTAGTGACGTGGCACATATTTAATTTTTTTTGTGCCTACAGTTATCATTAATTTTTGCTCAAAATAAATGACCGTATTTTTTTTACTCATAAGTTAATTCATAAAAAGTTTCAGAATTTAACAAATTGT
>JACYFF010010365.1:100354270-100383223 GCA_017589665.1 Selenicereus undatus | reverse complement strand
CTGCCCTGTTGAAGCATATGTCAGAGAGTGTGTCCCAGGTACGTGTACGCCTCTGTGATTGAATTACATAAGCACCAACCGTACATTCTAACAACGCAGATGGCGCAGGTGCTTGTCCCGTTGTTTGATGACCACGCAAGGCATTGGCTCCTGCTATAAGTCGATTTGCGACGTCGACGTATGTGTGTCTACGATTCTCTGCCTCCAAGCAAAGCAAAGGACAAGCATGAGCGGAAGATGTTGGTCGATCGGGCAGTTAAGATCACTACCCTCTACCATCCCCTGTTGATGTCCCTTCCCCACTTTTCCCGTAACGTCGTTTGTTGATTGCGCAGAAAGTGGTCGTTGCGCTTGCGGTGATGAAAACTGACATTTACACCGATGCTCTAACATGGGAGGTTGTACCCGTGGGTTGCCCTCAGCAGGATAAGTGCGTGAAGGACTTCCACTTACAAATATGGTATGCGCTGCCTTAGATTTCAAAATACAATATCATTTTGACAGTGATCCTACTTTTGCAGTGGCCATGACTACGGTGTATTTGTGATGATCTTCATAGACCTTCTCGCACTGGCTGGCCCCATGATGTGCTTTAACCATAGCGACATCCGAAGCTTGCGGGACAAGTGCTTGGCCGACATCCTTCGGAGACCAAACGGAACCTCCCCATGGCCCTCCTCCCCTAATTGACTTTGTCATCTACTGACCTTGTGTATTGTAGTTGGATGTGTTGCGTTGTTGCGCATTATTTATGTACTTCACTGTGAACATGTACGCTAATTCGCTTACTTGTGTGTCCTTCACTTAGTGCTTACTTGTGTGTCCTTCACTTAGTGCTTACTTGTGTACCACGACATGTGTAGTGGTTTACCGTTGTGAACAACATACTCGGACGTGGTCGTCATACCCACAACTGTGTGTTGGGGTTTGTTCTGTGCGTACTTGTTCCATATGGTCAGGTCGATATGTACATTGGTGGACCATGGTTGTGTACGTGTGACACTGTGGTGAAACGTCGCAGCACTGCGCCTATGTTGTGATCGGTGTGAAGGAGTGGATGTGTTTTTCATTTATTCTTAGTCGTTCCCTTTTTGGGGTGGGGTGCCTATGTGTGCATCATTCACTTATTTGGTTCACCTATTTAAGGGATGTCGTTCGCCATGGTCGAAATTGCGTCATAGTGTGATACTCTTTTGTGAGCCAGTGCGTACGTCATCATTCATGGAGGGATAACGACTCTGCCCGTTTTAATTTTGCCTACCGTCCACATTATTCCTTTACTGAATCTATCTACTAGGGCATGTCCATTTGTTAACCGTGGTAGAGAGATTGGGTAAATGCGGTAATCATCCCACCACTCAGTCGATTTCAGCAGCAGCGTTTACCACTACGACAAACGTTATGGAATGTGGTGCACAACTAGGAACAAAGTTTATACTTCATACATAACCGCAATTTACATACATTCTTATGCACATAGACTTTGCACAACAGTTGTGTACCGACAGTATATATCAAAACGACCGCACACAACACATGGGGTGGGGTTCATTCTGTAGTTAGGCCTTTCTACTTTCAAGCAAAAAGGCGGACATAGAGGATGTTATTGTCCTAAGTCGAACCCTGGACCATAACCTCATATATGTCCACTTCTGTGCTGGAGAAATATGGTACCCAAAATAGCAATGCACTTATCCATACATATCTGTGGAACGTACTGATGGCAATACAGTGTGTGATGCCATCCAGACCCAAAAACGTCATCCTACCTCCATCTTCAGTTAATCACATGAGCGAACACGGTCAACAACGTCAGCAACGTTATTGCGGTTGTAATCATCCATGCTTTGCACCGTCGCTGAGCACATGACACAGCAATAGCCAACTTCGTGTTTGTTTCCTCCTAAGCTCTCACAGCTTGTCCCTTCTCCAGTAATGTTGCCTTAAGTTTGTTTATGGATGCCTGTAGTTTGTGGATGATAATGGCCTTGTCATGCCTTGTCCGACTTCGCTTCAACCAGACGTCATGACCGCACATCCTCTGCAAATATAAAGCAGACGTTACTGAAGGTTAAATGCAGTGTTAATACAATTAGATGTAGGCAGCAAATTACTTCAATGCGGTTTACTTGAGGACAAACAGCGTGGCGCACACGTGGGGCATCTGGGTCGATAACAATTTCTGCGACCTTACCACATTTGCATAATGTGGGGACCACGGTGCTACATACGACCCTACTACGAGGTCCCACATGTGGGCCTTGCAGTGGTGATGAGGCGTCCGATGCAAGGGGGTCGATGAACTCCATCTGGCCTTTATAATTTATTTGTATTAAATTCACTTTCCCTACTTGTGGGGTGGTTAGCAGGGAAGGAATGGAGGTGTATTAAGTGCAAATGGTTGGTGCGTGGAAACAAGTTTTATATTGTACATGGTTCGGTGAACGAGGTTGGTTGCTGTGGGAGGTGAAATGGGCGCCAACATTACCAGCCAAATTCTCTCCATCTTTGCATATAATATGTGATTCTTAATAAGCCACGTCTATCCTGAAATCATGCTTGCATCATCACAACATTTGATCAATTAATTGCATTGCAGTGGAAAACGTGGCCCACCCACTTCGACGGCACCAAGTACACTACCTTGGGTGTCCACCTGTCCTGCTCATGCTGTGTAATTCCATTAAATTTCCCTTGACTTAATTACATACATATATTTATTGAAGTCCTGGAACTACCATACACAATTGTTGTGTTTGTTGTGAATAATTACTGCCCTAAACATAGAATCTTGGTAGTTTAATACCCTGGAAAGATAACATTACACTGAAGGTTGACTGTATTGCTCGAACATCGGATTTTGACCTGCATTGTACCGTATTGCACAAGTTCACCAACGTCAAAATGAAGCAGTAAATTACATAACCATAGCTTCTAAAAACATGGTGAAGTCAATAACCCGAAAATGAAGCACATCATTTGTGCCCTTCACATACAACATTCATTTCAAATCATCAACCCAAACACAAGGAGTACAAACATTCCAAAAAATACCCCCCAAATCCATGGGATCAGTGCCCCACCACCCACGCTACACAAATGACAAGTACGGTGTTCAGTACAACCAATACTACACACCATTGTTTGCACTTAAGCAGATCAGCCCTCACCTTCCAATCCATTGCTCGATCTTCTTCTTGGATAAAGTCGTGATCATGTTGTTCGATGCGCACCAAATCTCGAACCTCTCGTAGCTCCTCAGTGAGTTAGTTAATTACGTCTCTGGCTTGTTTGGGATAATTGGGGTCCACCTCGGCCAAGTATTGACAGGTAGATTCATTCTACATGTGGTCATCCATAGAGGGACATGAACACCACAGGTGAGTACCGTGGAGGAGGAGTTGTACAAGAAAAACATAATAAATGAGGTTGGCAAACCAAGACGTTCACAAGTTATGAATTACAATTTACCTCAAGTGGACAAACAAGGTAACAGCGCCTATAGTTGTCGTCCGTCTCATACATTACTGCTTCATAGCGGCAATTGCAGTAATACTTTGCTCTATTGTCGAAGTGACTCCAACTTGATCCCGAACTTACAGATGTCTGAGTGGTGGACGTTCTTCTTGAAGGGCCAGCCATGTTCAATCACAGTTTAGAAGGACAACGTACACAATAATACCATCTCTAACTACTCACTCCTCCCCCACTTGTGGTTTATAAGGTCAACACAGTTCACTTGAAGGCAATTAATTGATGAGTCAGTCCTTATGTGCAACCACCCCTACCTCTACTGTACATTTAATTCTTATGTGGAGTAGTTGCCCACATTAAATGTTGTACTTGGCTTGGGGTAACACCATTTATGAAGTCCTCCTATTTGTGACAAACCTGACTGTGGTGAACAACAAATATCTTCGCGGTATGCAGATGTGAACGCGGTCCTATAATGAGTTCCTCACCTCCGTATGTGTGTACCGCATCACTGTTGCCCTTACAGCAAGATTAACCCCGCTACCAGCGCACCTCTCTACCTCCCACTCGGACCCTCACCAGTGTGTTTGGGTGACACACAGTATTCATGAATGACCATGTCTGCCACTTCCGTAGCTTCTACACCATGCTTTACCACGGTCAACATCTGTCTCTTTCCGGGTGCACCTGCCACGTTGGCAGGACCCCATGCACGTCCACCAATGAACTTGAACATTAGCATACAAACAGGGGCGGGGGTGTGCTGACAACTGAGAAGGCAGTGTTTGGCAGAATACCAAAGTTGCACAGCTGCAATATGTCCGTTTTCCAGCGGTGTACCACTTGTAAACCATGGTTTACCACGGTGAACATAGGCCTCATGCTGGGTAAACATGACAGCACCCAACAATGCGGTACGTTCGGGGCATGACTGTCAATACCAAGTTCAGTATAAGTACTCCTTCCACCGATCTTGTATATTATTGTTCTAGTTACATATTCCATTTCACAGTATAAGCTTATTCATTTACATATGGGCCGGGATTGCACAAACAAAAAATTTCATACTCATTTCTATGTACACATTCATTGCTTTCACGTGCACCGCATAAGTGGCGCCCTCAGAGTAAGATTACCCCCGCAACTTCAACACCTCTCTAACTCCACACATGTCCCCCTAGTGTGTTTCGAGGACACAAATTACTCATGAATGACCATGTCCGTCACTTCCCTATGCGTTTACCGCTTGCATAGCATGCTCTACCACGGTCAACATATGTTTCTTTTCGGGTGAACATGCCACGTTAGCAGGGCCCCATGCACACGCACCACAAACTTCAACATGAACATACAAATAGGGTAGGGGTGGTGACAGCTGAGAAGGCAGTATGAGCATAATGTCACCGTTGCACAGCTGCAATCTATGAGTTTCCCATGGGTGTACCACTAGTACACCATCGTTTACCACGGTGAACATAGGGCTCATGCCGGGTAAACATGGCAGAGTACCTGTTAGCACCCAACAATACAAAATCGTACTCAATCATTAACAACGAAACAGGGGTTAACATGCCAACCCTCTATGCACACGCACCATGAACTTCAACATTAACATAAAAACAGAGGTGGGGGTCTGCTGACAGCTGAGAAGGCAGTATGAGCAGAATGCCACAGTTGTGCATAGCTGTAATCTGTCAGTTCCTGATGGGTGTACCACTTGTGCACCATGGCTTACCACAGTCAACATACGCCTGATGCTGGGTTAGCATAGCAGGTTACCTGATAGAACGTAACAATATACAACCGAACTTTATCATTAACATACAAACAGGAGTAAACATGCCAGCCCCTTACGCATATGGACCAATTTACTCACGCATTACAAGCCAAACAGGGGTGGGGGTGTGCCGACAGCTGAGAAGCTAATATGATTAGAATGTCGAAGTGGGAGGACTGCAGTGTCACAGTTACTCACAAGTGTACCTGTTGCAGACCATGTTGTACCACGGTGAACATTGGCCTCCTCTGGGGTAAACATTTGAGGTTGCCTAGCAGCAGGGAACATCGAAAACTTACTTGGTGATTGACACACAAATAGGGTTAGGGGTCTGCTCACAGCTGACAATGCAATATGAGCATAATGCAAAAGTTTCTATCAATTGGGGGCATCTGTGGATGGCAACCTAATGTGGTTCAACGACCTGGTACGTAGGAACGATCCAACAAAGCTTCAACCTCCACAATATCGCCTTCGTAGCTCGCATCAAAGTCCGCACGGGGATTGCGATAAGTGCGCCTCGCGTGTCCCACTTCACCGCATTTGGAGCACCTCCGACACCTCGTCCCCTGTGTTTGTGACTCCCTATGCTTCGCCGGTGCCCTACGTGGCTGTCTCCCATTCGTGGGGGGTAATATGCAGCGGTCATAGTCATAATCAAGCTCATCCCCGCCGACCACGCGCCCCATTCTCGCATCAACTGTTCCCATGTCGTGTGTCTCCATCGGGTGCACCAGCTGGTTGCATATGATTTGTTAGGTTGCAGTCTTATAAATGGGGTGCACATAGTCATACACCTATAAGTTCGTCTTAGCTATCACAACCAACATATGACAGCACGGAATACCTCGCGTTTGCCACACCCTACACGTGCACGTCTGTTGTCCCAACTTCCCACTAACTTGCGACTGTTGCTAAGCTCCACATTGTATTCCCCTAACATCAAACTGTAGCACTCCACAGCTGCAATATAACCCATCTTTTGGTAAGTGTCAGCCAACTTCTACTCAATTCTCTCCCCCACCCCATTCTTCCACTTCATCGTCCCCTGCTTGTGCTTGTCCATCTTCTTCCCAAGCTTCTCCAAGTGCCCACAGACAAGCCATGGCACGGGCATAGGACATAGTCGTCTCATCCAATTGTTCCAGCTTTCTATAACATTGTTGTTCATTCTACCTCACTTTTCCTTCCCAAATTTCGAAGCAGCCCACTGTTCTGGCTCATTGTCGTCCACCCATGCACCGAGCTCTGCCTTGTAACCCCTCAACTCCTGCAACGTGACACTAAACTCCACTGCTGTTGGAGCATATGCAACTCTGTATAACATTTCCTTCACCATCTGCTTCGTTGCTTCTTTTCGGATCCCATGCTTTGCTGCCTCCTTCAAGAAGTTCTCCGTCAGGTGACGTAAGCAGTAGCTGTGGTACTCCTTACCACATACCTGCGCCACCCCAACTAGTAAGGCAGGGTTCCTGTCAGACATGATCACCGGCTTCAAACCACCCAAGCACTCCATCACTGTGTCCAAGAATCACACCCACTCCTCAATTACCTCACCACAAACTATGTCATACGCAAAATTGAAGAGGTTATCCACATCCAACGCACACGCAGCAAGCAGGTTTCCTTTGTAAGGTCCGCTCAGATGGCACCCATCCACGAACAGTATCTTCCTGCACCCCAGTTTGAACCCGTTCACATTAGCGGCGTACGCAACAAACATCCTTCTAAACCTCGAACCCTCTACCTCACAGAACACCACTGACCCAGGGTTCGGTCAATCCACGGCTGCACAATCCACGGCAGCAATTTGTAGTGATCATCAGGCCTCCCAAGCACCATCATGCGCATAAACTCCCTTGGCCTCCACGACTGCATGTATGTCCGCCGAATCCCCAACTCCAACTCTAGATCCTGCATAATGTCCCTCGGTGCATAGTCCATACACAACCTCACCTTTCCCTCAATCAGGTGTGCAAGGAGTTCGGCTCTAACACGTCTTCTCCCCCATACACCCAAGCTGACCCAGTTCTCCGACACTGTGTTTATGCTGCCCCCACAAAAGCTTTTATGCACATAACTTGCGTATTCTTCCCACCTCTTACGCATATGTAGAATGGACAGTCACTTGCATCGCACCTCACCACAATTCTTCGCTTGCAGTTCCACTCAAACCGATAACTGAAATGGTTCGCAATTGCGAACTTGCACATTACTTGTCGAAATGCTTCAGCTGATTGGAAGATCTGCCCCCCCCCCCCTAAGTAACTTCTTCCATATGCTCAACTTACGGTAGTAGCTTTGCGCTTGCAGACCTGACCGTGGCCACACGTTGTCATTCCCGTTGCTCCTTTTATCACCCCCCCTTACCTTGGCAGTTTTCGTCCCCTCCTTGTACCACTGCCTCGTCCTCCCCCACATCCTCCGACGCAACTGATATCTCATCATCGTCAAACATCTCAATTATTTCCCCGCCCACTCTCACCCTGGTTTGCGGCTCACCATCACTGCATCCACCGCTTCCACTCCCAGCCGCCCTGCGAACAAAATACACTATTAAGCAACATGTCAATAACTAGTTGTCATTACCCACATTCACCTACATCATTCATCATACCAGTATTCACATGCAACCTACCTTTTCACACCTGGTCCATTATGACCCTCTTCGACCATATCATCCCTATCCCTGTCGCTTCTCCCACGAACTACCCCCTCCTCACAGGTCCGCGTTGCTTTCTCTGTGGGCCTATTCGGGCCATCACTTTCACCCAGGTACAAATATTCGTGCTCGTCATTCCCCTTCATGAACATCCTCACATCACCACCCCCCTCCAACTCCATTACCATCCCCCGGTCGTACTTTAAACTGTACCACAATTTCTGCATAGTCAACTCATTGCCGGTTATCTCACTCACCTTTCGTCGCACCTACTCTAACCCCATATCCTCTTTCAGCACCATACAATTCATCCAACCCCCTACAAACCTTACTTTTTCACCTCCACCATCGTCCAAATCACCCCCCCCCATAGCACATACACAACTACCTCTCTGCCACCACCACAACCTCCCACAACAATACCATCTCCATCCATTTCTACCACACATCGCACCACCGACTACCATACAACTGTGTGGGTGTACGACCTTCCTGATTCTCCTGCACATCAAACAATAACAGTTGTTAGTTAGCACTACGAATTCTGCATCATCCACTACACAGACCTACATAACAGCAATCTCCAACACCACTACAGTTTGTCTACCTATTAATTACACTACGTTTACCATGGTTAACATCACATTTTCCCCTGGTTTTACAGTACCCCCTTCATCACAACAACACCCTACTCCACCCTCCTACATGTCCACCCATGCATTTGGGTTTTCATGCAACGGCATTAACGATACCCTGATAAACTGTGACTAACAACATGGCGCACATGTTACCCAGACATTTACCCTCCCTACACCTTAAATCATTCACCACAATGTCATGCCACTTACCAATATCATAAATATCAAACAACATTTAACATACCTTATGTTTACCACTCTACTTGAAGGCGTCTACCAACGTTTCACGATCAAACCCTTCTACCTCAGACTTCACGGCTAACCTCCATTGTCAACTTTCCACCATTACCAAACCCTGCAAGCTCACTTCCAGCTTCCTTTTGCACTTTCTCTCACCTACAGGAACGCACCTTGCCTTACCCCCTTCTTCTCCCACAATGAAGCTGCCTTCAACAAATTGGGTATTGATTTCCCCCAATTCTGAGCCACACTTGCTCACTACTACAGATTCCAGGGGTACATTCAAATTTGAAGAGAGATTGAGAGAGAGAGAGAGAGCCCAGGTATGCAAACCCTCATTCTTCCCCCTTACCTCTACACCCTCTACTCCTTCTAGGTTTCACATGAGAGAGAAGGTTTTTGGGAAGCATGACTCCTTTCATTAAGGACATTTTTGTCATTTCGCTGCACTGTGTATTTTGCCTCACTTGGTTTTTCCTCCAAAAGCAACACTCACTTTTAACAAAAAAACATGAGTAAGTTATGCCCCATTTAATGTGTGCCCTGCCTGTAAATTTTCCTTAATTTAATCCCCTTTAATGGAGTTTTAGGAGGCTAGCATAAACCCTATGAATTGAGTCCTTAAGACCCAAGCAAAAGCTGCCAAAACAAGACAATTGCAAATCACTCTTGGATAATCTTGAAAGTTACATGGGTGAACAGACACATGCCACGACTGCCGGTGCCTACAGCTGAAAAAAGGACTGAAAAAAAATTGAAAATCAGTATGATTGCGCCAATATGGCCAGCCGTGTGATAGGCTGCTGGTGTAGGAAAATATACAAAAGTTTTATTGTATCCGATTTGTGATATATCTTTTAGAATTTTTACTTTTTTTTATTTACTTCTGTAAGTAATGAAAATACCCAGGCAAGTAGCAAAAGTTGGTCAAAAACTCAGAGGCTCTTAACGCCTAGACATAAGCACTAGTATTATGTGTCGTAAACAATAGTGCCGTATTTGGTTAGTATTATTATACATACATTATTTTGGTGAGTAGATGAATAACATTTAGTGAACATTAATATTATGTTCGGTGAATATTAGTATCATACATGACAAGCATTAAAATAGATATACTAATATAGACTTGTACATTTTTTAAATTTACTTTTGTATTCATATATTTATAACTTAAACTTATACGCTTATTTATTAAAAATAAATTTATAAAAACTAATAAATAATAAAGGAGAATAATCAACACACAAAATTCAGTGATCATTTTGTTAGGGCTTCAATAATGTAACATAAAAATCCCACTGCTAAGAGCCCTACATGTTCTACATGAAAGGCGTGCCTTATCACTCCACCTACAATCTTCACATGAATACAAAGTGCAACATGTAATATATGCAGATAAAGTGTTTTCATCCTGAGCATACGAAACACATAGTACTATGCCCGACCCACGATGCAATTTGCGATATAGGCATGAAATAAACTCAATCAAGTAGGGGGACCTATTTCATGTACATGTCCAAATATTTGAGAATCAGTCAAATTAGTTCTTAAAATTTAAATATGGGAATCAAAGCTACATTAAATATATTTTCGGTGCAATCAAAATCAGAAATTATCCATTTCGATTCCTCTTCTAGGGTACAGCCGCGTCTAAAATGAAAATTTTAACCTGAAATTTTTTTTTCCCCTTTTGGTGGTGTATTTGATCTTAACACACAACATGAAGAAAAACAATAGCCTATCTACTTAGAAAAACCAAAAAAACAAAGGAACCCACAATTTGAGAAAGGTTCTAAAAAAGAAAATGACAAATGAAAGGAAAAGAAAAGAAAAGGGAAACCAACCATTTTTTCCCCATTTTTCCTAATGTGGACAGTTCCACGGTCTCTAGTTCCAATTCTAAATACTTTCTTTTTAAGAACTAGAATTGGAGCCCATCTAGCTGGTTCTTCATTTTTGGAAACCATAACCTTTTAATTGATTCTTCATTTTTGGAAACACGTTTCAATTCCAAAGTATTGGATGGATCGATTGTTCGTTTTTGGAAAGAGGTTCTAAAAAAGATAATCATGGCTTTTCATGTTTGGGAACTTGATATTAGATGGATCAACCCAATTCCCCACGTTAGGTCTCTAACTATTAGGCACATGGACCTCTCGCAACCATTGGCAAATAGATATCTTTTGATCCAATGAGAGTGCAAATTTGGTTTTTGACTTATACAATGTGCCAATCCATTCTTGCTTTGAACAGTCACGTCCATTCTTGCTTTGATATCATATTTTGTTTTTCTTGGCATATCCATGACTTTGTTTATAATGGTTTCACTGAAATTGCTTTCAATATACACAACATCTAGCTTATGTCGTAAGAGTTGGTGTTTCCAATAAGGTAACCCCAAAAGATACATTACTTTGTTTAGTTATGTTCATTTTGTTGAAATCCCTAAATTTGAAGTTCTACCTCTATGGTCATCTTAGGTAAATTAGAGGCCAAATCATACAATATTTCCCCATAAGGCCTTCAAGGAAGACCAATATAGAGTATTGCCTTTTAGGAAAGAAAGTTCATTAGTTATAAGATAATGATTCTGAGGCAAGAAGTGACAGTAGCAATCAAACCACAATGGTTTTCACCCATACTGTAGCTGCAAGGCATCGTTTTGATGCATACAGGCCAGGCATACTAGCAACCCATGAGTACTCCATCCGAAAAGCATTTCATAGGCTGGGCAATCATTGATGGTCCATACTAATGTAACATGTAATCTAAAAGTTTTCCCACATAAAACATCATATGTGTCCACCCCAACATCCCATAGTATTTTCAACTCATCAATTAAAGGTTGCAATTATACATTAGTTTTGTTCTTCAAATTTGTTAGCCCCAGGATGATGCTACTTAAAAACACATATAGAGTGATCATACACATATTTGGAGGCAAGTAGCAAAGTATAACAACAATCGACCACGTAGCCTATGATCTTCCAGATAGAGAGAATGGTGTGAAACTATCAGCACATAGCTATAATCTTAAGTTCCAAGACTGTACTGCAAAATTAGGGCATTTTTGTTTAAAATACTTCTAAGCTTTCCCGTCCATGGGACGTTGGAGAACACCCAGCTCTTGGCGGAGCTCATGGTGCCATCTCATGTGGCCGATAGTACTTCTTGATGCATACAGTCTTGCAGTCTTGGAGATAAAGATAGGTGGAATATTTTTGCAAACGACGCCTCTTTATGGCTCCCTTGACTGGGGTTCTACGGTAATCATCTTGCATGTCTATGGAATTTACATTTAGATAGATTTTCATCATTTTTATAATAAAGCGTGTAACCATTCGAACAACAATCAATTTCATGAACAACAATGCCTAAAGCTTTCACTTTTCTTAGGAGTTGATGATAATTCTTGGGAATGCGACTTTTAGCAAGACATATATCCTTCATCAAACCAACCACTTCATTGAAACAACCTTGAGACATGTTGTGGCAAGATTTTATAATAAGTAGCATCACTGATGTTTCAAGCTCAGTTATGTTACATCATTCATACAAAGGTTGTCGAGCGGATTCAAGCATAGTATAAAATGCATTAAGATTTGCATTAAGAGAGTCACTGGTGTTTATTTAATTAGCTTAGAAGGCATTTGTGACACATATTCTCCATATGGTTCTAGTGACTTTCATTGCAATCATAACGTCACTACCTCCATGACACATATCATAGTTATAACTATGATTAGCACCATTGTACATGCCTTATGAACTACTTGCACCCCCAACTTCTGAATAATCAATCTCCCCATGCTTGTCCAATACCAATAACCCTTGATAAACCCTTTCTATATAGATGATATTTTATTAAGCATATGGTATTGCATATTCTTGCACTTAGTACATGGACATTTATAAACCCCATTAGTTATATACTTCTCTTGTTTTTTGGCAAATCTATCGAACATATTTATTTTCTCCAACCACTCATCTCTAAGTCCAGGCCCATGAGAATTTCTCCACATATACATCCATATTTACTTAATATGGTGGCAGTAATGGTTACATTATAGTACAACTAGTTTCAAAAGTGTTCTTTTACAAATATATTTAACCATTAACCATGCTTCTAATACACATACATTACAATTTTTAATATACGTACATGAACATATCCACAAATACTAACGCATTGCACAAGTACACAAACACTTATAGGTACAGGTAATAAAAACCTATTTTAATCGACCAAAAACAATGGCAAGTTTGTGATACGAATATGACCAATAGCAATTGTTTTTTTACCTTCAACATTATTTCCTTTTTCTCCCGACCAATCCCTATTGGGCACAAACGGAATAAGATAGATAGTTTTCCTTTCGATATCTCCCCAGGGTTTTAGTTACTTCCCTTCCTACCATATCTGAAGCAGGAATTTATTGCACAAAGGCAAAAAGACTGGTTTTCCCACTGAGACTAGTTTGTAGCTTTTCCTCCTGCAGTTAGTGTAGGCTGGCCTGTAGACCTGCTTGTACGTCTACCAGGCTATGTGTATTCTAACTAAACAACTAATAATCGAAAGTCGTCCGTCTTCTCACTACTTTAGACAAGTGAAGTGATAAATCCCCAGAAGATCAATTCTTAAGGGCTAAGTTTGACGCGAGGTCGTAGGTAAGCCTAGTTCACCATGGAATCGAAGACTGAGACTGAAATGATAGATTGATACTGTCTTCCGTCAGGTTCCTTGCAGGCCAGAGTTAGACTATTGACTGATAAACCCGATACGCTAGGATCTTTCCTACTTCTATTTCGATTGAAAAAACTCCCAAACCCAGGGAATAAATGCAAGTCTTAAGGCTAAGACTGGTCTAAGCATCAAATTCTAGGTTTTTTGATTCCTCAGTCAACTCTTGGACTATCCCAGAACGAAGAATCTAAGCTATTGAAGGCCACCATCCCCTGCTTACTCATATCAGACTATTCAAAAACCCTGTAATTCAATTCCTCTAAGGCAACCTCTGTCACAATCTCATATGAAGAGATTGCTCTTTCTTCCGGAAGAAGCCTAAGTAGAAAGATCAAATTCCATCTTTCTACTCCTATTTACAGGATTGAGTTAGATTTAGCAGCTAAGATCTCTATTTGATCAGAATGCAAGCACGAGTGGAAAAGACCTAGTTGAGAGCCTCAATTATTCTGGTGCCCCGATCAGGAGGACATTGAATCAATGGTTAGCTCAGCCATTATAATCGTTATGGAGATTCACCCTACCCGCTTACTCCGTTAAAGGCCTCTTCCAGGGTTCATCCTATAGCTACGACGAATTCAATCTATAGCGCGCAACTAAGGCTACCAGCAGCGGTTTGCCCTTGCGTTGAACATCTACATCTTCATGGTGAGTGCTTAGGGTGACCATCGATTGGCCTCTTCTTTCCGACCATGGGTTTCACCGAGTGGAATGGGGCTGGTGAGGGGATCACACCACCGAGCAGGAAACCGGTAAAGCCAGCTACACTACAGCGGATATCCTACTTGTTCTTGCATTACGCTTCGAACAGAACACACAATGCCTCTTATTGAGCCCCTGAAAGGAAAAAAAAAAAGAAGAAAAGATACCGTCAGAAGAAATCGAAGAACCTAATGGATCGTCCATATAGATAGTCAATTCAACTGTTGAAAGCATTCCAATTGCAGCTGAGTCGCTCGTAAGAGCAAAGCTGATTTGATTTCACTCCTCTCAGGGCAGGAGTAGGCGAGATAGATATCAATTCCTCAACGGTCTCTCTATTCTATAAAGCGAAGTGCATGGCGTGAGACACGATCAAAAGGACTTCTTTCCTAACACATAATTAATAGTTAATTTCTTAATTCCCCTAAGTAAATCACTACCATTGAACCAAATGTGCATGCAAGAAATGCTTGATAAAGGGCATAGCTGACTTTAAGAGAAGAAGGTTGCCATAAATCCAATTCTTTCTTTTATTCTTTCAAAGGGCGAAATCCTATTCTTTGAACTTAAAGAGGTAGGCTTGTTAGAGAAGATCTTCCGGTTGCGCAAGAAGAGTAACGAGATATTTTTAAATAGTTTACTTGAAAGTAATTCTTTAGTTCTCTTCTCTATTCTTAGTAATAAAAAGTACTCCACTAAAGATAGGTGACGAAAAGGGGCTAAAAACAGACCAGTTTCACCCCTAGAAAAGAGTGACATTTCATAACCTTGTCAACCTATAGATTCTCTTTTAATCGGTATTTCGCTTCCTGAATAAATTCTTTTGGTGGGAAATATTCTTCATTTTAGATAATGAAACCATTCCATTACTACCAACCCAAAGAAATACGACCTCTCTGAGATATACGGTTTATGCCTCCAAGGTATGAAGTTGGACTAATTTGGAAACAATGGGCAATTTACTTTATACTTACTATTTTGTCTGGTTTTTGGTTTCTAGTCTAATTTTATTAGTAGCCATGATTGGGGCTATAGTACTGACTCTGCATAGGACTACTAAGGTGAAAAGACAAGATGTATTCCGACGAAATGCTATTGATTCTAGAAGTACTATAATGAGGAGGATGACAGACCCACTCACGATCTGCGTCAGGTATCGGAGATTGATTGGTTCGAATCCAATTCATGAGATGACAGTGATCTATAATCAACTTCATTCTTCTGCATAAGAAGATGAGAAGTTTACGTTTTCCAGGTCGTTGTAAGTCCATTTCCCTTCTGTAATGTATATTGAAATGGTCCAACCTTTATTTTCTCGGGATTTTTCGTTGCAATCACTTTTCCTTTCCTAAGCGAGACCTATGTCAGGAAAGTTTACATTTTCTCGGGATTTTTCGTTGCACTAGTAACCATAACGAAGATTTCTTAAGTCATATTTGCTAAAACCCCGTCGGTCGTTGAAAGAAGCAAGCCTATATCCTTTGCTAGTGAATTTTCTCCTGTTATATCATCTATAGAAGAAGTTGGTAAAGTACACCACAAATAAACCATAACTTAAGACCAACTAATAAAAAATATATATTTTTCTTAAAATTTAGGCCCATTATTATCACAAATTTTATTTAAATACAAGCGTTCATGTTTAAATATGTTGCACCTCGCTAACTAGGTACAAACGTTATAAATTAGAATATAGATCACTCCTTATATAGGCAATTGTTCCTAATGGGCCGTTGGATCAAATGCAAACTTTTATCATTATTTTGTAATTACAAATTAAGATCACCCTCAAAATACATTCTACCTTAATTATACAAACTAAAATTTAAACTTTCATTCTAACTAAATGTATAAATTTAACAAAATCATATACATATTTTACATTCACATATTCAAACAAATTAAATGCATTTACTTAACAAAAATGTTTTAATTTAAGCTAATATCAAGCTTATTAGATATATTTAATTAATCAAATTAACTATTTTATGTATCATAATTTCATCTAATTAGTCAAATTAATTACTTAACTAAGATTTAAATTAAATTAATTATTTCATATATCACACATTCATCTACTCTTTAAGTTACATATCAAGCTACATTTACACATATTTTGTCCAATTAATCACACTTTCATGCATCAAACTACCAACAAATGAAATTAAACATTAAACTACTTACTTAACAAGCATTCACATTCACATATTCTGAAAAAAAAAATCACATACATAGTCAACCGAACAAAACATGCCAAACTAATTACACATATATACTTAAAAATAAGCTGAACAAATTTACATATTTCATCTAAATAATGACATTTTCATCGCAAATTATTATGTACAACCGGTTAAACAACTCAGTTGTCCACCCGAGCCCACCAACATCAATTTTGAGTCCTTCAACTGCTGAGCCCTGACCCATTTAAAAAAAAAAATCATGCTCGTCAATTTTTTGAAATCGCGGTTTTCATTCTCCCCATTACTGGATTACTCTTCTTTGCTTCGATTGTTTTAATGTTCAGGAATTATTGAATGCCTGGGTTTGATCTTAACGTCGCTATTGATGTTGAATCTTCATCAAACTAAATTATTGGTCAAGTTTGATAGCATTTTTTCGATCTCTATTTTTGTTTTCGGGATTGGAAGTTGTGTTTGTTAATTTTGCGTTTTGATGAGTTAATTTTGAGAATTTTGAACTAGATTGCATTCATTCCATGTAAATTTTAGTTTGTGACATATGAAAAACGATAGCTCACCATTATGAGTTAAGTGCTCACTAAATATAGTCGTTGGCTTACTAGCAGTATACATTTAGCTCACTATAAAAAAACATGTTGCCCTGTGCTATAGAGCAGTTTTTTGCCCACTAAAAGAAACATTTGGCTTACTAAGATTGACCTGCATGCTCACCGATGTTGCATTATAGTTCACCATAAATGTTATGATTGTTTTTCCATATGATATTTTTATTGTTGTTATGTACGTATGAGAAACAACAGCTCATCAATATGAGTTATGTACTCACTAAATATAGTCGTTGGCTCACTAAAGAAATACATTTGGCTCACTTGTATTTAGCTTGAATTCGGCAATCATAAATCAGTTCTCTGTTCACCAAATGTAATCACTATAATTAATCTTGTGCCTAACAGGGAAAACAATAGCTCACTATCAGTATAGCTCACTATAAAAAATCTGTTGCCTTGCACTACATTTTATAACTCACCAAATATCTATCATGACTCACTAAATAAATGGCATAGCTCACTAAAAAGAATAGTATAGATAGCCAATAAATAATATTGTGAAATTCTTGAGTTATGTTACAGCCCAATCACTTTTTACTATGACATAAGGGTGTTTGTATTAAATTTCGTGAGTACAATAGAAATGTAGTGAATTAATTAAATATAGTCTGACTCACTAAATATATGCCATAACTCACTAAATATATGTCATAGCTCACTAAAAAAATGTAGACAACTGATCTGCGACGGAAATACTGACGGAAAAAGTATGTTTTTTCAACGGGAAAAGTGCATTCCGACGGAAACTCCGACGGGAAAGGGTACGTCGGGATTGGGCTCGTCGCAAAATTTTTCCCGACGGAATTTCCGACAAAAATATCCCGTCGGACACCCCTGCAGCATCGGAGGAAGCGAAGGTCGAAAATGGGGGAGGGAATTTCCGACGGAAATTCCCGTCGGAATTCCCCATTTTTTTTAAAAACATTTTCGGAAGAAATTTTTTTTTTAAAGAATTGAGAATCCGACAGAAAAAGTAATTTCTAGGAAATTTTTCTTGAAAACCCCAAAAAAAAAATTACGCAAAATTAATATGCGCGTAACAATATAATTACCAAAGATAATAATTTATAGATATATCTGTCAAAAGAAACATGCTGAATTAAATATGAACTACGACATATATAGAAAATTGTTTAAAATGTACACAAATTACTAAACTATTCGGAGTCGGATAAATTTGTGGGATCATCATCGTTGTCATCTTCGGAGTCCTCTTCATCATCGGGATTCAAGTTGATCTGGCTGAAGGAGCCTGCACTTTGACCTTTGAAAAATCTTAAAACTTTTTTCAGCATGCGCTCTGTCTTCCCCTATTCCTTGGCTATTTGAGTTATAGCCTCTGCTTGCTTGGTTATGCTCTCATTGAAGAGTTGTGCTTGCTGTCTTGGATCAAAATGCTCAGCTGATGAGTGACGTGCAGCTGCAATAGTAGCCGATTTTTTCAACTTGACCCCCTCTGTGCCAAAACCGTATACACGACCCTTCTTGTCGAGATTTTCTTTAATCCAAAACTCCTCTTGGGTCACAGGTGGCAGTTGAGAACCCCCTTGAGTTGCAGCTTGGGAGTACTCCTGCTATTTGTTCTGATGATCCTCCTGAAAATTATACAACATAAAACTATTTTAAATCAAACCTACAATTGTCACATATGAATTATCTGTAAATAGAATGTGTGAAACTTACATATTTTTTGGCAAATTTTTTGTCCACAAAAGTTTTGTCTTTCACCTTGCAGTGAGTGTCCTTGAACAATTCCTCACACGTGGGCTCCCTACCTAATATTTGGGTCTGAAAAACAAAAGTAAATCGCAATTAAATATAAGCGAGGATGATGAACGAGGACCTCAACCCATATCATGCTTTATATATAACAAATATATTTATTAATAGTTTCTTACCAAACGCTTTTTCCTTTCACTAATCGGAATTGAGCCACATGTATGCAACGAAGGACCAAAACCTTCAACATCACTCAATCTATTCTTCTTGTTTTGTTCACTCAATTTCTTGAAGTTGTCTTTGTCACTCCAATGTTTGAGCATATCATTCCAAACACTAGGCGGTAACCACTTCGGTTTTTTGCTGTACTTCCTAGCGTATCCTAGAATGTCCCTGAGTCGAGTGGCACCTCTGTACTCAAAGTTACACCGTATCTGACTTTCGTTGTCTGGATGCCAGTATTAGTGTTTCTGCAGCAAAATTGAAGTATACATATTAGTAATCAAACATTCCAAATTAACAATCTAATCACGACTTTGAAATTTATTGCACAGATAATTATGAACCTTGAACTCATTGAACCAAATGTCTCTTTGAGATTGTGGAACTTCCCCCCACGTAGTCCAAGGACGTGGATACTTACCTGCAAAGCTTTCGACTATTTTCTGAACTACACCCTGATATGGAACAAAACTAAGAACACAAAAAGAATTGGTTAGTAATAAAGATTACACGTATCAAAAGAATATGAGAAGTGAAGAAGTTGCAAACTTCATAATAAACTTACGTGTCACCATCAGGTTGTAAATATATTTTATTATTGGTGCTCGATGTGTCACTTTCAGGTCTAGGACTGTGTCTATCTCTTCCTCCTCTTTTATTGCGGACCCCTTCGTTGTGCACTGACTGACTTGGCATTCTAGGTTGCCCCATAAAATGACTATTGTTGAAATGCGGACTAACAGTACCGAACTGTTTATAAACTAATGGAGTAGATGAACCACCACCCATGTAAGGAATATTTGGTTGAATTGGTGTTTGCATACCCGCACTAAAGAAAGGTGGTTGCATGTGGGATTGCTCATTCATACTACCAAAATAATTTCCGAATGGTTGACTTGGATCAAGAAAACCTCCAAACATTCCCATCATCATCATCACCCCAATCATGTTCATCAACATCATCAGCCTCTGCAGTTTCATCGACTAATGTGCTTATTATGACATTGTCCACGTTCATGTTTGTCATTCCAAACTGTTGATAGGCAAGTTCTAGGTTTTCTTTATCTTTAGGAGCACCGCGAGGTTTGTTTGGTATAGCTACCCACCAATTCGCTTTTCCTTATATCCCCTCAGGGTACTTAACATATACCACTTGGGTTGCAACATCAGCAAATATGAAGGGGTCATACTTTCTGTAACGTCTGGTATGAGTCACCTCGGGATATGGGGTAAATTTAGGATAACGTAACCCCCGAGGAACATTCGGGTCAAACCACTCACAATTGAAAAAAACACATTTTTTAATTGGCTCACCCGTGAATTCAACACGAACAATTTCGTGAAGTACACCATAATAATCCCCTGATACTTCGTCACCTTCCCCAACTCCTTCGACACAAACGCCACAGTTATATGTTGCTTTACCTTCATTTCTGGCCTTGGTATGAAACCGATAACCATTAACTTTATATCCAGAGAAACACTCCACCACCGTAAGCGGTCTATGAGATAAGTTCACCAAAAAATCTTGACTCTCATCATTAAACAACCGATAAGAATTGACCTACGGAGAGCAAAAGAAGGCAATCCTCTTCAGAATTACACAAATGTGTTTCGGAAGTTGAAGATCACTTATGACAGATTACTTACATTACACTCGAACCACTGTGCGAAATTTGCCTCGATGAACAAGTCAACTTCCGCATCACTCGCACTCGGATTATGACCGCGAAACTGATGTCTGAACCAACTGTAATGTTTAACAAATGAAACTAATTACTTATTATTCGACAATTATTAAGTATTTAAATGAAACTTTCAGTAACTGATGTACTTACTCCAGATATGGTTGCACTTCACCACAGTTCAGTAAAATGTGAAGGCGAGCGACACGGTACTCTGCCTCAGTGAGATATCTTCGGCCTCAATTCCCAAATGGAGTACCCTTATGGTTGAACACCGATAGCGTTGGCATCTGTGATTCAGGCTGTTGCATACCCTCATTACGCCCTATACTTGGGCTATCCAAGCTTGACTGAAAATAGTACTCAGCGAAATGTTTTATCTCAAACGCCAAGTATGCGTGAACCATAGATGCTTCAACACGGGCTTTATTCTTTGCCGTAGGTTTCAACCAACCAAAGTACCTCTCAAAAGGATACATTCATCGATATTGAACAGGGCCACCCAACAAAGCTTCTTCGGCTAAGTGAATAGGCAAATATTCCATGACATTCCAAAAACCGGGAGGGAACACAGTCTCCAATTTACACAGAATTACAGCAATGTTCTTGTGCATCTCTTCCAGCATGCTTACTTGCAGCTCACTAGAGCATAGGTTTCTGAAAAATTCACTCAATTCGACCAAGGGTCCCAACACATCATCCGGAAGAGCAGCAAAAGCTACCGGAAGAAGATTCTCCAAAAACACATGATGATCATGGCTTTTCATATTTTGCAACTTTGTGTTAGATGGATCCACCCAGTTGCCCACATTAGAGCAATAACCATCAGGTACACAATCTATCAGTTGATCCTCTTGTAGCCAAGTCCAACTGTTGCCTACTACACAAAATGGACATATCCATCCTTGCTTTGATGTCATCCTTTGTTTTTCCCGGAACATCCATGACTGTGTTTATAATATTTTCACATAAATTTTTCTCAATATGCATCACATCAAGGTTATGCCTCAGAAGTTGATACTTCCAATACGGCAACTCCCAAAAGATACTTTGCTTTGTCCAATTATGTTCATTCTCCTCAAATCCCGAAATTTGGAAATTGATATCTGTAGTCACTTTAGGCAAAGTGGATACAGTATCAGACAACATCTCACCAGGAATCCTTCGGGGAGGGCCAATGTGTATGCTCTTCCCTTTACGAAAAGCAACTTTGTTAGCTCTAAAACAATGATTCAGAGGCAAGAACCGACGATGGCAATCGAACCAAGATGGCTTTCGGCCATACTGTAACTGAAATGCACAATTCTGATGCATACAAACCGGACATGCTAGCAGCCCATGAGTACTCCATCCAGATAACATACCATATGCGGGAAAATCATTGATAGTCCACATCAATGCGGCATGCAATCTAAAAGTTGCACCGCTTGATACATCAAATGTTTCAACCCCAACATCCCACAGCAATTTCAACTCATCAATTAAGGTTTGCAAGTACACATCAATCCTGTTCTTCGGATTTGATGGACCCGGAATAATGCAACTTAAAAACATGTATGGGGTAGTCATACACATTTCGGGAGGTAAGTTGTAAGGTGTTACCACAACCGGCCACACAGAATACGATCTTCCAGATATGGAAAATGGTGTAAAACCATCAACACAAAGACCTAACCTCACATTCCGATGTTCTGCAGCGAAGTTTGGATACTTTTGGTCGAAATGCTTCCAAGCTAAACCATCTGAGGGATGGCGGAGAACACCCGATTCTTGGCAGTGCTCATGATGCCATCTCATATGGACGACAGTCTTTTTGGAGGCATACAATCGTTGCAGTCTTGGAATTAAAGACAGGTACTGCATTTTTGCATATGGTACATCCTTACGACCTCATTGGTTGGAGTTCTTCGGTAACTGTCTTGCATGTCCACAAAATTTGCATGCGGACAAACTCTCATCTTCTTTATAATAAAGCATGCAACCATTTAGACAACAATCAATTTCCTGAACATCCATACCCAAGTCTCTCACTTTTTTCATCTGCTGATGATAATTTTTCGGAATGCCACTTTCAGAAGGGCATACATCTCTCATCAGGCCAACAACTTCATTGAAACAACGTTAAGACATATTGTGTCCCGATTTAATGCTCAGTAGCCTCACAGATGTTTCAAGTTCAGTTATATCACACCCTTCATACAAAGGTCTCTGGGCAGATTCAAGCATAGTGTAAAAGGCCTCAGGATTTACGTCATGTGGACTACTGATGTTCATTTCATTAGCTTGGAACGCAGCATGCACCATATTCTCCATATCATTATAATCGTTGTGCTCATAATCAAAATTCATAGAATGTGAACTACTTGCACCCCCAACTTCCGAATTATCTTCTTCTCCATGACTCGTCCAATACCAATAACTTTTCACAAATCCCTTTCTATATAAATGGGACTTTACAACGTCAGGTGCAAAATATTGCATATTTTTACACTTGACACATGGACATCTATAAACTCCATTAATTTGATACTCCTCCTGATTTCGTGCAAATTCATCAAATATATTAACTCCATCCAACCACTCCTGTCTAAGTCCATGTCCATTAGGATTTCTTCTTCTATACATCCATTGACGATGCAACGGCCCATCCATATGTTCCTAATATGAATTCCTTAATTGTTACGTACACTACATTTAATTGTAATAAAATTCTTGCACAAATGAATTCAACCAGTTCAACATACATGTACGAATTACATTAAAATATATTTCACAAAACCATTAAATATATCATCACAGTACACCTAATTAAACGTTAAACATAAATCACATACTTAAATAAAAATTAAACATACTTAACATACTTAAACATTTCAATGAAAAATTCAAGACAGTACATATTATTTGTAAAAATAAATGTCATCGAACATCAAACATCAAACACCAAACCGAAAAAATCACGCAGTTAACATTATTAAACCATTTATCAAAACGAAAGATAAATTCAATTAAAATTATTACACATAATACACATACTGTTTAATTATTCAAAATAATACACGTCACATATTCAATCAGAACACATTCAAAACAAAACTATTTAATATATCATAACACACCTAATTAAGCAGAACACTTCATATACTTATATAATAAAAATTAAACACAAATACAATTATTACTTCGTACTTCATTGAAATAAATAAATCCCAACCAACTTAATTACATATATTACAATTCACATACTTACAAAACGTTAATATATATATCACAAACCAAAGAAAATATTCATATACTTAAGAAATTTAAAGTATTCCCTAAACCAAAACACATTACACATGTGTAACATACTTCAACATTTCGTAATAATTATCTAATAATTAAAAATGTACATGTTTATCACATTTTATTCCACTTATTCAAATTAATAAACTTCACAAATGAAAAACAAAGTTAACATAAATTTCATATGTTAGCAACAAATAAATTTCGTATTAAACCAAAAAAATGATTTTCTGATGGAAAATCCGACGGAAAATGGCTGTAGGAAAAAGTCCCCTAGACCCGCTGGTTTCGACGGAATCTCCCGTCCGTCGGACACATTCCGACAGAAAGAGACAGCCATCGGGAAGCGAGCCGACGGAGTAGGCGACAGAAGCCGACGGATATCTGGAACGAAACATTCAATGTAACACTAAGAAACTCACCATCTTTTAATGGCAATTCAATCTTCTCTCCAATGACATTGGGTTCGGTTACTCATTTCAAAGATGATGAGTTTTTTAGTGTTACACCGAATGCAGCGACCAGCTGAGGCAGTGAAGGGGCTGATTTCGAGGGAGGAGCGAATGATGTCGTACGGTCGCAGAGCGCGACGATAGTGGCTAGAAGAGAATGGCACTGGCTAAGGCGTAGACAGAAAAAGGTTTGTGTGTGTGTGTAGAGTGTCCCATTGCTCGAGCAATCGGGTTTTTGAAGACAGTGGACCACTTCACCTTATTGGATGTTTTTTTAAAAAAATTCAGGAAAAAGTGTTATGTGACGGAAAATTTCGTCCGGTCACTTATTTCTAAGAAAAATGCAAAAAAAAAAAATGAAGAAACCGACATTCTAAATAAGTTCAAAATTACACATTTTCAACGTCAATGCGTGTCTGTTGGAAAATCCGCCGTAAAGTTCCGTCGGAATATTCCTTCCAACAGGCATTTCCTAAAAAAAAACCTATCACTTCTATCCGGCAAAGAGAAGTTTAAAAAATCAGGTGAGCCGACGGAATATTCCGCGAAAATCCGACGGAATCTGACCAATCCATCGGAGTTCTAGACGGAAATTGGATCCGTCGAACAGTCCGTCAATGTAATTTTCCTTCGCCATTTTCCGTCGAACAAAGCAAATTTTTTAGCATGTGCACGTCTCAAAAAAAGCATATTATTCACATATTCACCAAAATTTAATGTACACGACAATTCAAACAAAACACGCACTTAACATTATTAAACCATTTACCCCAACGAAATATATATTAAATTAGAATTATTTCACATGCTGTTTAATTATTCGGAACAATATACGCTAAATATGAAATCAGAAAAATATAATACTTTTTCCTTATCATAAAAAATTCTCACAACACCTCAAACCCAACACTTAATGTAACTACACATGAATGCTATAAATAATTAATTTCACATAACAATATTATTTTTCTACATAAATCTCATTAAACAACAATAACAAATGACACCATCGATTACCCACCTCATCTAATTAAACAAACCAAACGAAATAATTACTATTCATATACTTACTAAACTTATATTAATATACACTCAACATACATACATAAATTCAAAAAAGGAACAAAAAATGCAAACATACTTTAAAATTTATACATCTTTAACGTACTTAACTTTTTTATGAGATAACTTACATCCATATGTTACGAACAAATAAATTTCACACTAAACCAATCAAATCATTTGAAAAATTAACTAACGTTCTAGAAAAAGCATATTATTCGCATAACCACCAAAAAATACATAAATTCACACAAAACAACAACAAAATCAAACATACTTTAAAGTACAAAGAAATGCAAACATACTTTAAAATTCATACATGTTTAACGCATTTAACCTTTGTGGTGACATGTACATATTTATTATATAATATTTCACTTATTCAAATAAATACACTTCAGAAATGAAATAGAAATTTAACAAAATTTACATCCATATGCTACGAACAACTAAATTTCATATTAAACCAACCAAATCATGTAAAAAATTAACTACGTCTCAAAAAATGCATAATATTCGCATATTCACCAAAACATACATACTTTCAGTAAAATAACAACAACATTAAACATACCTTAAAAAACATACATGGTTAACATATTTAACGTTTTATAATAACGGAACTCATTTTATTTAAATTATTTACAAAAACATATCAAACACGCTTAAAATACTTTATTTAAAATAACAAACATGAATATAACTTTAAAATTTTAAAACGAAACAATTTCGACTAACCTTCAAACACAGAATATCAAACGGATTACCGGTGTGAAAAGGCACAGGGCGACGGCGACGGCGGTGGGGGGCGGCAGCGACGACGACAGCGGCGTGACGACAATGAACAGTACCGGCGGCGACAAGACAGCTGACACGGTCACAATTGACAAATTTAAAACATGCAAAATATCAAATAACTAAACTATTTTAATTTTAAACAACTTACTAACGAAACAAAAAACTTACCAATTACAAAAATCTTCAACCTTCACTTTCTCTCTCTTCCCTCTCTTCCTCTTTGAGACCTTCTCTCTCTAAATTTTGCAAACTACCGAACGAACGCCCCTCTCCCCAAATTTATAAACGAACGCGAACGCCGGGCTCGAGATCTGCGAAATTGCCCGACGGAATCCGACGGGATTCCGTCAGATTCCGTCGGAATTTCCGACGGAAAGGGCGTCCGTCGGAAATTCCGTCGGAATTTCCTATTCCTGTCGGGCCCCGCTTGTTTTTCCGTCGGTCCCCTCTGACATTTCCCGACGTCTGTCCAGCGCGTCGCTTTGTCCGTCGGAGATCGACTGCGTTTTTGTAGTGAGTAATTTTACTAAGTAAAACCTATGGTACATAAGATGCATTGGTTTGATCTATCCATTCTCTATAAGTATGTATTAACTCACTAAAAGTACGTATTAGCTCACCAAAACTGTCTCAGCTCACTAAGGCCCTGTTTGGTGAGAAAAAATGGAATGGAATGGAATCAATAGATGATCCCTGAGGGATGAATAGTGCAACTTGAATCCTAAACTCATGTGTTTGGGGAGAAAAGGAATGGAATCAAGTTTCAATCCTTATTGTTTGGCTATAGATTATGGAATTGTAAAGCTTGTCCAAGGCTACAAATTTAACCACTACTTCGGTTGTTATATACTTTTTATAGCGTAGGAAAGTAGGGATCGATCCACGAGGAAAGATTGCTTTAAATGGCTAGTTTGATTCTAAATAATTTTACTAATCAACTTGTTAAGTCTAATTTTAATAATTCTAAACAATTAAAACCTAACGAATAAAAATATAGAAAAATACCCAATGATGCTCCTAAAAGTTCTAGGTCAGATTCAGGAAATAAAACAGTAAAATATTCCCTAAATAATTCAGAGAAATAAAAACAGATTAATAATCCAATCTTCAACTAAAAATAAAAAAACAGAACTATCAAACAGAAAATTAAAGTTAAAAATCACAATCAGTAACCTAAATTGAAAATCTTAGATTTGACAAATTTATAACTTCAGAATAATGTCTGATTCATTTTGGAAAATTTAACTCAGTCAATTACTGCAGAATAATCAAACAGAATATTAAATCTGAAATTGTAAATAAAATATTCTGCGTAAATAAAAATACGAAAATAATAAAGAAAATTACCCTAATTCTAGGACACAAATTTCTGGACCTAAAAATACCTAATAATCGTAAATTAAAATTTAAAACCGAAATTTTCAGAATTAATTGCCTAAAAACCTGCACATATCAATTTTGCAAAATAAATCTGAAAAACTATCAAATAATTTCCAAAAATCACGAAATTTAATATGAGAAGACTAGGACCCTTAATAAACCCTAGGAATTAACTAAAACCGAAAAATAACAAAAATAACTATTTTTAGTCTAAGTTCAAACAAACCGGTAATTAAATATTAAGACTCAATCTAAAATTATAACCACTCCAAAAAATCAAACTCTAAGCTATCTAAGAATACCTAGAAACTCCTCAAAGACTATACTTTGGGGGGCTTTGATTGAAATTATATTTAAGCTAGTAAAAATAGGACAAGAATTAACAAACAAATCAAATTAATTTAAAGCAACAAATACTAATCAAGAAGTTATCAAATTTATGGAAGATACTTAGTATAATCTCAATCCACCATGCAAATTAATATTTATCATTAACACACAAGTTAATTTCTTTCATGAGTTAAACTGTAGAAGAGATCCACCAGCGGTTCTTCCCCGTTTTTCCTTAGATTTTAGTTTACTTAGGTCTAGCCCTAACATAAACCCTACTAGTTTGATAATCTTTACACCAGCGCAAAAATTTAACCAAACTAGAGCATGAAGAATTAGAAAAACATCATTTAACACTTTGTAACCAATTTACCGGCAAATCGATTTAACAAAGATCTAAAGCGATTACCTAATTAAAAGAGATGGGTTTGAGCCATCCATGATTAATCAGGGTGATACCTAGGCCTAAAAGATTATAACTTTTACGTATTACAATCTTCTAAACTATCAATCGAAATTGTATTTAATCAACTAGCATGCATTCTAATCGATTTAAAACAAATTTCATAAACGATGGACACTAATCGCTAAAGAATCATGAATAGAAATCAACTAGGCATTAAAGCACAAAACTTGTTTCAAAATTATTAATTTAGCATGGTTTCAAGAAGATTATACTAAGCACAAAAATTTACTCACTCATGTAAAAATTAAAATTACAATTATAATTCAAATATTCCATGTTTAATACTAAACCTACTACAAACTAAATAAAATAAAACTAAAAATAACAATAATAATAATAATAATAATAATAATAATAATAAAAAGAAAAAAAGAACACTACTTTACGTGAAGGGAGCCCGTACTGATGGTGACGATGGATGCGATGATGATGATGATGTGATGATGGGTGATGCATGAAGGAGAGGAGGAAGAAGCTGATGATGATGGGGAGGTATGCGTGA
>JACYFF010010365.1:100310950-100330422 GCA_017589665.1 Selenicereus undatus | reverse complement strand
GCACCCATATGCAATCCTACATTCCCATAAGCACGGCCTTACGGCCGGTCACTATACTCTTAGCTCCAATGGGGGCTAAATGTCCATGGGTACGGCCCTGCGGCCGGTCACTATACTCTTAGCCCCATGGGGGCTAAGGGTCCCAGAGCATAGCCCTACAACCGGTCGCCATACTCTTAGCTCCTGGGGGCTAAAGGTCCCTAAGCACAGCCTTACGACCGGTCGCTATAGTCTTAGCTCCAGTGAGGGCCAAGGGTCCCTAAGCATGGCCTTACAACCGATCTCTATGCGAGCTACGTGTTCCCAAGCCAAACGACTATACCACTTATTCTTTCAATTGGGGCTAATACCCTACGGCATATAAAAGATACAGGCAAAAGCGAAAGAACAAATATGCAATGGAAGAATGATCGACATAAGGAACATTGTTATCAGAAGTAAGCATTTTTTATTAATGAAAGTGCAGAGACAGCTTTAAACAAAAGGGGGGGTTACATATTGGGCCCTCCACTATCTTCGCGGCTCTCATCTTCAAGAGTCCCGGCCTCAGTATCCAAGGGGTTGGTCGCATCGTCCCCTCGGCCATCACCCTCACCGAATAGAGGGATAAACTCCACCTCCTTGGGGTCTCGACCCTCGGCCTCGACCTACTGGCGTTCATCGACATAATGGAGGTAAGCCTCGAAGTAGGCGTCCTCCTAGAATTCTTGAGCTAATGTCACCAAGACCTTGCGTAAGTACTCCAATGTGTCCGCACGACCTTGTTTGTAGCCTTGCTCCCTAGCCTTGGCCACCCTCTCGGCCCCCGCAGTCGCCTCAGCCTTAGCCTTAGAAAGCGTCTCCTCCAGCCGACACTGCAGATCCTTCTTCTCAGCCTCCCGAGCATCTTTCTCTTCCTTCGGCTTCTCCCAACACCGTTGGTACTGAATCACCAGCCCATCTAGCCTTCGGTGCTCTGCCACGATCTTTACCCCTTGAGCAAAAGCCTTAGCTATGGTGACCTCTTCCTCGGTGACCTTGTGGGGCTCCGAAGTGCTTGAAGAAGCTAGGTCCCAGGACTTAACTAAGTCCTGAACAAGTGAAAACTTGGCCGCAGGGTCGGCCCTGATAAAGTTCGTGGACGGCTGATGAGCACTCGGGGGAGTACTGTCGGAGGGCTGCGACGCGAACCACATGGTCCTGGAGTTGCCAATATGTTCTCGAGGGCCGGGGTTCGGTCTCCAGCTGACCGACTTCTAGTACGGTGAGGGGGTGGATTGATCATCCCCACATCCCCAGCTTAGATAAGGGCAAAAGCTGTCGTCTCGTATGGGCGGCCTTTAGTTTGTTGGCGCTTATATACAGGTAAGCTTACTGCAGGCTTTTTCCCGTGTAGTACTAGAGAGGGTGCCTGTGGTATGGATAACACTTTGGTTAGACACCGACAATGGGCCACAATGAATAAGGGAGAACAAGGCTCAAGTGTGTACCTTCTTGGCTTGTTGGTTCACCAGGCGCCGTCTCTCCTATTCCCAACGACGCTCGGCCTCGGCCACCACTTACTCTGATGGCGTCCCCTGTCTCAAAGACTGTCAATGTTGCCTCGCTTGCTCTGTATATAATAAAAAGGAGTCAGGTCAGAACCAAACGAAAATGTCGACTAAGACAGGAGGGACAAGTACCCTTAGAAAAATTCTTAAGTATCAAAAGGCCCGTCGTGGCTAGGAAGAACTCGTTCTCAAAAAACTTTCATTTAGGGAGCCAGTTCAGAAGCTCCCTGTTGCTAGACTTGCTCTTCCTCTTTTCGGACCCCTTCACCGAGTCTATCGCTTACGCCATGAATTTTGGGATAGGTCGAGGCTCATCATCCTCGCGAATGAAGTAATGGAAGTAGCAAGTCGTCTTCTTCTCCTCGGCCGTTGGTGCCCTGAAAGGATTCCTGATTGACTTACCCTCGTTCCAATTAGGGGTGCTTTCCTAACTTAACTCCTGGTGGACAAAGAGGACGTCGTACTTCCAGTGCTTTACCTTCGATTTCTTTTCAATGGCCGTTATAAAGCCCGCCTTGTTATTAAAGCAATACCATCTTAAGTCCCCGGTCTCTTTGGGAGCCCTCTGGATTGTATACACCAGGCTAAACACTCGGGCCGTACATATAAGGTTGTGCAGCTCACAGGTCACGATAAAGGAGCAAATGTTGTGCTAGGACATAGGCACGGCCTGCGCAGGTGCCAGCTCGTACTTAGTCAAAATATCTTCAATCACCGAGTGAAGAGGAAACCTAAGGTTGTAATTGAGGGTCGCGCGGTAGACCACGATGCACTTAGCGAACAGCTCATTCACTTTTGCGTCCGGCTTGGAGATCACAAAAGTATATCCCGCGAGCAACAGGTATTTCTTCTCAAGGATCGTCCTCTTTATGGTGAGAACGACCTTTGGATTGGGGACATGACTGCCCGGGACATCTTGTGGGTCCAACTAGGCAGGGGCCCCAGGGAACTCCCGTCCCTCCTCCACGATCTTAGGGGTCGACCCTACAGGAGAATGACCCCTCTTCTTAAGTACCGACCTTCCCGAAATGGAAGGCCCTTCGTGGGATGACAAGGTCGTGGACGCCCCCTCCAAGGACGAACGCCGCAACAACCCATCTGAAGAGAAGGAAGATGAACTAGTGCAAGTGGAGGCCACTTCAGCCATCGGCTTTGGAGAGCTTGGGGCAGAATAGGGATTACCTTGAGTGCCCTCGGTCAGCAACTCATCTGGGGATCTGATGCGGGGGTTGACTTCCCATTTGTCGTACTTGAAAATCAGTCATAAAGTTAGCTATGGTGATTTCCCATGGTTATGAGCCCTCCACCTCAGGACTGAGGATACTAGGGGTAAAGGAGTACTCACACCTAGGCCACGAGGGAGTGTCAAGTTCAAAAAGAGGCATCGTGAAGAGAATCTTTTTAGGTTCCCTACATTGATTTTTTGGGGGGACGCCCGCAACCACCCGACCATCGATAAAGGTTGGGATGCTAGGGAATTGCGGATGGCGGCCCTCCACCTGGGGATCGACCTATCCTTTAGGAACATCCCCGCTGAATGAGCAAAATGAAGACATAATTATACAAGTACAATAAACAATGCTTGAATGGGGTACGAAGGTGTGCCTGCAAAGGATGAAGATTCGAATGGGTAGGTTAAAGATGAGGATGAACATTCAAACAGGTCCTTTGAAGATGCAAGCAAAGAGGTTGAAGCGCTATTGTGAGTTTGAATGTGGTGTATAGGCGGAAGCAGAGCTTCTCTCTCTAAAAATCGTTTCTCTCTCTAGATAGCTCTAATGCGCAAAGAGAAAATGACCTTTTTCGCTGAGACTCACACTCTTATATAGAGCACAGATGAAAAACGCTCCTCCCAAGACACCCAAAAGACACAACTGATCTCAACAATTGCCACTTGACGCCACATCATCACCCCTACTCACAGACAGGGATCCTTAGGCTCTGGGGGATAACGACTTCCCAAGGATGGCATTTCGCCTATCGCCATACCTTCAGCCCCTGGACGGACACACATTCCTTGAGCATGCTTTCTTAGTTGATTGTTGCACCCTTGGCTCCAGTAAGTGCCAGGGATCCTCAAGCACGGCCTTAGGGTCAGTCGCTACACTCTTAGCCCCAGTGGGAGTTAAGGGTCCTAGACCACGGCCTTGCAACCGGTCGCTATCTCCTAACCCCAATAGGGGCTAAGGGTCTTTGAACACAGGCTAAGGGCCAGTCATTGTACTCTTTGCCCCAGTGGGAGCTGAGTCCTAGAGCACGACCTTATGGCCGGTCGCTACACTTTTAGTCCCAGTGGGGGCTAAGGGTCCTAGAGCACGACCTTGTGGCCAGTCGCTATACTCCTAACCATGATAGGGGCTAAGGGCCTTTGAATACAACCTAAGGGCCAGTTCCTGTACTCTTAGCCCTAGTGGGGCTAAGAATCCTGGAGTACAGCCTTGTATTCGGCCGCTATACTCTGAGCCCCAGTGGAGGCTAAGGGTCCTTAAGCACGGCCTTACTGTTGGTCGCTATACTCTTAGCCCCAGTGGGGGCTAACGGTCTTAGAGCATAGCCTCACAGCCAGTCACTATACTCTTAGCTCTAGTGGGGGCTAAGGCTCTTAGAGCACGACCTCATAGCCGGTCACTATGCTCTTAGTCCCAATGGCAGCTAATTGTCCTAGAACACGGCCTTACGGCCGGCTGCGATACTCTTAGCCCCAGTGTGGGCTAAAAGTCTATAAGCACGGCATTACGGTCGGTCGCTATACCCTCAGCCCCAATAGAGGTTAAGGGTCCCTTAGTGCGGCCAATGACCAGTCGCTTCACTACCAACCTTAACAGGGGCCATAACCCCAAACGTACAATCTTGTCACCGACCACTAGCCTAGCTCGGCTTTAGAACCGAGCGTTGTCACATCAAGCCATACATACATAAAAGCACACAGCATAAAGCAAGAACCAGTCCATAAGAAAGGAATTTTTATTACATCCAGTACATAACAACTGCGCAAACAAGTAAAAGAAGAATACAACCAGTCTCTACGACCTACTCCTCATCACTTGAGACGAGAGGCGCACCCCTCAGCCTTGAAGTCACTTTGGGGTGCGGCTGAGGATTATAGACCATCTCAACAAGGAGGGGAACCTGGGCATCCCTGAGCCTTTCATCGATATCCTGCAACCATGACTCAACGATATCCCACTTCAGCTCCTGTAGGTCCCGCATCATGCGCCCCATTGCGTCCCTGCTCGAAAGTCCTAGCTCTGCCACTTTGTTGATCACCATGGCGTAGAAGATGGCCTGCACCATCTCAGGAATGTGGGCAGTATGGGCAAACTGAATCGCCACAAGAAGTTCGAATTCGGGGCAAAGGCCTGTAAATTCAAGGGGAGCAACTTCGGCCAAAGATTAGAGGATTCCCTCAATGACCAGCGAAGGTTGTCCCTAATATATTCAGTCGCATGTGTGATGCCCTGGAAGGTGGCAAAAGAGGTTATCCTTCTTTCCACAGAGTCGCCCGACAGCGTGAGGTCTATTGGTGGGTTTGCAAGATGAGAAGCTTGAGCTCTCTTGAGCCTACTGTCGATGTCTCCAAGCCAAGATTCAACGGGGTTCTAGTCCAGCTTCTGCATGGTCCACATCATGCAATCCATTGTGAGCCTGCGTGAAAGTCCCAGCTCAGCTGCATCATCCATAATCATGGCATAAAAGATTGCATGCACCATCTCCGAAATGTTGGAGTCGTGGGCATACCGTGTCGCCACCCCGAGGTCAAAATGTGAGCAGAGGCTGTGGTAGTTCATGGGGAGCGACTTTGGGCCAGATGCTGAGGACTCTCTCAATGTCCAACGAAAGGTGTCCCGGACGTATTTAGCCGCTTGGTCAGTGTTGGTGAAGTTGGAAAAAAGATTCATTTTTCACTCTCTCTCTCTCTCTCTAGCCCCTCTGCTCCTCTTTCTATCTACGAAAGGACGTTAGAAAATTTGCGAAGTCTTCATCCTCCTTTATAAGGAGGGGAAGATGGCCTACAGGGGAATATATCCCCTGAAGGAGCAACCAGCCACTCTGCCCTCACCACGTGGCTCCTAGGATTTAAAGTGAAGACCTAGAATAAGATACAATAACTGTGTGAACCCAGATAAGATCATTCAAAGTAAGAACGCAGTGGATTAAAGGGAGGAATCAGTTCTCCAGGACAAAGAAACATTATTTTATTATCGGAAACCCCCATGGAGGAAGGTGTAAGAAAGAAGTACAATACAAGGGAAATATTTGGAAAAATTTGAAATTGCTCCTCGTCACTGGAAGGAGGCAGGGGGCCGGTTGATCCTGAGCTCTCCTCCTGGCTGTCCACTGACCCATAGGCTTCTGATGACAGGCTTCGTTGTCGAAGTTGTGCCTCCTATAGGTTGAGGTTGGCATGACTCAGTCAGGCCTCAAAGGACGTCCATCTCAAACCCTCAAGGGACTGCTTCTGATCGTCGACAAGGAAGCCGCTCACTATGCCCAGTTCTACGGCATCATTCAATAGCGTAGCGTAGAAAGTCACCTGGACTATCTCGAGAAGTTCGAACTTGAGCGCTGCTCTCTCTGCCTCAAGCAACGAAAAGCGTAGGTATAAGTCTTGGTAATCGTCTGGAAGTGGACGAGGCGGGCATGTGGCCCTTTGTAAGGTGAATTTTATTGTAAAATGAAGTGTCGCAAGCATACGACTGACGTCGTAGTACTTGAGGATCGTCCCCACAGGGACGATGGAAAAGATTAAGGTCACTTAACACAAAATTAAACTAACATAGCATCATTCTCAATTGATTTAAATGATAAGCAACTAAAACTATAGGTTGTAAATCAATCCAATTCCAAAGTTTCCCTACCACTGCCTAACTTCCAATAAAATTAACTCTAATCAAAAAAGCATCTCTCCATCACTTAATACATCCTAAATGAGAGCTACAAAACAAATTAACAAGCAAACAGAATCAAATAGAAAAAGGCATAACAGAAGGCTTAAACAAAACCCACAAGGGGAGATGGAATCAAGCTTCCAACGAATTCCAACTTAAACGAAACGAACAAACTAAAATCAAACCCTACAATAGTAACATTCAACGAGAACAAGGCAACTTCAAGAAACCCAGACTAATCGAGAAGAAAGGCGAAGAACAAAATGAAGCAACCCAGATTAAGAACAAATAGCAACTGAACAAATGGAATTAGGCTAACAGAATGCTTAAAATACCTAATCTCAGCAGCATTCAAACAGTATCTAAACACTAGGAAGGGGAAATTTGCCACTGATCGAACTCAAACCTGCAACCTTTCAAAACCAAATCTTGAATTCAACCAAATAGAGGAGGCATCCCGAGCTTCAGCAACTCACGAACCCAAACCGCCATCAATGGTGAAACGCCATTACTGTGTTTAGCAAAATGATAAAAAGGGAGGGGGTTGTGACTAAAATTTAACAAAACCAACATCCAATTCTTACAAAAGCAAACTAAAATTATGAATTACAACCAGGAAACACAAAATTGTAGCATTACTATATGAAATTTGAAACCCAAAACCCAACTAACATCAAACCCTAACCGAATTTATCAAACCCTAACTCTAAAAAATCAAAAAACACATGAAATTCAAGCTTAAACTTCGAAATTAAAAATAATTGAACCCTAAAAATCTCCTAGCCTCTTTTCTAGTGTCGGTACCCTTCAATTTGTACTCAGCTTCCCTTCAACTTCAGCCCTCGATTTGCTTGTACCGTGGATGGTGGGATGGGGATGTAGGTGTCGATTGAAGCGTAAAAGGCAGTGATGTGCTAGCGTTTTGATGGATGAAGATGGTGAAGTGGTGATTCGTTGAAGAGAGAGAGAAAGAGCTGAGTTAGAAAGAGATAGGAGACGATGATGAGGACGAAAATGGCGAAGCAGCAGATGGGAGATTGTACAGGGTTTCAAGGGCCTGTTTTGCCTAGTTAGAAGAGAGAGAAGATTAGAGTAAGAAAGGTGGGGAGTTTACTAGCCACGTGCACGGCACGTGGGGGCTGGGGGTGATTTTTTTTTTCTTTTTTTTCTCACACTTTGGGCTAAACAAGATAATGGACTTAAGGATTGGGTCGGGTTTGAGTAATCTGGCCCACTGATTTATTTTCGGTATTTTTTCACATTTATTCGATACCTACAAAACAAAATCAAATCAAATAAAAACCTAAAAATAACAATTGTAACGAGTACAAATCAGTTGTCAAAAATATTGTAAAAATAATACATTTTTGACACCAACAAATGTCCCCACACCAAAATTTTGCTCGTCCTCGAGTAAAACAAACTAAACAAACTAAAAGAAAATGAAAAATAAGAAAAAGAAAGTCCTAACTCATTGTCGTAAGAATCACGGTTGCATTTAGCTTATGCAACAAACCATTTAAACCTCTCGTTCTCCCAAGTGGACGAGTGAGGTCTCATGAATGTTTTCAAGTGAAATAACCACAAAAATTATTTCAAAAATAAAAGAAAATCTTTTTTGGTTTTTCTCAAAGCTAATATGTACAAAATTTGGGGAAAGATATATACACGTTCTAATCAACTAAATACCCATGTAACCAAGTTATCGACCTGCATATGCACAGAATGTACTTCAAAGTCCTCTACCCCATAAATGACATCAGAGCACTAATTCTTCACCCCATTATACATCAAGATTCTAAATCCATCTCAGTGCTCGTGTGCAAGTGTATTATCATCCCATGGCTTAGATTTACCAGAATTAGACTCAATCCCACTTGACTGACACAACTACATTATTATCATATTAACATTAGAAGTAAGTTTTCCCAGTAGCAGTATTGCCTCAAAGGGTAACACCCAGTAGCATGTGCCTCAAAGGGTAACGCCCAATGGCGCATGCCTCAAAGGGATACTTGTCATTCCAAATTCTATTTCATCTCTTTTTCTTTTTCTCTTCTTTATTCATAATTTTTTTTTCCCTTTTTTCTGACAGTGGCAAAAACCAGAGTAATCGTGTCACAAGCAAGTGGAAGAATCATTCATGGAAGCCTAAGACCTCAAGATAATGATGGAGAAATCAACAAGGATTGGATTATACAATCTATAATGAACAATAGGAGTTAGAATTAAAGTTTAGAATGACACACTGAGGTCGGAGACCTTTCACTCACATCCTACTTATATACAAGCTAATAACCAAAGCACGGAGGATTTAAGCTAATCAGACATAGTACAATTGTCCCAAAAAAAAAACTAAACTAAAATCTCTTTGGATTTTTCAAAATTTTTCAAAAACAGTATGTACACACAAGCACCCCACCCCTACACCAAAATCTCACAATGTTCTCATTGGGAATGGAACAGACACATGAAGACCAAAAAGAAAAAAAAATCTAAAAAGAAAACATATGTTCAAAAATAAAAACAAGGCCTAAAAACAAAACAACCAATTATAGAAAAAGAAAAGCAACCAACTATACAAAAAGAAACTGGAATAAAACAAAGAGAGAAGAAAAGAGAGAGAGAAGAAAAGGAGAAGAAAAGAAATTTCTAGCAAACCAGGTCGGGTGCTAAGTACATCCAAGCTATCTCATATCACAATCACCGATCATGGCTTGGTTCGTGGAGTATAAGACACTCCACATCTTCTTGGCTCGGCAGCTCCAAAAATTGTTTCAAATGTTGGCCATTCACTTTGAAGGTGGCACCACTCTGAGGATCCTAAATTTCAACTGCATCATAGGGAAAAACATGTGAGACAATATAAGGACTCGTCCAACAAGATCTCAATTTCCCTAGAAATAGATGGAGCCTAGAGCCTACAAGAGTACTTTCATTCCCAGGGCAGACTCTTCCTTAAAAATATGTCAATCGTGAAACAGCTTCGCCCTCTCTTTGAAATATTGGGCACTCTCGTAAGCCTCAACTCTAATCTCATCAACCTCACTCTGTTGCAGTCGTCTCTCGTCACATACCTCAGTCAAGTCATAATTGAGCTCCTTAATGGCCCACCAAGCCTTATCCTCTATCTTCACAGATACATGACAAGGGTTACCATAAACCACCCTATAAGGTGACATACCTAAGGGAGTTTTGGAAGTCTTCCTATATGCCCAAAGAGCATCCACTAGCTTGTCAGCCCAGTCTTTCCTATTCCTACTCACTGTCTTTTCTAAAATCTATTTAATCTACCGATTGGACACTTCAACCTGGCCACTGGTTTAGGGATGTTAGGGAGTAGCAAGCCTATGGACTATGGAATACCTATTCAGTAAGGCAACAAAACATCTATTATTAAAATGGGCGCCCTGATCACTAATGATAGCACGGGGCATACTAAATCGAGCAAAGATGTTCTCCCTAAGGAATTTCATAGAGCTTCATTAGTCCTAGAAGGGATGGCCTCAACCCATTTAGAAACATAGTCCACAACTGACAAAATGTACTCATTCCCAAAGGAAGATGGAAATGGTCCCATAAAGTCAATACCCCACACATCAAAACCTGTACAATAATGATGGGGTTCAGTGGCATCATATCTCTCCTACTTATTCTACCCAACTGCTGGCATCTAGGGCAACTCTTACAGTACTCAAACGCATCTTTAAATAAAGTAGGTCAGTAAAAACCACATTCAAGAACCTTGGCTGCTGTCTTCCTACCACTAAAATGTCCCCCACATGCCTGGTCATGACAAAAAGAAAGGACACTTCTCACCTTATGGTTGGGGATGCACCTCCTAAAGACTTGGTCAGAGCAGTACTTAAACAAATAAAGGTCATCCTAAACAAAGAACTTCACAAGGTAGAAGAATCTATCTCTGTCATTCTTAGTTCAACCCTTAGGGATCCCACCAGCAACTAAATAGTTCATAATATCAGCATACCAAGAATCAGGATGAACAGCATACAATTGCTCATCGGGGAAGCACTTAGAAACACTGGACTCACTCTATTTATCATAGAAGATCCTAGACAGATGGTATGCTATAAGGTTTCCAGAACCTTTCTTGTCCTTGATTTCACAATCAAATTCTTATAAAAGCAAAATCCATCTCACAAGTCTAGGCTTAGCATCCTTCTTAGAAAGAAGGTGCTTAAGGGCAGAGTGGTCAGTATAAACAATCACATGTAATCCAATCAGATAGGGTCTAAACTTTTCAAAACCAAAGATCACAACAAAAAATTCTTTCTCAAAAACAGTGTAATTCAACTGGGCATCATTCAACGTGTAACTAGCATAGTAAATAACACGGGGTTTCCTATCAATGTGCTGTCGTAACACAACCCCAATAGCATAATCAGATGCGTCACACATCAATTCAAACGGTTCTCCCCAAATGGGAGGATGAAAAACAGGAGCAGAGGTTAAGGCCTCCTTAAGCTTAGAAAATGCCTCATGACACTTTTCAGATAAATGAAATGATACATCCTTAGCTAGCAGATTGGACAAAGGCTTTGTAATCTTACTAAAGTCCTTAATGAAATAACGATAAAAGTCAGCATGTCTAAGGAAAGACCGCACCTCTTTCACACAAGTGGGAGGGGGGAGAATAACAATCAGGTCAGTCTTAACTTTGTCTACCTTAATTTCATCTCGAGAAATAATGTGTCCTAAGACTATACCCTTTTTAACCATGAAGTGACATTTCTCCCAGTTCAAAATCAAGTTTTTCTCTCTACACCTCTCCAACACCTTTCTAAGATTAGACAAGCAATCATCAAAAGAAGATCTAAACACAGAAAAGTCATCCATGAAAATTTTCATACATTGCTCAACTAAATATGAGAAAAAAGAAATCGTGCATCTTTGAAAGGTAGTGGGGGCATTGCACAGTCCAAACGGCATTCTTCTAAAGGCATATATCCCAAATGGACAGATAAAATTAGTCTTCTTCTGATCCTCAGAAGTAATAGAGATCTGGGTATGACTGGAATATCCATCTAAAAAGTAATAGAAGGAATGTCCAGCCGACCTCTCTAACATTTGATCCAAGAAGGGGAGGGGAAAATGGTCTTTCCTAGTGACAGCATTCAATTTCATATATTCTTTACACACACACGCCGCCTAGATTGAACTCAAGTAGGGATTAACTCGTTCTTATCATTTCTAATCATAGTAATACCAGTCTTCTTAGGAACAACTTGAACAGGGCTAACGCACTCACTATCAAAAATAGGATAAATAATCCCATGGTCTAACCATTTCAACACTTCCTTCTTAACTACTCCTACAAAGTGAGATTCAAACGCCTTTAGCGGTCACAGTAGGGTTTAGCATTGTCCTTTAAATGAATTCTATGTTGCACAATAGAAGGGCTAATACCCTTGATATCCCCTAAAGTCCGTCCTAGAGCTTCCTTGTTCTCTCTAAGTAAGGAAATTAGTTTGTCCTCATGGTCTCGGTCCAGATCAAAAGCAATAATAACAGGTAAGGATTCATCGAGTCCTAGGAATGCATACTTAAGAGAATCAGGAAGGGGTTTCAATTCAAGAGCAATAAGGGAAACAGATTTAGCGGTAGATTCAAAAATAGCAGTGAGCAAACAATCAGCAGTAGAGCACAAGTCGTCAAACTCAAACACATCATATTCAGGCTCATCATTTATAAGAAATTACTCATACTCAGTAGCAAATACATCATCAAAAGCATCATCGAATACAGAATCCCCTACCCAGTTAAGAGTAGAAAATTCCATATCATCAAATCCAAAAGGCTATCTTTGCATGTTACAGATGTTCAATTCCATAGTCATGTTGCCAAAAGACAGTCTCATCATACTATTCCTGCAATTAATGAGGGCATTGGCAGTGGTTAAGAAAGGACATCCTAGAATGACAGGAACTTGACTAGTTAAGTTGAACACCTTCTCAGTTTCAATCACAACAAAGTCCACTGGATAAATAAATTCACCCACTCTAATTAGCACATCCTCGACTATCCCCCTACGCACCCTAGTCGATCTATCAGCCAGTTGAATGACCATCTTAGTAGGTTTCAGCTCGCCTAACTCTAACCTCTCATACTCAGTAAAGGGTATCAAGTTAACACTAACCCCTAGGTTAAGTAATACTCTATGAATGAGTTGGTCTCCTATGACTATAGACACAGTAGGGCAATCGGGGTCCTTATACTTCACTGGGATCTGAGAAAGGATAGAATTAACACTAGAGGTCCAAAAAGCCTTCTTAAGTACACAAGTTGCTTTCTTAGTCGTACATAGCTCCTTTAAGAATCTAGCATAAGGAGGCATCTGCTGAATAGCATCGAGCAAGGAAATGCTGATCATTACTTGAGAGAAGGTCTCTCTCATCTTCTCAATATGATCTTGATCTTTCTTTTTTAGCCTACGGGGAAAAGAAGGTAAAGGCATCTAGATTTTCTCATAAGAAGGGGAGGAAGAATCCTTAGAAAATGAAGAACTTGCCAGGTTAGATGAGTTTTTTTCTTTAAGCTCCTCTTTTTTAGAATATGACTCAAAAGATGAAGGACTAGCTGAAGCATTGGGGACACCATCAGTAGCTTCCCCTGACTGACTAGATGAACCAGTCTCTGGAAGATAAGAGAGAGAAGAATTCTGGAAGAATTAGTGAGGGTACCTGCAAGATTCATTAGGATTTCTCACTTGGTTATCAACTTCTCAACCATAACGGAGAGATATAACCGCATTCACTTTCCTGACAGGCTCATTAGGTTTACCAAAAGAAGGGGAGGCGTGACCCTTAGGGTTCACCTCAAGTTGACTCGGGAAAGTACCTGGTTCCCTAGAAGATGATGCTAACTGGAAAAACTGTTCGGTCATCTTTCTCATCATTCTTTTCATGTTAGCATTAATCATTCTCTCCACGTTGTTATTGATTCTCCTCTCCAATTTATCAATATCAGTATAACTGGGAGGAGGTTGAACTTGAGCCATGGGAGGTGGAGGTCTAGGTACATTAGTCACACTTGAAAAGGTTGGTCTCTCAAAGGAGTTTGAAGGGTGAGAGATAGGTTAGGAGTTACTTCCAAGAAACATCCCAGGTTGAGAATTGGGAACCATAGCATTTGATCCACTATTCCATAAAAAGTTAGGGTGATTCCTCCACCTTGGGTTGTAATAAGGGGAGAAGGGGTCATTCTTAGGTCTCTGAAAGGCCATACTCGCTTGCTCTTGTTCAGTTGCTAACTTATGAGCAAAATAAGGACAAGCACTCAAAGAACGGTCAAGGGCCTGACAATGAGAACAAGACACTATCGATGTCTGAGATAACTGAGACATCTGAGGAGATAATCCCTTCAACATGTTTTCTAAAACAACAATCTTAGACTGTAAGTGACTTACATCAAAAACAGAATGCAACTCACCCCTTGCAAACCTAGAACTCAGGCTGTCATCAAGAGCGGTTTCCCACTGCATGGTTTTCTCAGCCAAGTCCTCTAAAAACTCCCAAGCAGCTGTGGGGTTCTTCGAAAGAAAATCACCCTGACACATGGACTCTACCATGGTCCTAGTCTGTTGGTCAAGTCCTTCATATACAATCTGGCACAGACATCCTTAGTCTAAACCATGATGGGGACATTGGGCCAACAAAGTTTTGAACCTATCAAAATATTTTCAAAATGATTCCCTATCAAATTGCACAAATTGATTGATGTCATTCCTCAGCTTGACAGTCTTGGCATTAGGGAAATATTTTCTTAAGAACAATCTTACAAAATCATTCCAAGAAGTAACAAAATTAGCAGCCAAGCCATACATCCAACGTTTAGCAGAATCTTTCAAAGTAACAGGAATCAATTTCATTCGCACAACATCAATGGGAATGTTAGGGAAATGCATCACAGAACAAACTTCTTCGAATTCCCTCAAAAATAAATAAGTATCCTCTAAACTTGTGAATTTAGGGAGCATTTGAGTATAATGGGGTTTTAATTCGAAGGTCACATTTGGTGCAAGATTAGGCATAACAAAACATAATGGCAAAGCAGTCCTAGGAGGATAGAAAATATCACTCAAAGTTCTTCATTGTGCCACATTTCCTAACTCAAGCTTAGGTTCAGGTTTGGGTTCTAAGTCAGGATCGAGCTCAATCCTAACAGGTCTTTAATTTTCAGGATCTCTAACCTAACTAGTCATATAAACCTCACACCTTCACCAAGAAGTCCTATTTTTGGTCTTTTTTTCCTTTCTATATTTTTTTTGGATTTTCTTTTTTTCTTTTTCTCTTTTTTTCTCTGAAGTACAGAATTAAGTCACAATGTTTCTCAACCTTAAAGACAATTTACAAACAAGAGATAACCAAATAAAAAAGAAAACTAATCAATCTGTAAAATAAAGGTAAGACATGTCCCAATAAAAACTAAATCCAAATAAATCCAAATTACTAATTCTAAAACTACAAAAACACCTTTATCAACAAAACTATAAATCAATTCTAAGTCGTTTATTTTTTTTTCAATCAAATCTCAAGTTTTTCTAAATTTTTACGAGTTTTTGTATTTTTTTCAAGAAATGAACTAAATATATCACCACTAACAATGAATAAACAAAGTAAATGAACGCATAACAACTAAGAAGAACAAAACTAAGAAAAAAAAGAGTGCTCAAACTAAGGGAACATGAACTTACCCCTTTATTTTTGAGGTCTTTAAATCTTTCAATTTTTTGTGGTTTTCAAGTTTTTCTAATTTCTTTTCAATTTTAGGCTTTTTCTTTTTTTGGATTTTTGAATAATTCAAGCAATGAACTAAATCAAGTCACAACTTAATAACGCAATAAACCAACCTAATACCGAAGTAACTATGAAAAGAAAATGCGACTGAATCTAATGTCATCGTCCCCGACAATGACGCCAAAAACTTATAAGGTGAATTTTAATGTAAAATGAAGTGCCGCAAGTATACGACTGATGCCGTAGTACTTGAGGGTAGTCTCCACAGGGACAATGGAAAATATTAAAGTCATTTAACACAAAATTAAACTAACATAGCATCATTCTCAATTGATTTAAATGATAAGCAACTAAAACTATAGGTTGTAAATCAATTTAATTCCAAAGTTTCCCTACCACTACCTAACATTCAATAAAATTAACTATAATCAAAGGAGCATCTCTCCATCACTTAACACATCCTAAATAAGAGCTACAAAACAAATTAACAAGCAAACAGAATCAAACAGAAAAAGGCATAACAAAAGGCTTAAACAAAACCCACAAGGGGAAATGGAATCAAGCTTCCAATGAATTCCAACTTAAACGAAACGAACAAACTAAAATCAAACCCTAAAACAGCAACATTCAACAAGAACAGGGCAACTTAAAGAAACCCAAACTAGTCGACAAGAAATGCGGAGAACAAAATGAAGCAACCCAGATTAAGAACAAATAGCAACCGAACAAATGGAATTAGGCTAACAGAATGCTTAAAATACCTAGTCTCAGCAACATTCAAACAGTATCTAAACACTAGGAAGGGGAAATTTGCCACTGATCGAACTTAAACCTGCAACCTTTCAAAACCAAATCTGGAATTCAACCAAATAGAGGAGGCATCCCGAGCTTCAGCAACTCATGAACCCAGACCGCCATCAATGGTGAAACGCCATTACCGTGTTCAGCAAAATGATAACAGGGGAAGGGGGTTGTGACTAAAATTTAACAAAACCAACATCCGATTCTTACAAAAGCAAACTAAAATTGTGAATTACAACCAGGAAACACAAAACTATAGCATTACTATATGAAATTTGAAACCCAAAACCCAACTAACATCAAACCCTAATCGAATTTATCAAACCCTAACTCTGAAAAATCAAAAAACGCATATGAAATTCAAGCTTAAACTTCAAAAATTAAAACTAATTGAACCCTACAAATCTCCTAACCTCTTTTCTAGTGCCAGTACCCTTCAATTTGTACTCCGCTTCCCTTCAACTTCAACCCTCGATTTGCTTGTGCTGTGGACGGTGGGATGGGAATGTAGGTGTCGATTGAAACGTAAAAGGCGATGATGTGATGGCGTTTTGATGGATGAAGATGGTGAAGTGGTGATTCGTTGAAGAGAGAGCGAGATCTAAGTTAGAGAGAGGGGAGATGATGATGAGGACGAAAATGGTGAAGCAGGGGAGGGGAGGTTGTATCAGGTTTCAGGGGTCTGTTTGCCCGAGTTAGAGGAGATAGAAGATTAGAGTAAGAAAGAGGGGGGAAGTTTACTAGCCACGCGCACGGCACGTGGGGCCTGGGGGTGATTTTATTTATTTTTTTCTTTTCTTTTTTTTCTTACACCTTTGGCTAAACAAGATAATGGGCTTAAGGATTGGGTCGGGTTTGAGTAATCTGGCCTACTGCTTTATTTCCGACAATTTTTCACATTTATTCGATACCTACAAAACAAAATAAAATCAAACAAAAATCTAAAAATAACAATTATAACGAGCATAAATCAGGTATAAAAATATTGCAAAAAATAACACATTTTTTGACACCAACACCATTCTCTAGCGCCACCTAAAGGAGTCCCTCACAAAGTTGGCCATCTCCATGGTGTCGTGAAGGGGAGGAAATGCCATGATGAAGGGGGTGTGCTGAGCTCTCTCTCTTCCCTCTCTCTCTCTTGTTCTCTCCCATGATTTCCTCCTGAAGGAGTACGCTTGAGCAATGTTTCTAAGAGTATTGGATTGCATTTATAGAGGAAGCAAGGAGGGCCACATTTCACGAAGACACCCCCAAAGCTCAGTGGTCAATCCACTCTTGCCACGTAGCCATCCGGCTAACACAAATTAATATGAACACAAAGAAAACAACAAAACTCCCAGAAGAGGGGGGAAATGCGGTCATGTTATTGCTGACAACAGAGACAATACAAAAAAAAAATAAAAAGAGAAAAGAACAAAGGAAAAGAAAGGTAGACGGGCGTTCAGGACATCTCTTAACTGGCTTCACTCTTGCTAGTCATCGTCCGAAGGGGAGGCAGCTTCCTCCTGCCCGGCTTCGCCCTGCTTGTCACCATCTGAAGAGGAGGCGACCCTTTCAGCATCTGAACCCTCCTCCTCGTGCTCAGCCTTTTCCCGGAATCGGACCTCAAAAATTCGATCTTCGTTCATCCACACCCACGACTCAAAGGTGCTCCAGCGGAGCTCGGTAAGGGCCGACTCCATTACACGGAGAGTCCGCCCATACAGGACCCCCAACCGCTCAACTTCATTAAGAAGCATTGCGCAGAAGATGACTTGGGGCATTTCCGAAAGTTCAAAGTGCCGAGCAGTTTTCTCGGCCACAGTGAGTTCATAGCTCGGACACAGGGCCTAAAAATCATTCGGGAAAGGCAACAGAGGAAAAGCAACCCCGCGCTGATCTCACTCGAAGTGGTAGGCAACATATTCAGCCATCTATCCGGTGCCTAAAGAACGAGGAAAAGTAATAGAAGGAACGCCCTGACGAAGATCAATACTGGAGATGAAGGATGAAGCCCGCATCCTTAGCGATCACATTTTATACCCGTTAATGGGACAGTTTCCTAAGCCGCCGTCCAAACCTCGAGACTTGATCCATCACGGATGCGTGGCTGGCTCTATGGTCGGTGGCCTTAAGATCATCCACAACCGGGATGCAATTTTCGAAGCCCCACAGATATACGCCGGCCAGGGGCAGATTCCACATTTCACCTGACTACTCGCTCAGCTCAACGTGCAGGCAAAATGTGAGGGGCTAAGTGATTGGGGAAATAAGATCCCCCCACTGGGCCCATCTCAATTGTCTCATAGGCCAGGCCCATACTCTTGAAAATGGGCTCCTAACGGGACCCTTAAGGCTCTTCCTAGGAATCTGTTGGCAAAATCGACGGCCCATTCGGAATGACTCAGGTAAAATTACTATTTTACCCTTTGCCACAGGGACTATAAATAGTCACCTACCCACCTTGGGAAAAGGGTTGGCAATCTAACTCTTCATTGGACTCATACTATACTCTCTCTCTTTGCTCACCTTTGACTTGGACCCCTGACTGAATTGACCGTCTGAGAGGCGTTTCTCGATCCACAACCCGAGGGTCCCTTTTTTGTAGGTTGGACCTTGGAAGTGGAAGACATCAGGTGTCGCTCACATGCCGTCTAATAAGCTCGTTCTTTCTTCCCACGTCATCATCTACAACACACTACAAGAATTCTCCGGAATCAACACCCCTATTTTATATGTTTAGGCTTGCCACTGCTTACACCCACAAGTCTTGATAATCATGGTTCTTGGTTCCCATCAAGATCCACTAATTTTAAATTTCAAAAACGCCACCCAAAAGTTAGCATTTAAGAGAATTTAAAAAAAAAGAAAAGGAAAGGAAAAAAAAACACATAGTGTTATCATACATCTTCTCTTGAGTACACATTTAAAGTGAAATTTAAGAATACAAAAATGTTTCTTCAAGCAAGACTGTGGAGTGCCTTACAAAATAAGCAAAAGTCCTTGTCAAATGATAAAATATTCCCATAAGTTTTTATTTAAGACAATCTTATTTAAGAACTAATATAAAATAACTAATTATTCAAATTAAAGCAATCTCATTTGAATCCAACACGGATAATAGTTAGTATTTTTTTCTTATCTTGATTGTTAGTGACTTGAGATGATAAAGGCAAACTACTAGTAGAAATCGAGCAATAGGTTTTTTATTTTTTTGGGTTGGTAAGTATAGACTACTCACTAGGTCCCTATCTCAGCAGAAGTTCTGATATACCAATAGGCTCAGGTGAGCGGGAACCAAATATCTAGACTTCAAGGTTAACGCCAACCCCCTCTATTGCTCAAGGAAATTGCCCTGATTCAAACATATCAAGCCTGGGTAAAGAGGGTGGTAAGAGGATACCATGTCAAGTGGTAAAGAGACAAAAGTTATAAAAAATCAATACCACTGGAATTGAAATTTAAACTTTCATCATTGAAAGCTTTGTAATAACTGATAAAAATAGCCGATATCC
>JACYFF010010365.1:100223755-100244784 GCA_017589665.1 Selenicereus undatus | reverse complement strand
ATTATTATTATTATTATTATTATTATTATTATTATTATTATTATTATACCTAGAGGATTATTATTATTGTTATTATTATTATTATGAAGTAGAAAAAATAAATATTTTGGCTAATGTTTATGATGTACCTAGCATTACTCTTCCCTCAAGATAACAAGATAGATTAAATTCAAACATATTGTAACTGGTAAGATAGAGTTGGGAAATCAAGTGATCTTCAAGTGATACAGAAACACCACACTTGAGGCTCAATTGGGAAGTCACTTTAGGGTTTCCCAGATACAGAAACACCACCAAGAAGAACTAAAATGACCTAGTCTATCACCACTTGAGCTGCCAACTCAAGATACAATCACTAGGAATTTGAGAGAACTAAGTATAAACTCAATTTTGAATTCAATAAATGATAAGATGAATACAATACCAGAGCAGAATGATTTTATGTGACCTTCTCTCTTACAAGCCAACAGCTAAGTTGAAAAAACAAGAAAACCATATGCTAATTACATCAGCCTAAGGGGTTACAAGCAAATTTGAAATTAAACCATAGAGCTATTGACACCTATTCTAGTCATTCAAATAATCAAATGGGGGGTCACTTAGGTTAGCATAAATGATTGGGCTTATACTCTCGAAATGACCCTTAAGCATGCTGAAATGCAACTTGCAACTTGATTAGATCACCTAATGATTATCTCAGGCATTAAGTATAGCAGTTGGATATTAGGTAGTTTTCTTCAATCTTCAGTTTAATAAAAGCAAACCTTGAGGGAGCTAGCTCCATCTTTTAGGAGCTCATCTAATAAATATTTTAGCGTACTTTCAAGGTCTGAAAGCATGCGCCAGATGCATGCCTAGAAACCTTTGAATTTCCCTCCAAAACTGGACTGTGCTGGATTAAAGTTCAAAAGCACTGCTTGGAGTTTGGACTTAGTTGGCTAAACTCTTATGCTCCAAAATCGTTCAAACTTGTTTTATTGGTTCAAGGACAAACTGAACTAAAGATGAGAGTGATTAGCAAGTCATTCCCAACTCATCATCAATACTGACGATGGTCACAAAATCTGGCCAGAAACTGGTTGAATTGGAGCTGGGAAGAACTGCTTGCTGGAGGTGTTCCCTGACCATTTTGAACTTGGACACCCCTTGGTTATCTCCTCAACCTCAGTGGAGTCTTTGATGATTAGGTTCCAATCAGTTTATCAGTAATTCTTTTCTAATTTACCTTTTTTCATTTTTTTAAAAAGGCTTTTTCACTCTAAGACATTGTTGTCAAAAAGGTTAAATTAAAAATTAAATTTACCTATTACAACAGGTTAGCAGGTGACCTAGTGGCATTTGCCGTAAAAATTAGAACATAGTGGTATTATAGAACAAAAAAAAAATAATAATAATAACATGGTGGCAGATGGAGAAAAATAGAAAACATGATGGTATGTAAGTCCATGAACCCGATTAGTAGTTTTATGCTCAAAGAGATAAATCTTAATAATCAATTTTGTATAAAAAGGCAATTGTAATATGTGTGATGTTGCAACACTGACATGTTAGTCCAGGAATTATAGTCCTGAAACACATATGGATGATAGCAAAGCAATGGTTCTCTATATTCTACAGGTCCCACCCCACAATGGGAACAAATCCCTACCCCGAAAGGGAATCAGCCAAGGGATGCGGAGAAACATCCAACCTCCAAGCTGTGAGGAAGGAAAATTTCCACTATCCCCGTCCACGCTTGGAAATTAATCCTCATCTCTCTCGCCATCCTCCAAAAAAATATCTCATTTGTTAGAATGCTCCCAAATTGCATAATTTTATGTAGAAAGACTTGTATTTAAGCAAATCTTAAAAAACTAATTATGTGCACATTTAAACTGTTTACCCCTAAATCTCTTTAATGCGCCCCCCTTACCTTCCTTTGTAGTTATCCTTCCTCAATGAAATGGTTTGCCTGTATCGATGTCTTCTTCACTTTTTTCTTAATTCTTATCATTCCCCTTCAACCTCCTTCAGTGATCCTCCTTATTGCTCCATCTCGACCTTTATTGTGTTTGTTACTCCTCCATGCTAATTGTTTGTCACTGGTAGCATGATTACAAGCAAATCCCTTCCAATTTGGCTAATTTCCCCCCTAGTTGGCTATCTTAAATCAGATGTACGAAAAAGGTGGTCGTATCCTCTGTTATAATCGATTCATTTTCTTTTAATGTGATTTATTTGGAAATCTTTTTAGTGAAGGATATTAATGCCTAATATTGGCGATTTGTGCAAAATGTATGACTTTGTTCCTCTCTGTCATTTTCTGGTGTGTTCGTCTTCCAATCTGTCACTCATCTCTCTTTCTTTTTCTCCCTCTTCTTGCTACACCCCAACCCCTGATCATGTAGTTAGCCTTAATTAATTTGGTCATTAGTGGTTAATAAAGTAAAAACTATGGGGTTAGGGCGTTACTTTCGTCTTAGAAAGGATAAGGTTTAACTAATTAGTATGCTCAACGCCAATGTAATAACATCTCATAGTACATATAAGGTATGCAACGCGTAAACTACACATGCATGAGCTTAAATGACAGTTTAATAACCTACCTACTTAGGCCCTGTTTTTTTTAGTGGTAAATTAGGGATGTGGGATGAGTAATTGTGGGAAAGGGAGGGAAGGAGTTGGTGAATGTGATATTTTTTTTTAGTGTAGGAAAGAGTGAGTGAGTGTGGGTGAAAGTTGAATGTAGTTGAATGAAGTTGAAGTATTAGTTATTAATATTTTTTGTTTTATAATGTAATAATTTTATTGTGATAGTAATTGATGATGATGAATTTTTTTTTATTTTTGTTTATTCTTTTTTGTTCTTTTCTATTTTTTTTATTTTTATTTTTGTATTTTTTTTTGTATTTTTGTATTTTTTGTATTTTTTATTATTTATTTATTTATTTTTATTTTATTTTTATTTATTTTATTTTATTTTTATTTTTCTTAAATTTTGTAAATTTTTTAGTTTAAATTTTTTTATTTTTTAAATTTTTATTTTTCTTAAATTTTGTAAATTTTTTAGTTTAATTTTTTTTTATTTTCTTTTTTTTATTTTTTTGTATAATTTTTTTATTTTTTATTTTTTTGGAATTTTTTATTGGTTGTTTTTTTGGAATAAAAAAATAAAAAATAAATAAATACAACAAAATAAAAAATACAAAAAAAATTTAAAAATTTAAACATTTAAAAATAAAAAATACAAAAATACAAAAAAATTAAAAAATTAAAAAATTAAAAATTAAAAATTAAAAATAAATACAAAAAAATAAAAAAATAATGAAAAACAAAAAAAATAAAACTGTTCCATAACATCCGAAAAATTAAAACTGCTCAAAATTGCTATCAGATTATTCGTACACACAATTACGTAAATTATAAAAAAATTTCGAATATGAAAAATTGTTGTTTTATGTAGGTGTGGGAAGGAGTGGGAAGAGGGGGGAAGAAGTGGGTGAGTGTGGGGTGGGTGAATTTTCCAACGAAAAGAACAGGGCCTTACTTGCATGCACCATAAGACTTAGAAAGATGTCATTGTGAGCTTGGCCAGACCCTATTGATTAACCTCTTGCTTAACTTGCAATGCCCAATGGATAAACTTTTTAAATGGTTAACCTAAAACATGAAAGCTCAAAATGTTCGAAAGGTGAGTCGAAGCTCAGTGCTTTCACCCCGATACTATAAAGAATAAAATTCATTTTTCAATAAGCGGTCACACTTCAATTCATTTTAGTTCGAAATCAGAAAGAGAATTATATTAAAAATGTTACCAGTTATTATCTAAAAGTGGAACTCAAACCGACGAGCTTATATATAGAATACGATCATTGAATAAGTGTACACCTATTAGGCTAATTGGGAAGCCTGATATGAGGTCGGATGTGTGAACCAAAGCACATAAGCCTTGATAATTGATAACTGATCGGTCAACTTGATTATGTAGTAAAATAATGTTTGAAAATGATCCATTAAATAACTATACATTTTAAGATTTTAATATATATAAAAACATGTGAATTTTCGAAATGTACACGTAATAAACGTACCATGAAGATATATTTCTGTCTTGCAAAAATAATTGTTTATAGCTTGACGGCAACGGAAGTGGCCCTCACTTCCTAAATGATGAAAGGAGCAAGACGAAGACAGGTGTTGGTTGAAAACCGGGGGGGGGGGGGGGTTGCCTTATATGTAAGTTTTGATCCCACTTCACCCTAAATATCTAGGATATTTTCAAAAAAAAATTCTGAGATATTTTTCAACAAATCTTAGATATTTTCCCCAAAAATCTCATATATTTTTGCAAATATATTTCATATTTTTCAAAAAATCTCAGATATTTTTCGAAAAATTATTAGACATTTCTATTATTATTATTTTTGGTTATTCACGTTATTGTTTCATTTACTTAGCAAAAACAAGCAAATTGTGTAAAGCATCAACGAGTTTATAGCTATGTCTTTCATTCATTTGCATAAATATGCTAGTTCCAATTGTTTGCATAAATTCACTAGTTTACATATATTTATCATTATTCAATGACTTTATACGAGACATTACTAAATTTGGTTCCGAGGTTACTTTATTGTCTTAGCCTGTAATTGCATAAATATTTGAAATGTCAACTTGAAATGCACGCGGCACTCAACTTTGTTAATTGAAGTTAACACTAAGGTAATTATGTTTGGGTTATTACACTTCTATCCGAATTTAGTCTTTTCATTAATGTTATTGCATAATATGATGATGGGGCAAGTTTAACTAGAATTGGTTCAACTTTCAATTCATTAGAAGTTGTCCAACCAAACCAAAAAGAAAAGTTTTTATCCAAAGGGGTAAAACAACTGATTACTCAATTAACTCATTTATATTTGCGTATAGAAGGGTACAAAATTTATAGGAGCATAATGAACTCTTATGTCCCAACTCATGTTGAAGTGCCCCCTCCTTTAGGTATGCTTATTGACTTTCACCCAAATTTTTGGTGCGTGTCAAAACTAACTGTTTTCAACGCTAAGATACACAAATAGAATTTCAAGGTCACTAAAATTGGACTTTGGTTCTCATAGACTTTAAATACGCTTGAGCTAATTTCGATTTGCGAACAAAGATCATAGTAACAAAGGACGTGACTCGGATAAAAGTAATGTCACCACCAAGCCTAAAGACTCATCCATAAGTTGTATAAAGGCAAGCCATCCTCAATCTATCTAATAAAGAGAGAGATTTTTTTAGGGGACAAACAAGACGATTTTCGTTTATCCACTTCAACACTCGATTCTTACACAAATGGACAGGCTTTGCAATTTATAGGGGAAATGGGACTCACTCCTAGTAAAAAGAAAATACAAAGCATCAAACTAATACACTTAACTTTAAAGCATTGAAACCAAAAATGCATAAAACTAAAGAAGAAATACAAAAAGACTAGGTTCTACTTAATGTTAATTCATTACATTTAATGATTCATCTCGCACCATTAAACATTTGTTCATGCATGAGCTTCCAAGTGAAAAGAACTTTGACGGAATTAGGTCTATTGATTTGAAGCTTAAGAATGTTGTCAAATCATGGAGCATTAATGGATGAAACTAAGGGTTGAGTTGTGCCTCTTGGAATGCTTTTTGGAACAATTTTAAAGACGTCATCAAAGACTTTGACAAATCGCCGACTTTCGTGTATGATTTGCTTAGGCAGATCGTTGACTTTGGTTTGGAACTGACTTTGTTAGGCTCTTGGAAATGGACTATGGACTCTGTTAAAATTGTTGGACAAACTCTTAGTTGGGGATAATTAAATTTTACCCTAAAAACAACTTGAAAAGCTAAAATGACTTTGTTAGGCTTTTTAAAATGGACCATGGACCCTATCAAAATTGTTGGACAAGCTTTTAGTTGGAGATAACTGAATTTCACCCTAAAAACAACTTGAAAAGCTAAACTACAATGTATAGCTTGGCTTGCTTTGACCATAGGTATGGCTCACTTCAACGCTTAGAGCGTTTTGGACAAGGACTCAAAAGAGGAGAGCCTCCCTTTCCTTTTGAAAAATAAAATGAGGTTTGATATTGTTAGAAAACAATATGTTCCTCATGCAATTCCTATGTACTTTAGATGATATTTCTAGTTGGTAGAGTTTCATCTTATTATTTCTAACAAGATTATTAAATTGACGTGTATTAGGATTATATGAAATGAATTCGAGATAAATTTGATTCATGTTCTACAAGGTGCATATTTTAACATATACTTTTGAACAAAAAGGGTTGGTAGGTGCATATTTTAGCTCTTCATGCTTCGAATGACTATAGCCCATAAAAACCAACTATGTTATCTCCTCCCATTTCTCCAATAATGCAGGCCCAAACTCTCACTCCTCAGGTTGACTATATAACTCCTCATCAATTCCTTCACCTTTTACGTCTAAGCTTGCAGCAATTTGTTTATGACAAATTGTCATAGCTACAAAACAGCATGCCTTCGACCCAACAAAATATTGATACACCACACATGCACAATGTGTCATTGTGTATACCAAGTGTCATATCCATAAGGATATGGCCAAATTATTGAGTTTTTGCCTTCTAAATTTGCTAAATGAGTTTATGCTTTGAGGTTTTAGCAATATGATAAAAAGATATAATTTAACTTGGTCAAAATCAATGGAAACTAAGCATCAAGGAATTTATTTCACCAAATAATGATCCACTAAAAGTAAGTTGCAAACCTTTCTCACAAAGTCGATTCAGTTTAAAAGCTACAATTAAAATTCTTACAACTACCTTTGTATTCATAATGAAATATTTAGAACTAATCAAGCTCCTAGTTTCATGATTTTCAATCATCCTATGCTCATTAAGTATTCCAATACCCAATTTCACTTTTAATCATCCATCATCTAAGACAAGCAAGTAGATGACCAATAAAATTACTCAAAAATCGGACCTCTAGAATTATATTAACCATGCATCAACAAAAATGGAAAATATTCACAAATAACGATTCCAAGGAAATTCATCATCAGCTAACAAATCTCTAAATTAAAGAAACATAATCGACTTAACTTTACACACTAAGAAGAAATATAATTGAAAGAAGAGAAAGCGCGGACGGAAGAAATGCTTAGTCTTCGAGATTGATGGTTGAACATGTCAATGCAAGCCAGAACTGTAGTTTCCTTGCCAATCTTCTTCTTCTAATTGCTTAACCTTGCTCTAACTTTAAAAAAAAGAATAAATGAACTAGAATACCCAATACCATCTCCATTCGAGCCTTTAAATAGTCGAAAAACAAGAGCCTTAAGAAGCAAATCGTCCAAACTCATACACGGGAGAAGATGAAAAAGACAACAAGCCTTGTGCCAAGTTACACGGTTAAACCAATAGGACCATGCCACAAACACAGGGCACTTGTATTGATTGCTACCATTTTTTGTTGCTGCTTGTTTTCTTGATGTCATTCATCTAGATCACACAACATGCGTACCTACAAATGGTCTAATTGTGCACTAACTTGTATTGCTTCAAACTTTCGTCATCAAAGCCCCAAATATGCATGACCATGTTTAAGGACCACAACCCAAAACCCAAGTGTGGTCCACCATGAATAGCTAGACTCGCTGGCTGGTGTGGTTTTTTTTTATTTCATTATTTATTTTTTTTGCATGGAATATTTCGAGTTTTGGGCCTCTTGGGTACTAATCTAGGAACTCATCCTAGCTCCTAACCCAAACAGTATCATATTGTTTAGATTAGAAAGCTTACCTGTGAGTGTGACTAGGGATCCTATCTCATTCTACCCTAACCCGAAATATTTAGTGAAAAAATAAATGCAAAATAAAAAGAATAAAAAATCAATTTTAACATAAAACAATAGAGTCATAGTGAGTTATTAGGAAAACTTACAAAATCGAGTTCACGCTTTTAAATGAAATTATAAATTGAAAGGGATGCCAAAAGGGATAATAGATTTATATAAAAGAAGTTTTTGAAAGGCCCTCGAATAATCTAAAGTGGAGACCATCTAGCTCTATAGGTTTTGTAATAGCCTAAACATAATTTATGTTTATAATTTTCACTTAATCAAGTTTTAATAAAAATTGAGCATGTGCACTCCAATTCAATGTCTGAAATTTACATGTTTTACAGGGCTCGAATAATGTTAATAGCCTCACATAAAGAATTTTAAATTGTGGCCATCTCATTATTTAATAATAAGGTAAATAATAATATAATAATAAAATATTTAATGGGAAATACTGACATAATTAACAAAGTTTGATTTATAAAATACATATTTAAGATTTTATTATTGAGTTTGGAATGATATAAAATATTTGAGCAAATAAGTAGATAATGTCTCATCCAATCAATTAGCTAATTAATTACTTAGAAAGGAAAAAATATAGCTCAAAAGAAAGTGATTAAAAAGGAAATCATCAACAAGGGAAAAACAGAAAATAAAAATTGAGATGAAAAATCTCAGTCTCATGTAATTTTGGCCCAAAAATCTCAAGCTCTCGTATCTCTCTCCTCCCCCTCCCCTGCTACACCTTGCCCGCACCAACCGCCTGCTGATATTATTAACCGTCGTCGTCCGACGCTGCCTGTTGTCGTTGGCCACTAGCTGTACCCCCTATCCTTCTGCACTTGCCTCTTTCTCCCAATTTTCAAAGGTAAAATCCCAAATCTCTTTTACTCACTTTCATGTATTTTTGATGAATTCTCTCAAATTGACAAAGTAAGTGTATTTACTTGGGTTTAGATAGATGTTTAAACATGAATTGGGGTATTGATTTTGCTTGATTGAGATTAATGAAATGAGATTTGGAGGGTTGGATGAAGACTTTAGGAAAGGGTTAGTCAGGTTAAAACTTGTTATTCTTTCTTGAAATTTTGAATAATTATTTATTAATGCAAGGATTAAATGGCTATTTGGATTGAATATAATGGTTGAATTGATTGGGGTTGATTAGTGAAAAGCTAGTTGAGGAATAAAGCGAGGAAGTTGATTTAGGAATAATTAGCATACTTTCAGTATTATATTCAAAGTTTGAATGAGTTTTGAAGTGTGTGAGTTGGAAAGGTTAAAGTATGATTTATATTATAAAATTTAAGAGAGTAATGTTGTTTGGACCAATTAAAAATGGCTAACGTCAGAAAAAGAGGGAAGTTAGCCTTTGGGATGGGGTTATGCGATGAGTATGTGAAAGAGAATTATTTTGTTAAGAGAGGAAGGGCATGGAGGGATGAAAGACCATTTCGAGGCCTAAATCATTTAATCATAATATATTCTAAGAACCAAATTAACTTTTTTTAATTGAAAACTCAATGTTAACGAGTTAATGCATGCAATTCAAAGGAGCTTGGGCCACCCCTTCATTGAGCAATTAGTTATCGTGAAATAATCAATTCCAAAATTATTAGGAAGATTGATTAATTAGTTGCTTGAAAAGAGAAGTTGGCAAGGATTGTAAAAGAGAACAACATTACTTGAAGGGAATAACAACAACAACAACAACAACAACAACAACAACAACAATAATAATAATAATAATAATAATAATAATAATAATAATAATAATTGTAATTGTAATAATAATATTAATAGTAATAATAATAACAATAATAGCAACAACAACAATATTTACAAAGATAACAATAATAAATTAGAGAGCGGAGATTATAAACACATCCCGTTTAATAAGAATACTAAAGTAAAGTGCATTTATTTATATTAATTAGGTTTAATAGGACAAAAATTTTGTAAACCATTAACAATTTTGAAGCAAAGTCATTGCCATTGAGCCATTTGGGCTTCAGTTATAAGGGAGAGAATGCATTTTAAGTAACAAGGCATGTTTACTGGCTGTACATTTCAAAAATTTATATATTTTTGTAAATATTAAAATCTCATAATATAGAATTATTTAATCAATCATTTTCAAGTATCATTTTACCACAGAATCAAATGGACCCACCAATTATCAAATATTACGGCTTACGCCCTTTAGTTCATGTGCACAACTTTAGCTTAGGTTTCAGGTCGATCTGCAGGTGTCAGCTACTCAATGGTCACATTGTACATATGAACTCATCAATCTGGGCTTCACTTATAGTTAATAACCGGTAATAGTTTTAACATAAACTTATCTTCTCCCTCATTTTGAACTAAAATGATTTGAAATGCGCATGTTCATCAAAAAATAAACTCCTATCTTTAAAATATAGTAGTAAACGTGTAACACTCCAAATGTACATAATTCACTGTTTGCGTTCTCTTCATTAAATTCACCAATTAAAAATAATATCCCAAATCATCAGGGCATTACCTCCGTCCAAAAAGGACAAGGCTTTGCTTGTAAACAATAAATATCGCAACGCCAAACAACATTTACCATCACAAGGCATTAACACGATTACAATCCATCAAAACAATATATGAATAGTTCTAGCATCAAAAACCTTCAACTATCTCAAAGTTTATACCAAAATATAGTAGCTCTCGTAGAGTATACAATTTGGATGCCAAAATCTAACACAATATAGTGCTCAAAACATTTCAGCACTCAAACACCACTGTTCCCTTCCGACTTTCCCACTCACTTATCTCCTCCAGTCGGCCTGTGTGCAGTTCACTGAGTATTTACCTAAAACAAAATACGAAACATTTTGAATTGTGTACCAAAACTCAGTATATGCATTCCTGTATTGTTAAATGTTCATTGAAAAGCTAATTGGGCCCGTATTGCAATTCATTTTAATTTAAAACAGGGAATGAGATGAATATCAAACTGCATTGTCAATTATTATCTGATAGTGAACCCCTGGTAACTGTTACGATCTGATGATAGGTGTACACTTGTCAAGTCAATCGAAGGACCTGGACTGAAGCCTCGTGGGTAACGGAAGGGTAATGCCCTGTAACTGATAACTAATGGGGTCACTAATTATATGACAAATAACTGATTAAACTGATTCATTGATGTACTTACCAAAAAATTATAACTTTGATAAATACGCGCCGATTTCTAAAGATACAAGCAATGAACGTACCTGATACTTCTAATGAAATTCACTGAAATGGGATTTTGCACAAAAGGGAAGGAAATGATAGATTAGGCCCCAATTCCGTTCAAAATATCATTATAGGAACACATAGTTAGCAACTATTTTTATTTTCATAGTTAATAATTTAGTAAAAGAAAAGTAAAGGCATAGCAAGGGCTAGAATAGATGACTCATAACTTAGTCATCCAACCTCTGATTGAGACCTAATTTCCCAATATAGAAAGCTTAGAAGTCCTGAAAAACTTTTATTTACAACACAAAACATGATTCCTATAATAGGGTTCCCAAAACGAGGCTAAAACACAACTATACTAGTTTTGGTCAAACCTGCGCATTTCTAACAAAATGTCCATAGCTTTTTCCACAAATCTCATATTAAAGAGATTCAAAAGGCATTTAAAAGCTAACACATTGATCTATCTACCCATTAAAAATAATAATTTTTGATTGGGCCGATCATTACCGGTTTATTGGAAAATGCTCTCTTATTTTCTGCCATTTCCCAGCCCCCACTGTTATTGCTTTATCCCCTCTTTTCACACAAATTCGCATCTAAAATCACTCCTTAAAATCATGTAACAAAGCTTTAGTCCTTCGCATCACCGAACAAAGCCACCATACTCAATTTTACTTCATAATCATGCACATCAAATATTCATTTCTCAATTAAACATACACAAATAACATGCTTGCTATTAAGGAAAGCTAAACCTTGCATAATCATTAAAACCCTCACTTTTGGCCAACTTAGATTCACCCTTAACTCCTCCAAAACCTTCCAAAACTACAACAAATCCATCATAATCATTAATAATGCTAAAGATCACCAAATCAAATACAAATCAATCCATAAACATGATTTTAACTTAAACTTGCATGAATATGATCAACTTCAACCTTAACTTACTTTCCAACTTATCCCACAATCAAAACATCCAAAGTAACTCTTATTTCTATCAAAACAACATGATCAACCACCAAAAACAATAAGAACAAGAGTCAAAATCAAGATGCAAGTAAAATCAACAAGAACAAGGTTAGGGTTTACTTACTTTGCTTGAAGAAAAGTAGGTGAAAGTGATGTTTGATGCGTGAGGGAGGGTGTGGCCCATGTGGGGATGGCTAGTGGATGCCTTGGTGGCCAAAGGGTGGCTAATTGGTGGCTGGAAGGTGGCTGTTGCAGTTGGCCGTGGGGTAGGAGAGAGAAAAGGGAGAGATATTTGGGTGTTGTCTAGCATGGTTAGAAATGAATCAACACACTTGGCTAGTATTTAACCTTCCATAAAGTAGCTTTTTGGCAAACCATGGTTAAGTTTAAGGTTAAGTTTAAATCATGGTTAACAAGGCAAGCTAGTTGGGTATGATTGGTATATACGGTTTGGGCTTAGGAGGGAAAGTAGACCGTATGCGATTGAATTTTCATAGCTCATAATTAAATTTTTGCAAGGTTATTATTATTATAATAATAATAATAATAATAATAATAATAATAATAATAATAATAACAATAACAATAATAATAATAATAATAGCAATAATAATAGCAATAATAATAATAATAATAATAATAATAATAATAATAATAATAATAATAATAATTTCTTAAATCATAATTATCAACGCCTGCTATCGATTTTCCTGAAATTGTACGATAACAAGAACCCGAATTGCAAAGCAAAGGCCCAAATGGGGTGTGGGTGTGTGTGTGTATAAAATTAAATGCAATAAATAAATATGAGAAAATCTTTAACATGAGGTAATTAAATAAATAAATATAGTTTAGGGTTGGGCTATTACAACCTTCTTCCCTTAAAGAGTTTCGTCCTCGAAACTTATGAACTTTACCACGTTATGAAGGATTACCTCAAATAAATGTGGGTAGTTAGCTTTCATCTCTTGTTTGGTCTCCCAAGTGGCTTCTTAGGAGGTATGACTTGTCCATAGCACCTTGACTAGAGGTATCTGCTTGTTGCACAACTGCTTAGTCCTGCAATATAGTATCTGGTTTGGACGCTCCTTATATACTAGATCTTCAGTGATTTCAATAGGTTAGATACAATGGCGTGGTCTGGATCTGGAATATACTTCCTGAGCTGAGAAATGTGAAACACGTTATGCACGTGTTCAAGTTTTACTACTGGCATATCTAGACGATATGGTATGGGATTCAACTTTTCAATGATTTCATAAGGTCCAACGTATCTTGGACTCAGGTTTCCTCATACTCTGAACCTCTTGATACCCTTGGTTGGTAAAACTTTAAAAAAAAAAATTATCGCCTACTTGAAACCCCAGAGGCCTTCTTCTCTTGTTCGCATAACTTTTCTGCTAACTTTGGGCAACCCTAATATGCTCTTAAATTCTTCTTATTGTTTCAATGGTTTCTTGGATCATTTCAGGGCCTATAATCAATGCCTCATCCAAGTCACTCTAGCACAGTGGGGTTCTACACTTTCTCTCATATAAAGCCTAAAACGAGGGCATTTTGATGGTGGATTGGTAGCTGTTGTTATAAGAAAACTCCACCAGTGGTAAATCGTCTTCCCACTTTCCTTGGAACTCCAATACACAAGCTTTTAACATGTCATCTAGAATTTGATTTACTCGTTTAGTTTGTCCGCCTGTCTTAGGGTGATAAGAGCTACTAAAGTTCAATTTGGTCCCAAAGGTTCTTTGAAGCGCTTGCTAAAAGCGGGCTTGGAATCTTTGATCCCTATCTGATACTATGTCTAACGGGATCCCATATAGGCGGACTATCTCCTTAACATATAGTTGGGCTAGTTTTTCAACTCCCCAAATATCCCTAATTGGCAGAAAATGGGCCGACTTGGTAAGTCGATCAACTATGACCTAGATAACATTTTTATTCAAGGCAGAAAGGGGTGAACCCATAACGAAGTCCATTGAAATTGAATCCCACTTCCAAGTGGGAATTTCTAAGGGTCGCAGTTCACCCACGGGATGCTGATGCTATGCTTTAATCTTCTGGTAGGCTAAACACTTGTCTACGTATTCCGCAACCTCTTTCTTCATATTATTCCACCAGAAGTATTGTCTCAGATCTCTGTACACCTTGGTGCCTCCTGGATGCACCGAGAAGCGAGTATTGTAAGCCTCTTCTAGGATTCGCTTCCTGAATTCCACATTTTTGGGTACACACAGGTGATTTTGAAATCGTAGGGTCCCATCCTCATGTACTACAAACCCAGGAGACTTCCCTTTCTTTAGATTTTGCTTTATTCTTTGGAGTTCATGATCATTTTCCTGGTTCACCCGAATTTCCTCCACTATAGAAGGCTGTAAAGTAAGTGCTGATAATTGAACATTTGCTTGCCCATGTGATACTAGTTGAATTCCTAAGTCCTCAAGCTCTCTCAAGAGACTCAACTGGGTGATGACCATAGTGTTTGAGCTATATTGCGCTTCCCTACTCAGGGCATCTGCTACAACATTTGCTTTCTCTGGGTGATATTGAATATGCAAATCATAGTCTTTAAGCAACTCAAGCCAATGCCGTTGTCTCAAATTGATCTCCTTCTGGGTGAAGATATACTTCAAACTTTGATGGTCAGTATAAATCTTACAGGTTACCCCATATAAGTAATGTCTCCAAATTTTCAGTGCGAAGACCATGGCTGCTAACTCCAGGTCATGGGTAGGGTAGTTTTTCTTATAAGGTTTGAGTTGTCTATAAGCATAAGCTACTACTTTGTCTTCCTGCATCATAGCACACCCTAATCCATTCTTCGAAGCATCACTATAAATAGTGTATTCCTTACCTTCTACTAGTAGTGTTAGGATTAGGGTGGTAGTTAATCATTGCTTTAGCTCTTGGAAAGCTCCCTCGCATTTCTCTGTCCACTCAAACTATTTGCTTTCTTCAACAGATTGGTAAGGGGTGAAGCTATTTTCGAAAAGTCCTTAACAAACCTTCGATAATGGCCCACTAGACCCAGAAAGCTTCTAATCTCAGTTATGCGGGTAGGTCTTTATCAATCCGTGATTGCTTCCACCTTCTGGGGTTCAACTTTAATTCCTTCTTTTGTAACCACACGTCCTAAGAATACCACTTCGTCTAACTAAAATTCACACTTCTTTAATTTGCCATAAAGTTAATGCTCCCTTAGGATTTGTAACACCATTCTCAAATGATCAGCATGTTCCTGCTAGTCCTTAGAATAAATAAGGATGTCATCTATGAATACCACTACAAATGTGTCTAGATAGGGTTTGACGACCCTGCTCACTAGATCCATGAAGGCTGCGAGAGCATTGGTGAGGCCAAACAACATCATTATAAACTTATAGTGACCATACCTGGTCCTAAACGCAGTCTTGGGGATGTCTTCAGGTTTAATCCTAAGTCGATAGTACCCTGACCTCAAATCAATCTTAGAGAAGACTCTTACTCCTTGCAGTTGATCAAATAAGTTACCTATTCACGGTAAAGGATATTTGTTTTTTATGGTGATCTTGTTCAGCTCCATGTAGCCAATGCATAGCCTTAAGGTTCCATCCTTCTTCTTTACGAACAACACTGGGGCACCTCATGGTGGTACACTTGGTCTGATAAATCCCTTCTGTAATAGCTCATCTAACTGAATCTTCAGTTCCTTAAACTTAGTTGGGGCCATACCATATGGGGCTTTGGAAATAGGTTGGACACTAGGAACTAATTTAATTCTGAAATCAATTTCCCTCTGCGGGGGTAATCCTGGTAACTCCTCAAGAAAAACATCTTCAAATTCACAAACTACATGAATATTTTCTACTTTTCCTTCTTTCATTTAACTGTCAATAGCATAACACCAATATCCAATACACCCCTAACATATAAGCTTACTTGAATTGCTTTCATAGTAGAAATCAAGGGACAAGATTTATCCTCTCTTTGCCCATAAAAACATATTTCTATTCCTTTTTCATCCTTCAAAATAACCTTAAGATCTTCACAATCCATCTGAGCTCCATAAGTGTGCAACCCATTCATTCCCAAAATGATGTCAAAATTGGACAGATCAAATTAAATCAAATCCCTAGGGAAGGTGGTTTCACCAATGGCAATGGGAACAGGTTTATAGGAGATGGGGCACTCAATCACAGAATCATTGGGTAGCTTGATCCTATAATTGGTTTCCGTACTTGTACCTTCCAGGTTCAATTGCATGGCAGATCGGGTGAATATAAATGAATGAATAGCACCTGAATCAAATAATATACAAAATGGCTTTGAATGTAAAAATAGAGTTCCAATGACTACTATACCAGAGGTTGCATCTTCCTTCTTGCTTATTACATAAGCTCGTACTATAATTGCAGGCCTTGGAGGTGAGGGCCCTTGGAGAGGTGGGGCCAAGGGTTTTGCTGCACCCTTGGCCACAACCTTCAGTCTTTGTGGGCAGGCAACAATAAGGTGTTTCGAGCTTCGACACTACATGCATGTGTTGGTTCCTACGCGATATTTAGGAGTGGTGTGATTTGTTCTTCTGCATTTCCCACTGGGCTCTATTGAGCCTACAGGACGACTCTTGGGAGGAGCGAGAAAAGCTTTGTTTTGGTTTACACTCTCACTCGGAGTTCCTCGTTCAATCCCTTTTCTCTTTTGATTGATCGAGTTCAAGGTCCTCAACTCTGCCTTCACTCGCTCCACTTCAGTGGCTTGCTCATATAACTCCTAGTAAGTGAAGATTGGTTGCCCAGCTAACTGATTTTGAATGTAGAGGGTCAAACCCTTTTCAAACCTCCTCATCTTCAGCCTTTTAGATGACACAAGGACCAACCTGGATACTGTATCACAGTCATGTTGCTACTCATTTTTAGCTCCGTAAACTCTTTCTCCTTTTGCCTTTGGACCACAACTGGGTAACATTTTGCCCTCAACTCATCCAAAAATTTAATTTAGGCCTTACGAGCTTACCCTTAACAGTGTTCCACCAAATATCAACTTCACCAGACAAATAACACGTCCCAATATTTACTTTCTTTTTTTCTGGAACCTCTACCACTGTAAAAATGTTCTCCATTCCCCTTACCCATTCTTCCAACACTACTGGATTATAATTCTCACCATACGCTTTAGGGTTGTATCGTGCTACCCTATATGCTAATTTATCATCTTTAGCAGGGGTTTCAGCTGGTACTTGGGGAATTCGCTTCATCAGTTCAGCTACTAAGGTCAACCAGTAATTCGAGTTTCCCATGTTGTTAGCTAACTCAGGGAGAAGTGGTAGCATTTCATCAAAATTTGGTGGCACATGATGTGAGGCTTGTTCACCTGATCATTGACCATGACCTGAGTTATCTCCTATATGAGTCTTCGCATTGTTCTGCACCGATTCAAATATTCTGATCATACATTAGATGAAACAATTCAATCACTGGAATAGCTCAACATATAAGATAAGCATGCCCAATAAATAGATTTAATATGGCTCAAATATCATTGAAAAAAAAAATCTAAAGCTTCATTATATCATTCCATAACTGCTTATCTACAAACATAACTGCTTGTTTATATACATGATCAACAAAAATGTATCACATCTAACTGACTAAGTAAGATCAGCCCTGACGCCTACCTAAAACACTAACTAGCCCCCAGCCCCTAAGTCCGTCACATGCTAAAAAAAAGAAAAGGACCATGTCATCGTGGTCGAAAGGATTTGACTGACTATATACAATATCATATGCTATACAAAATGCAACTATCCAATCCGGCCATACTATATACATGCAAGGTTCAAAATGTACCTACTCAAGTCATCACTTGAAACAACCTAAGGATCCCTAGATGGATCATAATCTGGGTCGGACTTATCCTCCGGCTCCTCGCCCGAGTCGAACTACTGTCCGATGCTCCTGACTCTACATCAGCGACCTTCTAATCCTTCTGCTGCTCTCCCAATGCCTCGTCAATCTCGTGATCAATCTAGTGCTCCTCCTCTACCTCGTCAATCTCCTGATCCTTCTCTGGATCGTACTCATCCTCTAGAAGGTCCTCAAGACACTCTATGGGCTCGTCATCGAGACTAAGTACCATGACCTTTGGTGTGTTGGGGAGATCCGCCACTATATGAATCTCCCTAGGACTGTCGGGCCTCTACGGAGTGCCCGGTATAAGCGGCGAAGGTGGTCCCTGTGTTGGTGCAGGGGGGGATATGCCTAGTGTAAAAGAAAGACATGCTAAAGAGTCTCCATAGTAATCCCCCTCTGCTCAAACTCCTCCCACAACATCAATTCCAAAGTGATGGTAGCCTAAGCCCTCTGAACCTGGAACATAGGTTCGTCCCAGCCTGGGTTCCCTATTATCATGAAACGATGATACCGGAGCCTGAACTCTACCCATGGATCAACCGTGGGTAAGGACCATAGCAATCTGTATGCACGGACCGTGATGTTGTGAAACTCAGAGAAAGGGTCATGCACATGAGCTATCATGTTGGCGTGCAACAGTGAAATGTGGGCCGCCACAGATGAAACCAGGCATCATATTAACAGCATAAGGATCCATCTAGCAAGGAGAATACAAATAAGGGGCTTGTAAAAGATAAGCAATACGCATTTCTAATCTCACAAGTCTCTAATAATATACGTTATTCCTCACCAATAAACCTTCTCACCCTCCTATATCTAAACTCCATAATCCATTTCCCATCAAGAAAATCAAAACCTGGCTCTAATACCAAATCTGTAACATCCCAAATGTACATAATTTAATATTTGTGTTCTCTTCATTAGATTCACCAATTAAAAGTAATATCCCAAATGATCGGGGCGTTACCCCCGTCCAAAAAGGACAAAGCTTTACTTTTAAACAATAAATATAGCAACGCTAAATAACGTTTACCATCACAAGGCATTTACACAATCACAATCCATCAAAACCATATATGAACAGTTCTAACATCAAAACCATTCACCTATCTTAAAGTTTACACCAAAATATAGTAGCTCTCATAGAGTACACAGTTTAGATGTCAAAACATATCACAATATAGTGCTCAAAATATTTCAGCACTCAAACACCACTGTCAACCTGTGGGCAGTTCACTGAGCATTTGCCTAAAACAAAACATGAAACATTTCGAACCGTGAGTCGAAGTTCAGTACAAGCATTCCTGTATTGTTAAATGTCCATTGACAAGCTGATTAGGCCCCCATTGCAATTCATTTTAATTTAAAACAGGGAATAAGATGAATATCAAACTGCATTGTCAATTATTATTTGATAGTAAATTCCTGGTAACTATTACGATTTGAGGATAGGTGTACACCTGCCAAGTCAATCGGGGGATCTGGCCCGAAGTCACACGGGTAACTAAAGGGCAATGTCCTGTAACTGATAACTGATGAGGTCGCTAATTATATGATAAATCACTGATTAAACTGATTCATTGATGTACTTACCAAAACATTATAATTTTGATAAATACATGCTGATTTCTAAAGATACAGGCAATAAACGTACCATGTACTTTTAATGAAATTCACTGAAATGAGGTTATGCACAAAAGGGAAGGAAATGATAGATTAGGCCCCAACTCTGTTCAAAATATCATTATAGAAACACATAATTAGCAACTATTTTTATTTTCATAGTTAATAATTTAGTGAAAGAAAAGTAAGGGCGTAGCAAAGGCTAGAATAGATGACTCGTAACTTAGTCATATGACCTCTGATTGAGACCTAATTTCCCAATATAGAAAGCTTAATAAGTCCCAAAAAACTTTCATTCGCAACACAAAACATGATTCCCACAATAGGGTTCCTAAAATGAGGCTAGCACACAACTGTACTAGTTTTGGTCGAACCTGCGCAGTTCTAGAAAAATGGCCATAACTGTTTCCACAAACCTCGAATTAAGGCAATTCAAAAGGCATTTGAAATCTAACATACTGATCTATCTACCCGTAAAAAATTATAATTTTTGGCTGGGCTGATCATTACCAGTTTGTTGGAAAAGTTCCCCTGTTTTCTGCCATTTCTCTGTCCCTATTGTTATTGCTTTCTCCTCTCTTTTCACACAAATTCTCATCTAAAATCACTCCCTAAAATCATGTAACAAAGCTTTAGTCCTTCCCTTAACCATACAAAGTCAGTATAATCAATTTCACTTCGTAATCATACACATAAAAGATTCATTTCTCAATCAAATATACACAAATAACATGTCTGCCATTAAAGGAAAGCTAAACCTTGCATAATCATTAAAGCCCTAACTTTTGGCCAACTTAGATTCACCCTTAACTCCTCCAAAACCATCCAAAACTACAACAACTCCATCATAATCATTAATAATACTAAAGATCACCAAATCAAATACAAATCAATCCATAAACATGGTTTTAACTTAAGCTTGCATGAACATGGTCAACTTCAACCTTTACTTACTTTCCAACTTATCCCACAATTAAAACATCCAAAGTAACTCTTATTTCCATCAAAACAACATGATCAACCACCAAAAACAACAAGAACAAGGTTAGGGTTTACTCACTTTGCTTGAAGAAAAGTAGGTGAAAGTGATGTTTGATGCTTGGGGGGGGGGTGTGGGGATGGTTGACGAATGCCTTGGTGGCCAAAGGGTGGCTAACTGGTGGTTGGAAGGTGGCTGCTGCAGTTGGCCATGGGGTAGGAGAGAGAAAGGGGAGAGATATGTGTGTCTTATCTTGCTTGGTTAGAAATGAATCAACACACTTGGCTAGTATTTAACCTTCCGTAAAGTAGCTTTTTGGCAAACCATGGTTAAGTTTAATGTTATGTTTAAATCATGGTTAACAAGGCAAGCTTGTTGAGCTATGATTGGTTTATACGGTTTGCACGCAAGAAGGGAAGTAAACCGTATGCGATTGAATTTTCGTATCTCGAAATTATTTTTTTGTGAGGTTATAAATAATAATAATAATAATAATAATAATAATAATAATAATAATAATAA
>JACYFF010010365.1:100198135-100223745 GCA_017589665.1 Selenicereus undatus | reverse complement strand
ATAATAATAATAATAATAATAATAATAATAATAATAATAATAATAATTTCTTAAACCATAATTATCGAGGCATACTATTGATTTCCTTGAAATTGTACGATAACAAGAACCCGAATTGCAAAGCAAAGGCCCAAGTGGTGCATATATATATTTTTTGTTCCACCGAAATTATTAAATGTAATAAATAAATATGAGAAAATCTTTAACATGAGATAATTAAATTAATAAACATGGTTTAGGGTTAGGCTATTACAAAACGTATTGAGCTTCGACTCATTATTCAAACATTTTGTGCTTTATGTTTTTAGGTAAATAAATCGTGAAGTCCTTGCTTGACAATACCAGAGAGCTGAGGGAGCCATTAATGGAGTCTAAATAAGCTCACATTGACATTTCATAAAGTCAAGGGTCATCAAAATTTAAGCTTTGTGGATTGTTGGACTATCATTTGAATTCGAGAATGTATAAATTGGGCATCATTTGGTTTTCATGTAAGCTAAAGTGTGTTATAATGTTATGCTAAGTGAATTGTTTAAGCCTTATCCTCCTTAGGACGACGACAACATCCAAACCTTATTGTTCCATGGTGTTAATCACGAAGGTTCAAGTAATTAAGGTTAATCAAGTGATTACAACTTAGGACATTATAGGTTTAAAACAAAGATTTAGACTCGAGGGCGAATGTACAATACCGTGATGAGATGCACCACGATATTGCATGTCATCACTGACATCCTCGACTAATCAAAACAGAAAATTAGGATTAATTCATGTCAATAAAGAAAACATGTAGCATATTAATATTAATAAATCAATCAATAATGTTTAAGCACAAAGTCAAACGAAAAAGAGAATTAAAAAAGCAAGAAAAATAGTTGCAACAAGCGAGGGCTAAACTAATTATCAAACTTACATCTTTCCCAATGTGCACACAAAATTTAAATAAAGGAAAACAAAGGGAGAAGAGAAGAAGGAATTAGGGTTAGTGTCCTCAAGTTGAACCACTTGATCTATTCAGGGAATCCAATAGAATTTTGACAGTAGCATGCTTTCTACAAGTTTGTGTGTTTTCTCTTAATTTTTTAGTGCCTCTCCTCTCAACTCTCAGTGTGTTCAACCCTATGGGAAGGCTCCCTTTTTATAGCACATAAAAGACAAATAATAGACATGTTATAGACACGAAGAAGCAAACTAGGAATCCAACCAAGTTCCGACTAGCCCTTAAAAATCTGGATCAATTCTTAGATGCCAAGTTTTGGACTACTTCTGCAGTTTGGGCTGGGCTAGACATTTTCGCGTATTTAAAGTCTAATAATTTTTTCCATGTGCTAATTAAAGGTCTTGACCTTGCTAGACTTCCAAATATACAGGTTGGGGCAAAGATTTCATCATTAGGCATTTTATAAAAACTGAGACACCATTTTAGGTGTTTACAATTAGCGCTCGCTTTAACTGAGCCTGTGTAAGGTAAACGTCAAAGTAGTTAGCATTTTATACTTTCCCATTTGAAAATGATGTTGCCTAAGCTTGGTCAATAGAGATTGAAGCCCGACACTCGTCGAACTTCATCATAGGGAGCGCTAATGATCAGATGCTTGAACCCGGTCGTTGAGGGTCCCATGGTTCAGTGCCAGCAGCTTTCGCCATTGACAGTAGCTGATGCCCAATAATTTTTCCACCTCTTGTTGTGACGGTGGCCGATGTCTAGTGATGTCTTATTGTGTAGGAAACTAGCAAGGTCCCATTATTTTGGGAGTCTACCTGAGAACCTAGTGGCATGAGAGTCTGAAAATCTGTCACCAGATCCCTACAAACTCGATGGTGTGAGATCCTCATATATATATCCAGATCTTTGTGAGCTTGGTGGTGCGAGAGCCTAAAGATTTGTACCCAGGTCTCTCTGAACTTGATGGAATGAGATCCTAAAAATCTATAGCTAGATCCTTGCGAACTTGGTGACATGAGAGTTTGAAGATATGTAGCCAAATTCCTATGAACTCAGAAGTCTAAGAGCCTGAAGATTTGTAGCCATATGTTTGTGAACGTAGGGTTGTGAGAGCCCAATGATCTGTAACTAGATACATATAAGTCTTTTTTTAAAAACTTCTTTTTCATCTTTTTTTTAGAAGACCAAAAGATCCAATGAAAATAAATCTTCACAGTTGGGCCTCTTTTAAGGTTGCCCACATATCTAATAAGGAATCATGCCAATCGTAGTTCGAGATTAAGAACATACAACTCAAAAGAAAGATGCCAAAGTAAGGGAATCAGTGTGAAAGCTCGAATAACCCTTATGAAATCCCAAGTGTGCATGGACGATGAGGTTAGTGTGAATAAGCAGTTTATTACTTTCTTTATTCTTCTTCTTTTCAAGCTTTTTTTAAATTTTCATTCTTCTCTTTCTCTGTTTTTTTTTTTGTTCTCCTTTTTTTTTGCTTTTTTTCTTCTCTCTTTGGATGGGACCATTTGGTTAAGATTGTCCTTTTTTATTGTTGATTTTCATATTAATGTCACGCATGACACACTCATACTCCTACCTTGGGTTAAATATAGTTACCAAAGAAATAGACTCATTTGAAGACTTAAAGGGATTCCAAGTGGTAACTTATTAGGTTTGACAGAGATATTGGTGCAAGTTACTAAATGAGGCCCCATATCCTAGACCAGTCATTTAAAGCATGACTTATTACAAAGAAATTTCTTATCTTTTCCTTTTTTCAGATGCTGAATTGTAATCCTTAGTCTTTTTATTTTATTTTATTTCTCTATTTCTCCTTCTGCCCAGCTCACCTTTCATGTATTTGAGTTAGCCCTTTCTTTTTTACGTAAATTCATCGTATAATAAAAGCATCTTATAAAATAGAGCATAAGAATATGCAAAATAACTAATAGAGGAGATGGTTTTACTATAAATCAAGGTTGCATCATACTTGGATTTATGATGGAAAGCAAATAACTCTATGATTCAACACAGGACCATAAGCGAAGCATGGTATGCAATTATGACACATCATATCTGATTCCAAGGCCTCTCGTGTAGAGACTCTTCTTCATAGATACCCTACAGTCCACATGTGTCCAAGCTATATAAAGGTACGTGAACTTTGGGCTTGAATATGTCTTTACTAGTTATGTAAACAGATGAGTCCCACTCTTCTCTTTGGTGGTCTGAAATGGGTAGGATACTGTCATGCTAACAAGTTGGGTTGTTGTCATTATCGGTGCTTAAGTATCCTTAAGTAGGGGAAGCCGCCCTGACTTGAACATACTTTCTAGCTGGTTCTTGAAGGTCTAACATTTTGTAGTATCGTGGTCCCAAACTCGGTGACATTTGCAATACTTGATGGGGTTCGAGTTTTCGGACTTCCCTATGTTCTACATTTCAGGTCTGATTAGTGGAAGTCGATCATGTCCTTAGAAAGAAGGCATTCCGATGCTTGAGTATAAGTGGCTCCAATGGGAGTGTACTAGGTGTAATGGTCTAGAGCGTACACCTCATTGGTTTTGGGGCCATTGTCTTCCTTGTCCTTTTTCTGATAGCTACCCTTCTTGTTATTGGCAGCCTTTGAAAGTGTTTCTCTAGCAAATTCTTATTCTATAAGCATTCCGACGTTTCTTAATGCCGTGAAGTTTTCAAAAGGTGTGAACCTTAAGTGTTGGTTGCATATGGGGTTAAGGTTTCTAGTATATCATCTTACTTTATCGACCTTTGAGTATGGCAACCATTGGCCTCTATCAACCAAGGAAGTCTGAAGAACCTTCCTTTTCTTTCTGCATGATTAGTTTCAGGTCCCCAAACATAATTGGCAAATCAACATTGTATGAATACTAATGTAGAAATTCCTTACAAATATCATCCCAATTTGTGACCTTTTGTGGGTCAACAATGTTATACCACCTCATTACATTATTGTCAAACAACCATGGAAAAATGATATGGAAGATATCCATGTTAGTTTTTTTCAAAGCCATAACACTAACAAAATTTCTTAGATAGTGATAAGCGTTTTCAGTCCCATGAAATTTAATATATGGCATGGTGAACTTCGGAGGCAACTTCCTCTTTGTGATCAAAATGAATCTCATGTGTATCAATGAGTAGTTATCAAATACTGATAACTCTTTAAGTAATTGCCCTATGCGATCTAATAGTGGATAAGCTTGTGGGGAATCCTTTTCCCCCTCTTCCTCTCTCCTCTTGTCCTTTTCTTGCCTTGTTCCTATTAATCCTGAGACTTTCTTCATTAAGAGGCATGTCAGCATCTTTCTTTAGGGTATCCTTGACAAACGTTTGAAGTACAGTGACCATCAATTCCATTCTTTTTCTTTTAACCATCCTAAGTTGCGTCTTCCCAGCACTTTCATAACTTGGGTCATTTCATTTTTTTTGCCAATTGGATGGGTAAAGAATTAAACTTTGATTTTGATTTTGAACTTTTAGGCAAAATTTTCTCAACTTTTTCTCAGGATAGGAGCCTCGACTTTATAGACCTCACTAGTACACCTTTATAGTTTTCCCTATCCTGATAAATAATACGACGATTTAGGGGGGTGGAATGTTATAGAGGTAAATAATGGAAAAGAAAGGTTAACAACCTTGGCTATGGGTTGAGGAAAATGGTTAATAACATGGCGTTAGCTTAGAAGGTGATGTCGGCTTGACGGGCTTCAAATTTTAGGCTGGGATGGTAGTAAATAGGGTCAATATTCTAGATTTAGACTTCTGGTTTTAGATGAAATCAGGCCTTACCATAGACTATGTTCTAAGTTAGGCTTAGACAACTAACCTATGGACCTAAGTTAGGTCTAGACCTATCTCAAATGAACTATGGGCTTAGATTGAGCCTAACAATGGCTTTGGATTGGTTGGCCTAGAATAGGTTAGTTCTGGCGTATGGTTAAATCTAGGTGTACTAATGCATGGATCTTAAACCTAAGAAATGGATGCAGGATGCATGGACCATCGACTTATATATGCATCAAGTATCTATGTTCTAACTGAATGCATTATGAATATCATGCATGTTAAGTGCAATTTAGAATGGACTAGGGCTCCAAAGATCTAATGTGCCACATTATGAAATTTAGGCATAGATGAACTCATGCATTATGCATGAGAAGACCACATGGCGCATGACCCTTTGGGCCCAAGTAGACCACAATCGACATGCTATGCCATTTTAATGACTTTTATGTAATGTTTAGTTGGATGTAATATAATAACACTGTAATGCAATCAATTTTGTATTATAATTATGATTACTTAGTTTGTGGTAATCATAATTGCAAGATAGTTCTTTTATTGTAATATTCTCATACAACCAAAAAAGGAAATGAAAACACAATTACAAACTTGATTGCATTACAAGGTTAATTACATCTAACCAAATATTACATTAGGCTTTTCTAACATGCAATGAGATTTGTAAGCTCATGATCTAAAGTGAGTTGGACCGGGACTAATGATATTGACGTCCATATCATCATGCATCCAAGGCCTAGAAACTAGATAATTTCTTATTGGTCCTCCCCTAATGCAAGACCAAAATACTCATACTCGACCTAATCTAAGAGCACAGTTAGGCTTTATCATTTTAAGACTTGACAACACACTTAAATGGGTTGGACTAACATTTTCCTAACTAAGGCCTCTAGACATGATGTTGACTTTATGAATCCTACATCAATACATGGGCCTTTGAGTAGAGGTCAATTTCAGATATTCCACTAGAATAGTAAGCATTCACATAATCACGCATGCATATGAAGTCCAACCTGATCCAAAGTTCTGAGTTACAAGTGATTTAGCTCAGGTTTAGAAAGGTCGTCTCGCGACCTAAACACTTCATCATCCAATAGATTGCATGACAAGACTAAAACGTTCGATTGCTTTCCCATATATCATATGAACTAAGGAAAGTATGCCATGAGTGGGTAAAAAAGTTGACATCTCAATTGGAAGGCTTAATGGACTAATCGAATTACCAACTATTTTCTTGAGTAGACAATAGTCGGGTTCAACCTAAAGTCGTTGTTGGTCCTAGCAAAGCAGAACCTATGATGCAAGGATCTCTAATGTAAGTGTAATTTAAACAATTTCCCATTTTGATTTTCAAATTTCGCCACCTTAAGGAAAAACGCTCCTAGTGGAGTCGCCACTATAAGGACCACAAATCAGAACCTAGGTGCGATCCCCCAGCAATGGCTAGACCCGCTTGCTAGGTGTGCTTTTGTTTCTGGATTTTTATTTTATTATTTATTTTTATTTTTGCAATGGAATATTTCAAGCTTTGGGCGTCCTAGGTATTGGTCCATGAACCTGTTTTAGCTCCTGGCCCAAATAACAGCCACAGTTTGGACCAAAAGCCTGGACAATGTCTATGGTCCAATGAGCCCATCGAGGTTTACAGACCAAGGCATGGCCCAGCTCCCTGGTTCAAACAATATCAAACTACTTGGATCAGGGAGCTTACCTGTATCCAAGGACCTGATCTCATTGTGCCCTAACTCAATATATTTAGTGCAAAAATAATGATAATATAAAATCAAGTTTAATAAACAAAAAAGTCCTCGATGAGTTTTTAGGAAAACCTACAAAACCAAATTCTCTCTTTAAATCAAACCATGAGCTGAAAAGGACAATAGGTTTGTTTTAAAGAGGTTTTGAAACGTGAATTAGGGATCATCTAGTTCCACAGGTTTAAACCAAAGATCTATATTCGCGGACAAAGATATGATATCGTCATGGGATGAACTGCGACATCCCCCGTCAGCACTAACAACCTCTACTAATCAAAACGGTAAATTACAGTTAATTCGCAATAACACAAAAGAGTGAATCATATTAAGATTTAATAAATCAATCAATAATGTCTAAACACAAAGTCAAACAAAAAAGGAAAGCAAACAAGTAAGAATTAAATAGTTTCTACAGTCAAGGGCTGACTTAATAACTAAAATTATATCTACCCTAATATGAGTAAAAAATTTAAATAAAAGAAAACAAAGGGAGAAGAGAAGAAAGAATTAGGGTTAGTGCCCTTAGGTTGATAGACTTGATTTATTCGGGGAACCCAGTAGAAGTTTGGTAGCGTGATGCTTTCCCACAAGTCTATGTGTTTTTGTCTTAATTTTTAATACCTCTCCTCTCAACTTCGAGTGTGTTCAACCCTAGGGGAAGGCTCCCTTTTTATAGCGCCTAAAGTATGACTTAGATTAATTGAAAAAACCAATGAATTATCACTAGCAAAATTACTATAATAAGGTGGATCTTATCAGATAAAATTTTATCAAAGTACAAGTGTTTTGCATGCGGAGAAGCAAACCAGGAACCTGGCCGCCCCAAGGAAACCTTACCAGTTCCTGGATGGTTTGGATCAGAACCATGCAAGGTTTTGGACTAGTTCTACTATTTGGATTGGGCTTGATAATTTCGCGCGTTTAAAGTATGATAATTTCGTTCAGATGCTAATTAAAGTTATGACTCGGCCAAACCTCCAACTATATAGGTTAGGCCATAGGTTTCATCATCAGACATTTTATAAAAGTTGAGACACCTTTTTAGGTGTCTACACCATATTGTTTGACACAATTGGGTCATGTTTGTCTCAAAAACTTCACTTTTGAGGCAGGATATGTTTCGTTAGTCAGAATATATCCATTGTTGATTGAAGTGTTGTTCCTTTAGACTCAACTTAGGGAATATGCATGTGTTTCAACCAAGGATTAAGTGCACAGATTCACATCGATAATATCAGGTAAATGCTCAAAAGGCTAGAAAGGGCCATGATTCATCACAAGGAGGCAATTCAACTAACGCTTGATGATTTTTATCATATGCACATGCTAATTAAATGTGATTTCAAAGAGAGTCAAAGCAAATCCTAGAGAGGCAATCACGAAAGATCACACATCAAAGAAACTATGAGACTAAATTTGATGAATTAGGTATCAATTCATAGTCTCACATGTTATTTACAACACTCAATAAAACTACATCCATTGATGTCTTGCTTGAGGTGTGTATACATGCTAAGTCAAGGTTGAGTTTGGTTAGGTTTGGCTTGGCTCACTAAGCAATCGAGTCGAACTTGGTCAAATTGAATTCTAGCTGAGCTTTGACCAACTGAGTTTGATCGAGCGAAGCTCGAGCTTAACCAAGCCTTGAAATATTTTATTTTTTCAGGCACGATTCAAATCTTCATATGATTTATTTGAATTATACTTGAACTCTAAAGAATTATCACACCCAACTTACATCAAAAGGATCAATGATATACTTTGCCGTAAAGTTATCAATACTTGAATTACAAATATCACTATGCGCATAGTGGAATTTACTTTTAAAATAAATAAACGAGCGCAGTAAACCTAAATATCCTAGCTTGAATTTAACTCGTTAAGCATGCGACCCGAACCCAAATCGAGCCGAACTTTAGTCAAACTGAACTCGGGTGAAGCTTTGACTAAGTCCAACTTGACTGTACAGCTCTAGTTACATACCAACATTAGTGCTATAGAATCAAAGAGGCAATTGGTTCTCATTCAGAACAACAATAAAAAAAAAATGATAAACATGAAGGCCGTTAAGAAACACAAACTTTCACAATATTTTCACCAAACAAAATACACTTTAAAATTCATATAAGCGAAATGAGAACGACCAAGCCAATAAGTGCCATCATTAAATTTCATATAAGGGATATTACTTTCTCAACGTATATTTTCTATTCATAGAAGTGAACTTACGATATTGTTTATAAGTGACAAATATCAAATTATTTATCAACTTATATTTCACAGCGCGGCCCCCCCCCCCCCAAAAAAAAAAAAAATCAACTTATACGGTCTGATGATTATTACAATGATGTTATAGCCGATTAGCCGCGGAATGGCAACGGATACTTCCACGGATGCATGACACTTTGCAGTATTTAATTATTTTTTTTTTAATTTTACGAATTGAAGCCATAATTGCTACAACAATGAACGGCGTCCATGGTCGGCTCAGGCCTTCATTATTTAACTCTCCAACAAAAGAGCTACCTCTTACACATGCTGTTAATCTCATGATAGCATGCACCTCCTAATAATCAGTTATTTACAGGTGGAAAAAAAAAACTTCATCTTGTTTGATCCATTTCAACTAATTGAACAAAATTTTATTATGCTTTCTTGAACGTGCTCATGAAATTTCGGATAGACAAAATGTATGCTTTTCAAAAATTTTATGCACTAAAATCAATGGTCAGTGTGATCTCTTTTAAATAAGATATATGAAAATTCAAATATGAACAGTCTTTTTTTCGATAGACAAAGACGAAAATTCAGACAAATCCCATATTTTTTTTTCAAAAAAATTGTGTAAATCAAAATTGTTTATTGGCAAACATCAACAACAACACCTCCCAATGTAGGTCCCACTTTCGCGAAGTCTGGGGAGATCCAGCTCTACCAGCATTCCTACCCGTAGAGAGGCTGATTCTAAGAGATCCACAAAAAAAGGATTTTGTAAAAATATTTTATAGAAGAAAGATTTTGTGAAAACGTTTAATGGGAAAATTAAGGACACATAGCAAGGAATGACTAAGATATATTAAAAAGACAAGTTGTTAGAGCTATGTAACATAAGAACAATATATTAGAGGAAGGTGATATACCTTAACAGCCCGGGGTAAGCAAACGATGATTCCTCCCAGAAGAACGTACCACCTACTTACAAACATGACATGCGAAAAACCACTACTAGCCCTATGCCACTGCACCAAAAGACAACTACGGGATCGACTCTCTGCGATCTAAGATCTTAATCCTATCCCGCCACAACTTCCTATATTGAGCCAGGTCTTCCGTCAAACCGACCACTTTCAAGTCATCTCTTTCGAAATTCTGCAACAATAATGGAATATAACAAACTATGCAACTAGTTATTTCGAAACTCCGAATAAGAAGTAACTATTAACTATTAATTGAGAAGAAAGGGAAAAAAAAATGTCACATTGTACAAGTAATGAGATACTATAGCATCAATTAAGTTCAGCAATAAGTTTAAAATTTGTATAGAAAGGAATTCACTTTTCAATGCTGTAAAATTTTGCAAGTGCGATTTTAACGAATTTTGTGCATAATATAACTTTAAATATAACTTTCAAATAAAAATTAAAATAAGTTGGATCTTAAGAAAAGCTGTAAAACTTGAATATGCTTAAACATTCTCTGATCTCTCTAAAAAAGATTGAATGAATAAACTAAAATAATTGGATTAAGCTATTTATATTAGCAATTTCAAAAGAGCCAATAAGAAGGAAGCAAATGGAACTAGTTACTACCAACCCCACCAAAAAATAACCTAACCCTCCCAAAAATAAGTGGCTTGAAGCAATCAATGCATAGTAGAGGAGAGTGCCGGGCAAAATGATTTTCATGTCTCTTCTACTTTAAGCGAAAACTCACCCTTTAAAACCCACTAGTTTTCCACAATGAACAAGAAACACCCAACACCACAAACTTGGTCAAAAACTCCCTCAATTTTCCCTCCTACTAACAACACACAAGTTTTAGCACCAGAATACAGAAGGATATCTTATGGCAAAGTCTAAAAACCAGCTCCTTCTGTTGTCCGCCCTGCTTGTGTTGCTGTTGATCATCTGCTCCCCTTCAACAGCTGTTGCACGAATCAGTCACCATGGAAAACACGTTGGTAAACTCCATCGACATCACGTTTGGCAACGGAAGCCATGGATGAACCACGGGAGCTTTCGAGGCCACAGGAAGCGCCTCGTGAATCCCTCTGTTGCCAACCCATTGGAGCTCCCAAGGTTGCCCATCTAAGTTGTTTTGCAGCACTATATATTGATGTATAGGTCTCGTCAATTGGGTGACTCTTCATAGTTTTTCCCATGTGATTTACATATTTCCTTCGGTTTTCTTGGGGAAGAATGCGGGGTGGGGGGGGGGGGGGGCGGTAGGGGGGGGGTTGTGAATTGTGATGCTTACAGTGTGTAAAATTTGGATGCAATTAATGAGTATCGTTGTTTCAAACTGGTCGAAGTTGAATGGCAAGGCTTTACGAGGGCATCTTCATTTCTTTTATTTGGTTTCAGTAAGATTCCTGGGTCTAGCTCGATGTTTTCATATTACACTAGGTGGTATGAGCTAGCTAGTAAGACGAAGCTAGTGAAAGTTCGATGTGTAGCACCAACAGCGGTAGGGGCAGGGTTTAAATCTTGGGGTGCCGAATTATTCAATACAGTACATCTAATGTTTGTGCAAATTATCCTTTAATTTTTTAATACGTTTTCTACCGTATTTTTTTATGATACAAATGCATACGCAAACAATATACATCTTATTTTAAGAAAAATTATAGAATTACAATTATACTAACTCAAAAACGCAACTTACGCTTCTACACAAGCAACATCTAAGAGCCTCCCACCATTTAAGCACTAACCACTTCCTACTTTTTATGCAAACTAAATAATACATACACAAATAATGTCTTTTATTTAAAAAGAGCCACAAAATTGCAGTTGTACTAATGTGAACACACAACCCAACCCCTTGCACAGGAAACATCCAAGCGCCTCACACCACTGGAGCATTGGCCGCTTCCTACTCTACACAACAACAACAACAACACCTCCCAGTGTAGGGTTTTCGCGGGATCTGCCGTTTCCTACTCCATATGCAAACTAAATAATATATGTACCTTCTTCTTTTTTTCCAAAAATTTTGATATTTAAAAAACAAAATTCCAAAAAACTAAAGTGCCAATTGACTAGGGCTGTCAAATAGGTCAGGTCGGGTCGGGTTCGTGTTCGGGTCGAAGTTAAACGGGTTGAAAATCCCCCGACCTGAACCTGACCTGTTTAATAAACGGGTTGAAAAATCCAACCTGAAACCGTTTAACATTTAAACGGGTCAACCTGATTTTGACCTGTTTAACCCGTTTAAGTTAAACAGGTCAGAATCAGGTACCACTTACCTGTTTAACCTGTTTAACCCACTTAAGTTTCAAACTTTAAATGAACATGTGTGTGAGCCTGAAACTGTAGCTGAACACTTTGTAAACAATACATGATTACATGAATTCTTGGAATACCAACTACTGAACGAACCGGCTTATGAGGAGATCAGTAAGTCCTAGAGATCAGTAGTGAGGAGATGGAGCGAGGGGAGTGGAGAGGACATAGGGAGATCGGATCAGTAGAGAGGATAAGAGAGGGGCGACTGAAGGCTGAAGCAACTCAAACAAGCTCTAACTCTGTGAGGAGGAGTGGTATTGCGAATGAAGAATTGAAGAATGCAAGAAGCCTTTTATATTTAGGGTTTTCACTTGATAGGGTGGGCTTTATGGGCTTAGGAGCAAAAAATGTGAAAAATATAAAATTTGAACTCCCCACCCCCTAACCAAAAATCTGAAAATTAAAATTTTAATGGCCCCCAAAAATGTTCAAAAAAACTACACATAATTATATACCGATAGACGGGTTAAACGGGTTACTGTAAATGGGTAAACGGGTTGACCTGTTTAACCTGTTTATTTAAACGAGTTAAATAAGTATTTTTTCGTGTTGAAAATTTCAACTTGAACCTAACTCGTTTAATTAAACGGGTTAATCGTGTCAACCCATTTAATTAAACGAGTTGAAAATCTTTACCCAAACCCGCCTAATTTCGTGTTCAATTCGGGTCGGTAATCGTGTCGGGTCAGCTTTTGACAACCCTACAATTGACACCCCTTGCATCCACATAGCTCCACTCATGAACACCATCCAATTTTATAACGGGATAATTGTAATGAGTGCTCTCACTACGATAATTCAAACCCGTAGCGGGACTCTTTCAGCCACCAACCAATATCTTGGAAATAGGTGTTTTTAAATTTTTAAACTTTGTACTTTCTTTTAAATTCGCATCATCTAATTGCACTGTGAAACCAGTACCATAAGCCATGACTTTAATTGTAACAAAAAGTTAGCCTTTGTAGGCAATTCGCACTGTTCTTTTCACGTTATCAAAGAGCTTTAGAACCTCACAAGAAGCTTCTGAGTTCTCTCATGTCACAAAAAGCTTCCCCAGAGATCCTGCTGTGGTACAGCAAAACACAGACAATCAATAGTCTACAAAGGGAAGTGGAAGATAAGCTCCAAAAGGGTGGCCGCTTCCTTCAGCAATATGCGAGTGCAATTTCATACAGTCAACAGTCAGATGAACTGACTTCGTATACATACAAATGATGTGAATTCACATAAATAAATACAACAAAAGTGAATTCTATTTTTAAAAAAAGGGCCAAAAAAAAAAAAACGAAAGGGATATCATTATCATGTATGCTTGCTGCCCCCAGAGGCATTATATTCCTCTAACAAATTTACAATATTATGTTCCGGTGCACTTAGGGATGGCAATATCATGCGATTTGAAGGAGGGTGGGGTCTCGTTCCAGCGCCTGCTCCAGAATTGCCCGCTACCCCTTCTTTCACGAGAGGCAAGTCGGATCTCCTCTGCACGTTAGCAGCAGAAACTCGTTCCTTCCATATGCTTCCATCCTGTTGGTACATTACAAGGTCATGCATATATAATGGAGGGATCATGAATAACTTAAGAGTATATGCAGAGTCAACGAGTAGCAGGCAACAAACCCGGCTTTGGTGCTCCGTCCACATATAATTGCTAAGTTTAGCACATCATGCAGGGTTGAATTATACACTAAAGCAAAATGTCTCAAAAGCAGTTCCATGCTAAGTTAATTCCGGTAGACTACAGAAAAATTCCTCATTAAGTTGTAATCAGCATATTTTCTTGTGAAGTAGTGGGATGTGAGCCCCTTTCAAGTTTCAAGTACAGCTCATTGAACCATAAAAAAACAGCCTCTGCAGACTTTTACTGTAAGGGTACAGTTGTAAAAATCTAACCCCCCGCAACCTATATAGGAATCTGGATTAATGGTTTGGGGTTGAATTTTGTACCAGCTACATGTCTTGCCTCTGGTTATGACTTCCCCTAGTCGAAAACCCCACCATGATAGGCACCAATAAGACCACGAAAAGCATTTGTGACACTAGTCACAAGTGGTCCGCAAAAGTCATGGCATTGGTCCGATGCTAGCTCAAGCATAGTGCTATAATAGTGCGGTCTATGCATAGTGCTATAATAGTGCGGTCTATCTTTTAATACTTGGTCATTTTTCCCTTTTTTTTTTAACAGCATACAGACATATTCATAGGGATTTTGCATCCTACTGTGCAAGGGGCACTATGTTGCTGCACAACCAAGGAACCCACTCCAATCATGATGTAAACAGAATGAAGACACATGGGCAAACACCATACAAAGTCCACCAGGAACGGTAAAAACCACTGTCCAGTGGAAATCTCCAAGTAGTGACATTTGAGTCCAAGTACAATTGGCCAACAAATTAACATCAGACTAGAAAATTCTCTTTTCATATCACAGATTATGTGGCAAGTAATATAACAGGAATAAACAGGGAAAGGGTAGGAAGAGGGTCCACAAGACAAATCCATCAATCAAGGAGGCATGCTGATGGATTCATAAAGCCCATAACAGCTCCAAAGTATTACCCTTTTGGATGATGCCTCCAGTGATAACCAGAAGAACAAAAGTAGAAGATATAACTGAGTTATTGGACCTTATAGCAGCTGATGTCATTGTGACTTTGTGAGACAAGTGTCAAAAAAGTATAGGGCATAGTCAGATGCATGTTCCTTCCACATACATTCTCGTGCATGCAGAAAAGTAAAAATAAGATAACAAAAGGCCAAAATGGAATCAAAAGCATACTGCATAAATCAGCAGTACTGTTGCTGTGTTACAACAAAGGGCAGAAATTAAAATCTCCAGCGCAAAGAGCATGATCGGCAATCGACTGCTCAGAATTCAAGCTCAATTAATTCTAAATTGCCAAAGAACATGTTTTTGAGGGGTTGGGGGGGGGGGCAAGAAGCCTGCATTTTATAAAATTTAATCTGCAATAGCAACAATTAGATGAATGCAATGATGAAGTACAACTGAAGAAGGAACTAGAAACAACAGACTCATTATACCATCCTTCATCGGGTAGTTGGCACCTCTAGCACCTATGTTACAAGACTCTTAACTTCAGCTTATACCAATTCTTATATGAGGTCAACTCACGGATTAGATGAGACCAATTTAGTTTTTGCTGGGCTGTGGCATGGCCCAGCCGGCTTTTGCTCACATGTTCACCATTTTTAAGGTAAGATGGTCTCAGATAGAGACAAAACTATTTAATTTAACATACCTAAGAATTAGAGACATGGATATGACGCTAGGGGCCTAGGACACTTTTAATTAGGCTCAGAACCCACAAACTCCTCAACAGCAGCCCCAGTTTGAGATTTGAACAGCATAGTCTCTCACTAAGTTTTCCAAAAGTAAAAGTAGGAATTATGATTATTCACCAATCACCATCATTTTCAAACATGAAATTTTACAAAGTGCAGCCATTTATAAGTGATTATGACTGAGAAACCATTAGACATGCCTTCCCAATTTATAGCATACTACATTTCTTTTCTTTTCTTCTCTTTTTTGATAAAGATTTACAGCATACTGCTAAAACTAGATAACATAGAAACAGATGGGATGATCAAACAATACAAAGAGTTGAAGTGCAGGATAATAATAGAAGAAACCTATGTAAACAGCAGTGCTCTTCATCAGTGACATCTGGCCTTTCATAAGAAACTAGGTAAATTTGAGAGTAACAGCCTCGATGCACAATGAGGTAGTCCACAGTGATTGGCCAGAAAAGAATGACAGAGTCAGTACATTAATTATTTCCAGTTGAAGCAGTTGACTGAAGTTATGAGGAAGATGAGGACGTTGCATTTTAAAGAGAGCAGGATACAATTACAATCTTCCTTGGAACAGGCCCACCGGGGAAGGTCAGTTCCAACACAAAACTGTAACAGAGTAATTTGAGCACCTTTGCAGGCATGATAGAAACTGGTTCCAGAATAACCAGTGGAAAATGCAATCAAGGCAGTTCTTTAGGTCAGGCATTCAGCATCTCTCCTACCTTTTTCCTATGTTACCCTGACTCTATATTTTATACTACCATACCCATGTCAGAGCCTCAAAACTCGGACAAAGGTACTGATGCAGGATAAGGATAAAGGAGAATTAAGAAGATATGGATATATCTTAATATTGGCATATGTGAAGTATTTTTATAATTTATTATCTTTGTGGGTTATCTTTTAGGATAAAAATCTTTTATCCTAAAAGATAACCCACAAAGATAATAAATTATAAAAATACTTCACATATGCCAATATTAAGATATATCCATATCTTCTTAATTCTCCTTTATCCTTATCCTGCATCAGGTACAACACTTGACCCTTCAAATTGCATTGAAAATTTGCAAATTTTCCTGCAACTAGCTGAGTCTGGCACTTGGACATGTATCTGTATCGGATACCTATACCAAGGCCAAGTAACAAAGCCTTTTTCACCTCCCTTAACCTTGGATAGGAAACTGGAGATAGGCAGGCTAAATACCTAATTCCTCAATTGATAAAGGAACTCCTTTCAACTAGAAACCACCTTAACCTTCGCACTTTTAAAAAGTAGGACATACACAAGGCATCTCATTTCCAATTCCAAGGAGTATGACCACCTGCTCATGATGCAAGTATGGAACTCCTAAATTTTTATCTTTTGATCAATGTAAATGTCAAAGGTTAACGATCCTTTCTACAACACAATTTCTAAGTAATCTTCGAGAGCATAGTGCACCTCATTGTACAACATTCAACACTGAAGTATTAAACAGGCACGGAAGGAGTAATCAAACATGTCAAATTGCAGTAGCCAAATAATAGAATGACTGAATGACCAATGGGTCCATCATCATCGTCATAATCTGCAACATGAAGGAGCTTGTTTTTCATCCGATTATTCTCATTTTCTCATACTTGATTCCTATTTTTCATCCGATTATTCTCATTTTCTCATACTTGATCAAGGCTAATATAGTCATGAACGACATACACAACTAAAAAAGTTGAAAGCGCCAATTTTCAGAACAAATATTGCAGATTTGATCAACAGAGGCATATTTAATCCAAATAGACTCATCAAATTCAGCCTTACATTTAAAATAGAAGGTTCGGGACGTGGACACTCAATCGGCTCATCATTGTCAAGAGGTTCAGTTGGATGTTCAATAGGCATAAACTCTACTGCTACTTCAATCCCATGGGCAGGACAAGATGTCACAAGATTGGCATCAGGGACCTCTGCGTTTTGCGGTAAGACCTCACTCTCATCCTGCAACATTTCACGAAGGCAAACCGAAAAAAGTGCCCAGTTAGCCATCAGAGCACATGATGGAGAAATTGCATACCAGGAACATAATTGATATGTTCAAACTCCATGAATTCGAGAACAATACCAGTGACAATGAAGCACACCATTCCTTGGCAAAGGGACCCCAGAAGCATGTTCTAATCATGATCACGACAGCAACTAAACAAAGATTCAAATGGCAATACAGATAGAACGGTAACCTACGGGACAGAACAAAATGGGGTTCACGGAGTGGAAAACCCCAAAAAAGATAATCTAATTGAACTTAGGTCAAATGGTTGGCAAATCCAAGAATACAGTACAAGAGACAACTAGCTTCACATTAGTAAACCAAAAAAGAGAATAAATCATTGGCCAAAATCAAATTTCAAAACTACCCAGTATCGAATACAGGAGTACAATAGATCAGAGGAAAGCTAGTAGAAGGTCAGATCACAAAGAAGCTTCCGTATTCTGACCAAATCAAACCTTAAAGCCAGCAAATCTGTAACTGGCGAAAAGGTCAAACTTAGCAACAAATTAGGTATTACAAGAAAAAGATACCTGGGAGATCAAATTAGGTCTACTTACCCTATGAACTGTCCTTAAACACCTCATATTCAAATTCACAAAACAAAACCCAGAAACCAAATTTCAAACCTACTATGCACACAGAGAGAAACAAACCAACTTCATCCAAACCCAGATAAAAAAAATGGGAAAATCTTGATAGAAAATGTGAAAATGTGTAGAACAAGTAGGTCTTACAAGAGCACTTTGAGTTCTTCTATGCCTGATTTTACCGGTAGAGAACTTGGAGAATATACCCACCATTTTTCTTTGAGTTTAAGCTGAAAATCACATCAAAGGGTACCTAAAATTCACATCAACGAGTAGATAGAACTTGTTCTACTGTACTGGAGTCTACAGGAAACAGAGAAACGAGAAAATTGCAATGGAGGGTACAGGGTGGTGGGACTTGCGGGGTAAGCTTTGCACTGTTGCTGTGAATCTGATTCTTTGTTGGAGTGGGGGTGTTTTCATCTTTTACGCGGTTGGTACTTTGTTCGAGTAATTAAATCACTTTTGGATTTGCTTCACGACCAGAAGCTGCGACTGGAAAGGACGGCTATGCTACTTAAATGGATCATTAAATTTTGATCAAATCGAATTAAGTTTGAATTGCATTATATTTTAAATTAAGTGATGTTTTGAATTGGTTTGATTTAAATCGAATAAATTTCAATTCAAGTTAACTAATTTTTAATTCAATACACTTGTCATATAAATATAAGTAATTTTGTAAAAAATTTAAATTGAATACATTTTAAGTCAGATCAATTTGAATTTTGGGATAATTTAAAAATAAATATATTTTAAATATCGAATTTTTAGTCCAATACTCTTGCCCATAAATAATACTGAAAAAGTGAATTCAAAACAGCAAGGCATAAATCCAAAGTCACTTGAATCAAACTAAGCCATCGCACAACCAAGAGAACGAGCTATGAAAGGAGAATAGAGCACTTGAACCAAGAAATCTGGAGTGCAAAATCGAACCAAAATCATGAATCAAAACTAAGCCGACAACCCAAGGTTGAACTCGAGTTGAAACTCAGCATTTGAACATATTCTAACAGGGAAAAACTTAACGAATTGAACTTGGGATCAATTGCATGTAATTCTTACTCCAAAATATCAAATTATTCAATCCAATTCAACCGATCTCAAGGTAATTACATGAGCCCTAAATTCTGGGAAAAAGAAACTGAATTAGAAGACCTCGGCCACGAAATTGAAGGAAAAGCAAACTGAACCCAACCACTAATTAGAATCTAGAGAAATGAAAATAAGATCGAAAGGAAAAATACAATCATCCACTCTCATCTACTGTCCGATTCTCTAAGTTGTCTATCTTGTACGTCCATCTCTCTGCTCTGCTTCCACCCTCATTTGAAGGCCCCAAAAACCGGGTCTTGTTTGCCTCAATAATTGCTTCAATTAACTCCCTTGTAACCGCTGACTTGATGATGGTGATGATTATAAAATTAATGGTGAAGAAAGAGAAAGAGTAACGGTCGAGCAGCTGGGAGAAGGAAGACGAAGCAGCACAGTAGAGTGTGCTTCTGGGCTTTGGGCTGGGAACAAAAAGGAGGACGAAGCAGAAAGCTGGGAAGCTATCATGTGCCGGTCGTGTGAGTGGGGTTAACTGAGGGACATCTGGGTTCAGGCGCTGCTGGGCCACGAATTAGGGGGAAAATGGGGCCAGGCCCAAGCCAGAGAAAAGAGAAAGAGATAAAAGGGAGTTGGGCGAGCCACACGTGTGGGTACGGGCCTAATTGAGAGGAAGGTGAGTGTCTTGACCGGGCTGTGAAGAAGAAATAAGGGGGGGGGAGGAGGGAGAAGGATAGCTGGGAAAAAGGGTGAAGCGTGTTGGGCTACCTGCGAAACGGGCCGGCCAGGAAAAGGAATCCAAGCCTGTGAGAGAGGAGGAAAAGCAAAAGAAGGAAAGAAGAGGAAGGCTTCTTTAGCAGCAGACTACATGGCCTTCGGCCCTCTTGTTTTTTTTTGTTTTTTTTTTTCCTTTTTTGACTTTCATCCTCTTCAACTTGATCCATGTTCCACATTATGAGCTAATTATTCATTTTTCCCCAAGTTTTTCTAGTTTCTACAAAATAAACAAAAGTACATTAAAATTCTAATGTACTAATTTATTTCGAGCAATTATTAGATAATAAAAGGGTATAAATTAACATAATTTCTGGTTGAACACTATTCCACGCACCAACGAAAGTAATCGAAATGAGCAAGTCACTAACATAAACATGTACAGTATAGATTTACGTTTTTTACTAATCCAACAAATAGGTCGAATACATGGCCTTAGGACTTGAGCTGAGATTGTTCATTTCCTCTCACCTTAGAATTTTGCATATATAATGATCCAGCGGTAATGATATTAATAATACAACTAATAGTAATCTATACTATAATAAAAAAAAAAGGATCAGTTTGACTTGGATTTCCTTAGTTTTTGGTTGCTCAATTAAACGACAACCGTTGATTTCATCTGTTGGATTAATGCTAGTCGTCCATGCTCTTCGTTGACTAGAAGTTTAAAAATTCCAATTGCTTATTTCAATTTATGGGGCAGCAAGAGATTAATGTGTATGCATGTCTTTTGGGCGACAGTTACTTGCGAGTTGCTACTCTCATCGCTCTCCCTCTCTCTCTCTCTCTCATTCGGGCTTCACGACAATTTTTATGTCTCTTTACCAGTAACTTATTCATTTACTAACAACTGCCTTCCTTCTTATGCCTTTTCAAGTTTTCTTCTTTTTCTCACTCTTCATGCAGGACTAGGTGATGTTCAGGGGCGGAGCTACGGTGGGTCACATGGTGGGGTCAAGCGACCCCGCTTTAAAAAAAAAATTCTGCCAATTAAGTTAAAAATAAATCAAGAAGCGTATATATATAATTTCTTATTCAAAGACAATCATCAAAAGAAGCTTGCTCTGCTGGTGGGTTGGGCGGTGCCTAATTCAGGCGTCGCACTTTACAGCGATCACATGCGTCACCGGTTTGAACCTTCCCTATCACTTTTACACACAAAAGCTATTTGTTTTTTTAAATTTTTGCCCCAACTTTCTGATTAGAAGTTAGAACCTGTGCTCCGCGGCTCTCCCCTTCCCTTCATTCTTTTTGGCCCACCCCACAGAAACTCAGAAAGAGAAACGTGACCCACACCCACTGACCCACGTGGCCACGCCCAGAGTAAAAAAAATTTGTCCCAATTTTCGGATTAGAACCTGTGCGCCGCAGCTCTCTCCTTCCTTTCATTCTTTTCGCCCCACCCCACAGAAACTCAGAAAGAGAAACGTGGCCCACACCCACCGACCCACGTGGCCATGCCCAAAGTAATCCACCCCGGCACCATCGGTGGCAGTATCCGACAACCCTCTAGCCGCATCCCTCTGTCGCTCAATTAGTCGGTGCCCCTATGACACCAAAAGTCCACCACCACTAAAACTACATTCAATTCAAACTTCGAACGTACAAACCCTAAAACTCTAGATCTAATTATAAATATGTAGTTTTAATTTTCGCTTTTCTTTGTCAAGTTTTCTTAGTTTTGCCCTTTAATTACTTAAATAGTTAGATTAATTTCAATTGTTTAAGTCACTTGATGAAATTAACTACAAATTATTTGTCAATTGTATGTGTTGTTCACTACTTGGATTCACCTATAATTAGTTACAATTGTTGAATATCTTTTACTTGCCTAATTAATTTTTTTTGTCCAGTTGAAAATACATAGATATTTCGTTTTTATGACTCTTGTTAAATTTAAAATTTTAAATCACATGTGTATTTGAGTCCCGACCCCGCTTAATTTAATTTCTGAATTCGCCATTGGTGATGTTGCAAATGTAATTTGTTGCATCTTCTGTCAGTTATCGATTGATGGAACTGATCAAACTTCAACCTTTAATCCAGAGACTTGGCGCGGAACTGGAAGAGAATAGCTATAATGTTTCAAAAAAAAAAAATTAAGTCCGTTGTCATGACCTCTACTTTTGTATCTCTTTACCATTAATTATTTCTAAGTTTGATAGCTTACATTAATGTATCATTTTGGGTGCTCAATCATGAAAATTAGGCTATTGGGGTTTTAAAATTTTGTATGTCTTTAAGGGTGTTGATCACTTCCATTCCCTTAATTCGGTTGCAAGGAGGTATCTAGGGATGTAGAAGATTAGTGAGCCAAAGCAAAGACTCGGTCAATCCCCCCCCCCCCCCCCTTCTTTTTTTTGGTTCCTCCCCTCTTCCGAATCATTTTATCTGTAATTCAATGTATCACTAGCAATGAAATTTTTGGCTTAGTTTGAGTGTAAGCTTTCAGAAAAGCAGAGAAGCGAAAGCCTAAATTATAAGAGAATAATGGGTTTATGAGATACATGAGGGTTTATGGGAAGAAAAGGGGAAGTTTTCTGACTTCCCCTCTTTCATTTTCCATTGTCTAAATAAAGAAGAGTTGTGGGTTTTAATTTATTTGTTCCTTGACCTTCCCTATGTTCATCTTCGCATTTTAATGAATTATCTAACTTTCTTTGTATTATTTTAGTAATTCCTTTTTTTATATTATTTAATTTTGATTGTTGTTGTTTGTCAAGGTCATATATTTTGGCTAACATTTTTGTTGTTTCTAGATGTAGAATCAAATGGACAGATATAGAGTTTTTGAAGCCTCAGTGTTGCTTGGGGTTTTAAAGTTATGTTGTCTTCACAAATGATCATGTATCAAATCAGAGCCCACAAAATTCATGTACACTCGTTGACAGAATGATTAGAAGATAGGGGCTGAGATAAGTTAAACAACATACTATTTTGTATATTTTTTTTTTGTTTCTACTAGGAAATACTCCTACATATATGTTGCCTTTTCTGTTTGTGGCCTATATTTGACTTGGCTCAACATAAGTCTCTGATCCTCCTTCGTCTTAAGATCTGCACTTATGTATGGTTATCAAAGGCTAATTGTTGTATGCTTAATTTCTCATTTCTGCATAGAGTTGGGCATTTGCAAACTTTGATATGCTTTATTGGTCCGTCGTAGCCATCAAAAAGGAAGTTTACACACACACACACGCACGCACGCACGCACACATACACACACACACACATACATACATATATACACACATACATACATACATACATACATACATACATACGAACTGACTGTCTCATGAAAACTAGCCTACTATATGTGTCCACCCTTCTCCCTATCCCATCCACATTCCCATAACTATGAATTGTAGTTTTCCCCTTTGGTAGTGTTTTATTAGAAGGAAAATGGTTTTCCTGGAAAATCATTGTCTGTGGAAAATGGTTTTCGAAGGAAAATTGATTTTCATGTCACATTTTTCGTTGTTTGGTACAAGATAAATTATTTCCCATGAAAAAGAAGAAAATGTCAATTGAATTGTTTAAATGGCTAAAAATATTGACTGAATGGTCGTAATTGAGATATATATTGACCAAATAAAGGAATTTTGATCTTAAAATTTATATTTGAGTTTTTTTTCAATACTTCCTCTCATATAATCAAGTTTCGATATAAACCGTTGAAATTATTTTAGTAACAAAAACATCAACTGAATTATTTAAGTGACGAAAAATGTCGATTGAATTATCGTGGCAGAGAAAAATATTGACCAAATGACGGAATGTCGTGCTCAAAATCTAGATTTGATCTTATTTTAATCTTTCCTATCCGATAATCAAGTTTCGATCCTAACTATTGAAATTGTTCTAGCGGTGAAAAATATTGACTGTACTATTTAAGGGACGAAAAATATCAATTGAATAACCATTGTGGAAAAAAAATGTTGACCAAATGAAAGAATATTAAGATCAAAATCTAAATTGGATCCTATTTTAATATTTTCTATCTGATGATCAAATTTTGATCCAAACTGTTGAAATTGTTTTAATGATGAGTCGACTGAATTATTTTAGTGACAAAAAATGTCGATTAAATTACTGTAGTGGAGATAAATGTCGATCCAATGAAAGAATTTAAACTAAAAATTTATATTTGAGTTTATTTTAATATTTCACATCGGATAGTCAAGTTTCGATCCAAATTATTGAAGTTGAATTTTGCACCTAAACTTCAGTTGATCATATCATCAAAGAATTGAATGAAGAAAATCAACTTCCTACCTTTTCAAAAAGGAAATCATTTTTCTCCATTGGGGGGAAAATCATTTTCTTTAGAAAATAGTTTCTTCATCTTTTATTGTGTCAAACAATAGAAAATTGAAAAGTTATTTTTCGGGAAAATAATTATCCTTTCAACCAAACAGTACCTTCAATCATCTCTCTCATCTTCCACCCATTTTTGAAATCTCATACCTTTATTACTGCACAACACACCATACTACTTTGCCCACTACTATCTCTTTCTGTGCGCACATAAATTTCAGCGGCACAATCGTCCTATCAAAATTTGGACTACTAAGATAATCCCAATCCAGAAAATAAGCCCACATTATGGATTGACAGTAGGCACAATACGATGTAAATCATAATTGTGGTTGGTTTACGCCTCTGATTTTTTATAATTTAGACTATTCTGATTTCTTTGCTTTCTTCCATGGGAGATAGTCGTTATTTGCTTCCATGATAATTTTTTTAGTACTTTGTAGAAGTTCTTTAGACTCCTGACGACTTTGCAGAATTGATAGAGGGATTTCGAGTTGTGTTCTCATTTGTCTTTTTGATGGGAATGACTTCAATTTTAGATATGTTGTTTTTTGTTTTGGATGCTGATTTTATATATATTCATTTCAATGGTAGTTTCTGCTAGACAAAGGTCATTAAAAGATGGCAAGTTCACATTATAGCTTTTTGTGTACGTATAATTCCCATAAATGCAGAGTGTCTCCTGCATGTCAATACTGGAATGAATCACTACATATTTACGTGTGTTGGTTGAATTGAATCAACGTTGTGCTATGCATAATATTTCAACCAAATGCAGAATATTTCAATCAAAGTCATACGATCAAGATGCACACGAAGTCGGACAAATGAAATCTCTTTTTCATCGAATGCAGTCATTACGATTCTACATACACCATCGATTGAGTTCCCTTGCTCTAAGACTATTTGACTTGATATTTTCTATAGCATACACTCTATATGGAGTTATGATGTACAATTGGAAGTTTATCCTAATAATTATGCCTTTTTAGCTTAAGATATCACACTGTATCCATTTTTGTTCTGACATTCAGGAGATATCAGATGTAGTAGTATTAAACTTTAATAATAATAATGACAACAACAACAATAACAATAATAATAATATAAAATTATGGGATGCTATTTGAGAACATATCTAATTTATCATTTTGGATTATTGTTTTCTATGTTTAAATCTTTGTTATAATTCAATGATATTCATTAATCACATATATTTATCCGAGTAATTGATCCCGAGGCAAAGTGCGGATCTTTAATAGTATATGATATAATTGCATTATGCAAAATTGTGCTATAAACTCAGAATGTCTAAGGAATTCATGCCAAGACTCTCGGTAACCACCAGGTGGAACAAGCGCTTGTTTCCATACTTGAGATCCATTGCCAACTCAGTATTAAGTACCACCTCAACATCTATGTGTCAAACCTACATTATTCAAAATCTCTCTCTGTCTCTCTCTCTCTCTCTCTCTCACACACACACACACACACAC
>JACYFF010010365.1:100163147-100183135 GCA_017589665.1 Selenicereus undatus | reverse complement strand
CCCCCCCCCCAAAAGGTGGGCTTCAAGACAAGGTGAGCAGGACGGTGGTTCGAATCTCATGTGCAACATTTTTCACCGTCTCACTTGTACGTGTATGACGAATTTCATTTATGTGGTGTGTGCTTTATAAGATGACAGGAATTACTTGATGTGTGCTTTGTCTGCAGATGTTGAGACACTATTGAGTGATGTCCACAGACAATGCAAGTCCTTCAGAGACTCCTATGAGCGGTTGCCGCCCGCGTTCAATAGGGTATACAATTGAGTGCGCATTTGTGCAGTGTCACGAACACCAACATCCAGGGTATGACTAACATGTTGTGTTTGTGGCCAACTCTTATAGGATATCCAATTTAACTGAAGGTGGGGTAAGCGACGTTGTAGCTATTGATGTTAAGGGCTTGGTGAACGTTGTGTCACGTAAAGGTCCGGGCGACAAGGCGAAAGAGTATTGCATCCATGGATTTGCGATTGACAACTACAATGCTTTCCTCGTAGCGCGGTAGCGATTGTATCTGAAATGGTGCCAACAGTTGCTTTTCGCAAAGACTACCAAGCTAGTATGTGACAGTGACGTTACTATCCCTGTGTCGCTTTTACGTCCACTGTTATGTTTCCAATGTTCGTGTAAACATTATTTGCGATTGTGCAATTATGGCAGACTCAGGCAAAATTGGCAGCTATCGAGTACATGCTTCCGTCCGCACTACCTAAGCATATGTCAGAGAGTGTCTCCCAGGTACGTGTATACCTTCGAGATTGAATTGCATAAGTACCAAGCATGCATTCTTACAAGGCGCTAGTCGTAGGTGCTTGTCCCGTTGTTTGATGACCACGCAAGGCATTGGCTCCTACTACAAGTCGATCTGCGACGTCGATATATGTGTGTGTACGATTCTCTACCCCTAAGCAAAGCAAAGGACAAGCATGAGCGGAAGTTGTTGCTGGATCAGGCAGTTAAGATTACTTTCGTCCATCGTTCCCAGTTAATGTCCCTTCCCCGATTTTCCTATAACCACCTTTGTTGATTGTGTAGAAAGTGGTTGTTGCGCTAGCAGTGATGAAGAATGACATTTACACCAATGCTCTCATGTGAGAACTTATACACGTGGATTGCCCTCAGCAGAACAAGTACATGACGGACTTCCACTTGCAAACATGGTATGCGCTGTGGTTGATTTCAAGCAACACTAACATTAGGACAATGATAATGGTTTTGCAGTGGCCATGACAGCGGCGTTTTTGTGATGATCTTCATGAACCTTCTGGCACTGACTGGCCGGACGATGTGCTTCGACCAGAGCAATATCTGAACCTTGTTGGACAAGGGCTTGGCAAACATTCCTAGGGGAACCATACGAAACTTCCCCGTCACCCTCCTCCCATAATTGTCTTCCTCCCCTGCTCATCTTCTGTACTGTACTTTGATATGTTGTGTTGTTGCCCATTATTCATGTACTTCACTTTGAGGACGTACGCTAATTTGTGTGCTTGTCTGTCATTCACTTAGTACTTAGTTCCTTAGCATGATATGTGTATTGGTTTAACGTTGTAGACAACTTGTTCCGATGTGGTTGTCATCCCACAGCTGTATGATGGGGTTTTTTATGTACATACTTGCTACATATGGCAAGGTGAAAATGTATATTGGTTTACTATGGTAGTGTACTTGTGACACTGTGGTAGTATATGCCGGCACTATTGCTATGTTGTGAACGGTATCAACAAGTGCATGTGCATGTAGTTTGTTATTAGGTGTTCCCTTTGTGGGGTGCGTGTGTGTCCTTCAATCACTGTTCATTGGACGTGGTAAAGTGTTCTCAGTTGTCATGGTCGACTACGTGTCATAGTGTGGTTCTCATTGGCAGCACTGTGTCGAATCCGTCAACCGTGGTAACCACTGTGTCCATTTTTGTTTGGCCCTGCGTCCACATTATTCCTGTATTGTATTTGTTTACCGGGACAAGTGCAGTTGTTAAACATGGTGGAGCAATTGGGGTAATGTGGCAGTCACCCCACAGTCTAGCCGAGGTCAGCAGCAGCATTTACCAGTGCATCCAAGGCTATGGAATGTGGTGCACAAGTGGGAACATAGTTTATACTTCATACATAATGGCATTTTTGCAATATACAGAGGAGCATATGCACACATAGTTTGCACAACCGTAGCCAGCGGATACTATAAAGCAAAATGACCGCACACAGAACATGGGGTGGGCTTTATTATGTTCGTAGTAGTTTCTACTTTCATGCAAAAACGCGGGCATAGATGACGTTATTTTCCTGATTCGGACCCCGAAACATAACCTCACATATGTCCACTTGTCTGCTTCACAAATACGGTACCCAAAATAGCAATGCACTTATCCTTGGCTATATCTGTGGAAGATACTGATCATAGTACGGTGTCTGACAGCATCCGCACCCAACAAAAGTCATCCTACCTCCATCTTCAGTTAATGACATGAATGAATATGGCAAACAACGTCAGCAATGTTATTACGGTTGTAATCATCCATGCTTTGCCCCGTCGTTCAGCACATGACACAGCAACAGCCAACTTCGTGTTTGTGTCCTCCAAAGCCCTGACAGTGTGTCCCTTCTCCAGCAATGTTGCCTTCAATTTGTTTACGGACGATTGTAGTCTCCGGATTATAATGGTCTTGTCATGCCTTGTCCGACTACGCTTCAACTAGACATCATGACCACACATCCTCAACAAATAAAAGCGGAAGTTACTGCTGGTAAAATGCAGTCTTAGTAGAATTAGATGTGGGTAACAAATTATTTCAGCGTGGTATACCTGTGAATAAACTGAGCGGCGCATACGTTGGACATGTGGGTCGACAACCATTTCTGCTGGCGTACCACACTCGCATACTATGGGGACTAGGGGTGTTTATCGGTCCAGAACTGGACCGGACCGGACCGGTTGGACCGAGGATCGAAAATTTGTCAGACCGAGGACCGAGGACCGGACCGGTCTGGACTCGGTCCTGGATCGGACTGGTCAGAACCCGGACTGGATCGACTCCAGACCGAAAATTACCCCAAACATGCTCCTACAATAATTTGCTCACTTCAGAAAACGCTCATCCCCCAAAGAAATTCACAAACACAATCAACGAATCCAAACCTGTCTTCTGTCATCCCCCAAAGAAATTCACAAACACAAATACACAATCAAAGAAATTCACAAACACAATCAACGAATCCCCCAAACGTATCAATAAGATGCGTGTCTTCTGTCTTGCCTTTGCCTCTTCCCAAACCCAAACCCGGGCGCAATCTCACTCAATTAACAATCGCAAGCCACTAACCAAATCAAATTCACAAAACCCTAGAACAAATTCACAAATCGAAAAACCGTAAAAAGTAAATTAAAACCCTAACTAACACAATCAACGAATCCAAGCATGAAGCTGAAGCTTACCTCCACCAACTGAACAAAGACCGAGAGAAGATCAGGATTCAGAAGTAGAAGAAGAGCAGAAGATAGCAGATGAGCACAAGTGAGCGAGAAGAAGGCCAGAGGCAGTCTGTCCAGCAAGGCAGAAAGGAGCCAAGGAAGAAGGAGACGAGAAGGGAACCGCCTCACTACAGGCTGCAGATGCCACCGGCCAGCGAGCATCGAGCGTCGAGAACCGAGAAAGGCAGTAGAAGAGAAGGGAACGAATGAGAAGGAGGAGGAGTAGAAGCAAACTGTCGCTCGAAATGGATGAGAACTGAATTAGATTTAGCCTTTTGGAGATTTAGCCGGAAATTTAAAAAAAAAAAAGAAACCCGGTCGGTCCGGTCCACGAGTCAGTCCACCTGGTCCAGGACCGGACCGGACCAAAGACCGAAAACAGGAAAGGAAAGGACCGATGACCGAACCGAAAAGCCTCGGTCCGGTCCGGTCCGGTCCTAGACCATTTAATGAACAGCCCTAATGGGGACCACGATGCCACATATAACCTGACTACAAGGTCCCACGTGTGGGGCTTGCAGCAGTGATAAGGCATCCGATGTAAGGGGGTCGATATATTCTATCTGGCCTTTACGATTTCTTTGTATTAAATTCACTTTGCCTACTTGTGGGGTGGTTAGCAGAGAAGTTATGGAGGTGTATTAAGTGCAAATGGTAGGTGGGTGGAAATAAGTTTTATATTGTGAGTGGTTCAGTATACGAGGTTGGCTGTTGTGGGAGGTGAAATGGGCGCCAACATTGCCCACCAAATTCTCTCCATGATTGCATGTAATATGTGATTCTTAGTAAGCAACGTCTATCCTTAAATCATGCTTGCATCATCATAACATTTGATCACTTAATTGCATTAGAGTGGAAAAGGTGGCCCACCCATTATTATGACACCAAGTACACTAATGTGGGTGTGCACATGTCCTGCACCTTCTGTGCAATTCCAAGAAATTTCCCCTTACTTAATTACATACATATATTTATTTAAGTCATGGAACTACCACACATAAATGTTGCATTCCTTGTCAACAAAACCATGCCGTAAACATAGAATCTCGGTTGTTCAATATCCTCAAGCGATAACATTCCACTGAAGGTTGACTGTATTACTCGGACAACGGATTTTGACATGCATTTTACCGTATTGCATAAGTTCAACAACGTCAAAATAAAGCAGTACATTACACAACCATAGCTTCCTGAAACATGGTGAAGTCAATAACCATAAAATGAAGCACATCATTTGTGCCCTTCACATACAACGTTCATTTCAAATCATCAACCTGAACATAAGGACCACAAACATTCCAAAAAAAACCCCTCGAAATAAGTAGGATTAGTACCCCACCACTCATGCCAGGCAAATGACAAGTACGATGTTCAGTACAACCAATATTGCACACCATTGTTTCCACTTTAGCAGATCAGCCCTCACCTTCCAATCCATTGCTCGATCTTCTTCTTGGATGAAGTGGTAATCGTTTCGTTCGGTGCACACCAAATCTCGAACCTCTCGTAGCTCCTCAGTGAGCTGGTCAATTACATCTCCGGCTTGTTTAGGGTAGTCGGGGTCCACCACAGCCAGGTATTGACAGGCAGATTCGTTCTACATGTGGTCATCCGTGGAGGGACACGAATAGCACTGATAAGTACCGTGGAGGAGGAGTTGTAGAAGACAACAAGAGGTTGCAAAATGAAGACGTTGACAATCAACGAATTACAATTTACCTCAAGTGGACAAACAAGGTAACGCCGCCTGTAGTTGTCATCCGTCTCATACATTACTGCTTCATAGCTGCAGTTACAGTAATACTTTGTGGTGTTGTCGAAGTCACTCCGACTTGATCTCGATCCTCTATATGCAGTAAGTGGTGGACGTTCTTCTTGATGGGCCAACCATGTTCAGTTCACAGTTTAGGAGGACAACGTACACAATAATACCACCCCTAATTACTCACTCATCCCCCACTTGTGGTTTATAAGGTCAACACAATTACCTTGAAAGTAATTAATTGATGAGTCAGTCCTTATGTGCAACCACCCTAACCTCTACTGTACATTTAATTCTTTTATGGAGTAGTTGGCCACATTAAATGTTGTACTTGGTTTGGAGTGACACCATTTAATAAGTCCCCCTATTTGTGACAAACCTGATCGTGGTGAACAACACACATCTTCGCAGTACACATAAAGGTTTGCCACTTGCAGACCATGGTTTACCACAGTGAACATATACCTCATTCTGGGTAAACATGGCAGAGTACCTGACAGCACTCAACAATGCAAAACCGTGCTTCATCATTAACACACAAACAGGGGTAAGCATGCCAGCCCCCTATGCACATGCACTAATGACCTTCCACATTAACATACAAACAGGGGTGGGGGTGTGGAGACAGCTCGAAATCGAATATGATCAGAATGTTAAAGTTCCACAACTGTAATCTGTCAGTTTCGCAGCGGTGTACCACTTACAGACCATGGTTTACCACGGTCAACATAGGCCTCTTTCTAGGTTAACATTGCAGGTTACCTGACAGCACCCAACAATCTACAATCGAACTTCATCATTAACACACAAACAGGGGTAAATATGCCAGCCTCCTACACACATGCACCAATGAACTTCCACATTAACATACAAACAGGGGTGGGGGTGTGGGAATAGCTCAGAATCTAATATGATCAGAATGTCAAAGTTCCACAGCTCTAATTTGTCAGTTTCGCAGCGGTGTACCATTTACAGACCATGGTTTACCATGGTGAACATAGGCCTCTTGCTAGGTAAACATGACAGAGTACCTGATAGCACCCAACAATGTACAACCGAACTTCCCCATTAACACACAAACAGGGCTAAACATGCCAGCCCCCTACACACCTGCACCAATGTACTTGCACATTAAAATCCAAACAGGGGAGGGGGTGTGGCGACAGCTCAGAATCTAATATGATCAGAATGTCAAAGTGTCAGGACTGCGGTGTGACAGTTACCCACCGATTTACCGGTTGCACACCATGGTTTACCACGTTGAACATTTGCCTCCTCCCGGGTAAACATTTCAGGTTGCCTGACAGCAGGGAACATGCAAAACTGTACTTGATGATTAACACGCAAACAGGGCTGGGGGTGTGCTCACAGTTGACAACCCAATATGAGCACAATGCAAAACTATCTGTGAATTAGGGACATCTGTGGATTGCAACCCGATGTGGTTCAACAACCTAGAACGTACAAACCATCCAACAAATCTTCAACCTCCACAATATCGCCTTCGTGGTTAGTATCAAAGTCCACACGAGGATTGCGACAAGTACGCCTTGTGTGTCCAGCTTCATCGCATTTGGAGCACCTCCGAGACCTTGTTCCCTGCGTTTGTGACTCTCTGTGCTTCGACGGTGGCCTACCAGGCTGTCTCCCATTAGTGGGGGGTAATATGCAACGGTTATAGTCGTCATCAAGCTCATCCCCACCAACCACCCGTTTCATCTTTACATCAACCGGTCTCATGTCATGTGTCTCTATTGGGTGCACCAGCTGGTTGAATATGATTTGTTGGATCGCAGTCTTATAAATCGGGTGCATGTAGTCATACCCACAAGTTCGCCTTAGCTATCACAGCCAACGCATGATAGCACGGAATACCTCGCGTTTGCCACACCCTACACGTGCAAGTCTGTTGTCCCAACTTCAGCACTAACTTGCAACTGTTGGTAAGCTCCACATTGTATTCCTCTAACATCAAACTGTAGCACTCTATAGCTGCAATACAACCCATCTTTTGGTAAGTTTCAGCCAACTTCTGCTCAATTCTCTCCCCTACCCCATTCTTCCACTTCATCGTGTCCTGCTGTGCTTGTCCGTCTTCTTCCTAAGCTTTTCCAAGTGCCCACTGATAAGCCACGGCACGGGCATAGGGCGTAGTCGTCTCATCCAATTGTTCCAGCTTTCTATAACATTGCTGTTCATTCTACCCCACCTCTCCTAGTTTGAACTTGTTTGATGGCACCCCGTCGACAAACAGTATCTTCATGCACCCTGGTTTGAACTTGTTCACATTAGCGGCGTACGCGACAAACATCCTTGTAAACCTCAAACCCTCAACCTCATAGAACACCACTGACCCTGGGTTCGCTCTAACTATGGCCGCACACATCCATGGCAGCAATTTGTAGTGATCATCAGGCCTCCCAAGCACCATCATGCGTACAAACTCCCTTGCCCTCCACCACTGCATGTATGTCAGCCGAGTCCCCAACTCCAACTCCAGATCCTGCATAATGTCCCTCGGTGCATAATCCATACACAACCTCACCTTACCCTCAATCAGGTGAGCAAGGAGTTCGACTCTAACACGTCTTCTCCCCCACACACCCATCTGACACAGTTCACCGACACTGTGTTTATGCTGTCCTACAAAATCTTTTATGCACATAACCTGCGTGCTCTTCCCACCTCTAACACATATGTAGAAAGGACAGTCGCTTGCATCGCACCTGACCACAATTCTTTGCTTGCAGTTCCGCTCAAACCGATAACTGAAGTGGTTCGCGATTGCAAATTTGCACATTATATGCCGAAACGCGTCAGCTGATTGGAAGATTTGCCCCTCCCCCCTGAGTAACTTCTTCCATATACTCAACGTACGGTAGTGGCTTTGTGTTTGTAGACCCGACCATGGCCACACGCTCTCATTAGCGTTGCTCCTTTTATCACCCCCCTTACCTTTGCTGTTTTCTTCCCCTTCTTCTGTCGTTGCCTCGTCCTCCTCCACATCCTCCGACGCAACTGATATCTCATCATCGTTAGACATCTCAATTATTTCCCCGTCAACTCTCAGCCTGGTTGTGGATGAGCACCAATGCATCCGTCGCTTCCACTCAAAGCCCCTCTGCGAATAAAATAAACAAAAAAGCAACATGTCAATAAGTTGTTGTCATTATCCACATTCACCTATATCGTTCATCATACCAGTATTCACATGTAACCTACCTTTTCACACCTGCTCCACTACAACCTTGTTGAACCACATCATCCCTATCCTTGCCGCTTCTCCCGCGAACTACGCCATCATCACAGGTCCGCGTTGCCTTTTGTGTGCACCTCTTCGGCCCATCACTTTCGCCCACATACAAATACCTATGCTCATCATTCCCCTAAAAAACATCCTCAAATCACCATCCCCCTCCAACTCCATTACCATCCCCTGGTCGTACTTCAAATTGTACCACAACTTTCGCTCAGTCAAATCATTGCCGGTTATCTCACTCACCTTTCTTCGCACCTCCTCCAACCCCATATCCTCTTTGAGCACCATACACTTCGTCCAACCCCCTACATACGTTCGTTTTCCACCACTACCATCGTCCAACTCACCCCCCATAACACATACACAACTACCTCTCTGCCGCCACCACCGCCTTCCACAGCCACACCGTCTCCATCCATTTTTACCAGACGTCCCGCCACCGACTACCGTACAACTGTATGGGTCGACGACCTTTCTAATTCTCCTACACATCAAACAATAACAGTTGTTGGTTAGCACTACGAATTATGCATCGTCCACTACACACAACTACATAATAGCAATCTCCAACACCACTACAGTATGTCTACCTTTTAATTATACTACGTTTACCATGGTTAACATCACATTTTTTTCCTGGTTTTACAGTTACCCCTTCATCACAACAACACCCTATTCCACCCTGGTAAATCGTGACTAACAACATGGCACATATGTTACCCAGACATTTATCCTTCCTACACCCTAAATCATTCAGCACAATGTCATACCACTTACCAATATTGTAAATATCAAACAACATTTAACATACCTTATGTTTATCACTCTACTTGAAGGCGTCTACCAACGTCACACGACCAAACCCTTCTACCTCAGACTTCGCGACTAACCTCCATTGTCAACTTTCCACCATCACCAAACCCAACAAGCTCACTTTCAGCTTCCCTCTGCACTTTCTCTCACCTACAGGAATGCACCTTGCCTAATCCCCCTTCTTCTCCCATAACGAAGCTGCCTTCAACAAATTGGGTCTTGATTTCCCCCAATTTTAAGCCACACTTGCTCACTACTATAGATTCTAGGGCTACATTCAAGTTTGAAGAGAGATTGAGAGAGAAAGAGAGAGAGCCAGGTATGCAAACCCTCCTTCTTCCCCTTTGCCTCTGCTCCTTCTGGTCCTTCCAGGTTTTCCTTCCAGGTTTCGCATGAGAGAGAAGGTGAGTAGGAAGTATGACTCCTTTCATTAAGGGCATTTTCGTCATTTCATTGCACTGTGCATTTTTTCTCATTTGGTTTTCCCTCCAAAACAACACCTATTTAAAGCATGACCTACCTATAAATTTCCCTATTTTTAATACATGTTGTCATTCCTAGGAGTCTATGCCTTGGTTCACACTAAGGCAAAACAAAATGTTTCCTTGTTGGAAATTTTAGTTGCATGCTTCTAAGTTCGTATTGTTCAGCTGGTACGTGAAGCCAGCCTAACTTGGACGCATACAAATTGAGCCAAACCTAAATCTGCAAATTATATTGTACTCTTTAACCGTCCCAATTTTTTTTATATCCCACCTCCCAACTTGTTTCATATGGTCTCTCTAATACTCCATGTAATTACCACGTGGCTCGAAGCGATAACCCGAAATCTACTATAAATCTAAATCAATGTGACATGAAATTCTACAAAATTTTTCTTCATAATTTAATTAATTACACTACATATCAATTGATTTTATATTAAACTCAATAAAACAGAAAATAAAATACATAATCTAACCCCACTAAAAATCAAATAAAATGTTTCTCATGTATCCCATTCCTCCACTAGGGGTGTGTTGGGGAAAAATTGAGCAAAATAAATAATATGCATAACAGAACTTTTTGGCATACAAAAATGTACATCAATATATTTTGAGTACAACCCTATTTAAGATAATAGACCTTCTCAGTTACATCCCCCTTTCAAGAGACTTTTTTTTAAAAAAAATTCGACTCATTCTCTTTAACTTTTCTTTCTTTATTTTATCTTGAACTATGAAAATTTTTTAGTTAATTTGGCCCACCACTTATCGTGTTTTTGATAACAAATCACCTATGTCTCGAACTTCATTGCATCAGATTGTGGCTGTATAGGCACATTCTAAGAAGGGTACTACACGTATACATTTCTCATGTGCAGGTTATTGAATGACTAATTATATTTGATTTGGACTTTAGGATGCACTCACTTTTTATTGTGAGCTACCTATGTGCCTGTTTCATAAAGGATCAAACTGACCGTAATTTTTTTAATTTTATTTGATTTAATTTGTATTTTATTTTGGTTAAGTTACTAACCACAATGTAATTTGATTTTGGCTTTGAATTTAATTTATTTGGACTAAAGTTATAGCCAAAATTTTGAACTAATTTTGTCATTTGATTTTTGGCTTTGATGGCTAAGTTGTAATAATTTTCTTTAGCCATTTCATAAATTTTTTTATTTGCCGACTTAGCCCTTCTTCAGGTGTGTCCATTTATTTTATTTTTTTGGACTTCTGATTGCAAAATTTATTTATAGGCATCCTACATAGTAGGGCCTGTTCTTTTCATAGGTAAATTGGGATGGATAAAAGGGTAAAATAGGTTGAGGCGGATTAGAGTAGGTTGAAGTAGGTTGAAGTGGGTTAAATTTTTTTTATGTGATAAATTGAGCTTGGTTAAAATAATAGAAGTGAGTTGAAGTAGGTTGAAATAGGTTGAAATAGGTTGAGGTAGGTATTTTAGAATTGACCCACGAAAAGAACAAAGTCATACTCTTACTAAGATCAAATCAATATAGTCCGTGCACAACTTTATTTTGGCCTCGAATCAGATTTCATTAAGCTCAAGTTCGTGTCTCACTGGAGTTTGGCCCATTTCGTGGGCCTAGGACTTTAAAAAAAAAAATTGGGGGGGAGGAGCCCGGTTTTTTTATTTATTTTGGTTATGCAACATGTAACCAAGGATTACAAAATTGTAGTTTTAGTCTTTTGTGAAAGAGAGAAAACTAAATAAGGTATTTTCGGTCTACTTTTATGGATTTGGACATTTGAGTGGGTCAATTCATATTTTTGAGGACCTCGGAACTTAGGTTGTTTGCATCACGTAACGCATAAGCCAACAAACATAGAAAAATGACTAAATGAGCAACTTTATTTCCTACAAAATGGGAGGTTTGGCTTGGGCATTTGAAATACGACTCGATTAGGGATTTTTGGTTTAAGACCAAACCCGAAAGAAAATCTTATATTGAGTTGGGCAATTATGGTGCAATTCAACATGAAAAATTCACCTAACATGAAATTTTAACTTTTTTTTTTAATAAACAATTGAGAATTCCTTTGAACTCTTTAGCATTTGAGTTCAATTCATGCCTAATTTTGTATGACGATCAAAATCTAGTGTACTCAAATTACATACAACTTTTAGAGCTTTATGCATTTTCTTTTTGACGAACCCAAAATTACTTTGGCAAAAACAAATCAAAATTTTTAAAGACTTGGGTTTGGCCACGCTACACATATTTGCTCACAAATTCCAACTTACCTTTAGCACATATCCTACTTGTTTAACGTTATTAATGCATTTACTATTAAACTCCACGTAAATTATCAATGCCAAAACTTTTCTTTTTGTGTGCAAATAACCTTGACATTTGGATTTTATTGGAAAGCGCCATCCTCTCACCATTCTTCCTCTTTTTTTTTTTTTGTTGTGTGTGTGTAAGATATGCATTGATAACCATTGACCCAAACGTAGGCCTCAATATAAGACAATGTCATAAATTCATTTGTAATCTTATCTTTCTTAATAGGCCTATTCATTTTTTTTTGGGTTTTATTTTTGAGCCAATCTGTTAAATTCAAAAGAGTCATGAAGTGAATCAAAATTTTCCACTTAAAATAGAGACCTCGAGTTTAAAAAGAGGCCTTTCGATTCTATATTTTACTACATTTCATTTTCGAGAATTTGGCCTTCTTCAAACAACTGTTATTCATAAGGTAGAATTGAGACTTTCCTTCCTTCTCGTTTTGTATCAAAATCTATAAAAACTTCACTTATCAAGCCTAATCCCAATTTTGTCTCTTAATAATTTAATGTCCATATGTAGATTATAAATGTTTCCAGATAAATGAGTGAGTGGACATGAAATGGACATGAATTGCAAACTAATATGCCACTTTCATGTAGACCTTTTTGCCTCTTTCCTTTGGTGTTTTTTTTTTAAAAAAAAAACACAATCGTGTTCTGGCCACCAATTTTGAAGGATTTGTGAGCTTTACTCCTGATTTAGTCATAGTGGGGTTCCCTTATTTAATTTATTAAAATAGAAGACCTTTTTTGAAAAAAAAAAAAAAGAAACCTCCATTTTTTTTGGGCCTGGAATTTCCATCCAAGGACAAAAAATTTTATGGCCATAGACAAATAATTAAGTCTCTGATCTCTATTCAGTTCTTCAAGTCTCTCAAGACCTATGGATTCACCATTCAGCGTAAATTTTCCATTCATAAGTCTCAGAGGACCTTAGGATCTGGCAGGATCCATGGGATTTTTAGTTCCAGCATGAACAATTAGTTTTGAGGTCCAGCAGGTTCAAGTATTTGGTAAGATCTGAGTTTGGTTTGTGAGTCCAGTCATACCAGAGTTCGGGATTGTTGACCAATAATGGTCACAAAATCAAAATCCCACAATTACACATTAATTCAACAGTTACAAATGGGGTTAATTAGGTATTAATTTGCCATTAGTAACTAGATCATACTCAAGGTTGTGTTTCATTATAAATTGGGTATGGATTAGGGGTTGGGTCAATCATTTAAGCAGAAACATTTTTCCCAGATCTAATACTCTCTGTCCTCTCCCTCACATAAACCCAGCTATCTTAATGGGTTCATGTTTTGGGTGTCAAACTCTCGGTGACTCTGGTAGTCCATTCGTGGGTAGTTTTCAAACAGGCACAAAAGATCCGACAAGCTTCCGCGCAAAGGTAAACTCTAAATTACCAACAGTGGTATCAGAGCATACCTGTTTTTATGCTCCCTGATCTGTATGATAAAATGACATGAATCTCAGTTAATATGCACTAAAGCTAATCAGCTAAATGAATTGATAACATGTGTCATTATTAGAGATAACGTTATGTATGAATCGAGTTATATTCGTATATGACAGTATGCTAAGTTTCAATAATGCTGTTATGTGTGAATTAAATCAATCAAGAGAACATGCGATGTTGATATTAAGTTGAATTAGTCTCTGTGTTTAAATAAACTTCCCCCTGAAATTCATGTTTTGAGACTCATATGGCATTCATATGTGCAATTTGAAAAGGACACTGAGACCCGCTGGCCCTAATAAATCATAGATCTGAGCATGTATTCGAACCTCAACCCTTTACTGCCTGAACACGACCTCCACGAACCGAAGCAAAAAAAAAAAGGAAAGGAAGATGAAACTTACCTGAAAGCCATCAGCACCATCGACAGGGGCGAAGTATGTCAGTCACGCGCTGCCGATGAAAACCATTTCTGGTGTTTTCTTCCTCCCACTGGCCTTAAACCCGGCGATCTACTATTTTTCAGCACGAAACCAAGCCAAAAACACCGGACGAATCGTACGTGTCAGCCACGCACCGCCACAGAGGTGGTGCGTTGCATGAGTGGATGGCTTCAACCGAATGCTCGGTGACCGATCTACTCACTAGCGTGGTTTTTTGGTTGGTTTGTGATGTTATGGGCTCAGTTTTGAGGGCGGCAAGGTTGCGGTTTATCCTCATATGGGTTTGGTGGTGATCTTGGTTATGTACTAAGACCGAGGAAGAGGGTTGAAGCTCGGATGGTGGTCTTGGTTGTGGATTGAGACTGAAGAAATGAGCAAGGAACCGTAGGGGCTTGGTCGAGGTAGAAAGAAGGTAAGGCGAGAATAAGGAGGCTGTCAGAACGTGCTTTCGAGGCTTAGAGACTTCTGAATGTAGAGAGATGAATAAGGGTTGAAGAGGTTCCTCGTAATCCAAAGGTCAAAACAAGGGGGGTCTCGGGTTAAATAAACATCCCCGTGTTCCTTTTTGGGCCAAATATTTTTGGGTTGAATTTAACCAAGCTTATAATGATGGTTTGGCTTGATTATTCGGACAGTATATATAATGCATTCTTGAGATATGTTAGAATTTTGTATTAAATTTGATTTATGAATGCATGACACTCTTATAACATTAATATGTTTAATGTTCAAATGTCTACATGCTCATTAAATATAAATTCGTTTTATATGTCAAATAATTTATTGTTATGTTAAATGATTGATTATAGTATGAAGTAGTTTCATACAAATGTATCACTTCTAATATATTAATGTGTAAATTAGTTTTACATAGATTCTAGTAAATGTCTATGTGATATTTAAATAAATGTTAATTTGTTTAACATTTTAATCGTGGTCCATATGAATAAGCTTTTATGGAAATATTGTAATTATTTAATTTTCTAGTTCATGGTTTTATGAGGTGATTATGAGCTTAGCGAAATTTTCGATCATATAACATGAATGATGAAATTTTTTAATTTAATTGTTAAGAGAAATGTGTCTTACATCCATCTTTTAATTCATACTTGTAGATATGACAACTAACAATGCAATGATGAGTGAATTTTCCACTAGTCAAAAGTTAGATGGGTCTAACTATAACATGTGAAAGTGGAAGATTTAGTATCTTCTGAACAAAAGAGACCTTGCTAGAACACTTGACGGTAGCCAAGTTTTCGCTATCTGACAAGGACAAAGATGGCAAGCCTATTGATGCTTCTACTGTGCAGTATCAAGAAAGCTTACAGGGCTACTAAGACTGGTCCAAGAAGGATCGAAGAGCATGCGTTACTATGTTGTACTGCATGTACGACGACTTGATTGGAGAGTTTGAGGTGTGTCTCATGGTTAAGGACATGTGGGACCCACTCAAAATCCATTTTGCACAAACATTTGAAACAAGGTTTCGTACCTTGCAACTGAAATGGATGCAGTACCAAATTGACTTCAGTCGTACCATGGCTAAGCATTTACGATTATGAGTGGTATAATTCATGATCTCAAGGCTGCTGATAAAGAAATTTATGAGGGAGAGCGAGTCCTGAATGTGATTCGGACTCTCCCTAAGGAATCTCAGCATTGGCATCATGTGAAGGTAGTCTTGAATCATTCAGATCATATAAATACCTTCGTTGAGATCCAAAGCCATCTCGAAATGGACGAGGAGTGCCTAAAAATGTTCGATACTCCTAATGTAGCTCTTGTTGCCAAAGGAAATAGGCCCAGAGGCAATAATAACATTTGAGGTCGGCAGGCTAAGAAAGGTTCACGCCCTTCTCAGTAAGGTAGGCCGAAGGTTGGTTTTGCAAAGAAGCAAAAGGGCAAAGGCAATGGAGAGAAAAACATAGCGCATGTGAAGTGCTATAATTGTGGCAAGAAAGGACATTATGCTCGGGATTTTCTTGAGCCTTATAAGGTACCTTACTCCACTTATTCTCCTAAATTATATGTATGTTCCCATACATTAATTGCTAATTCCTTTCCAAATTGGACTGTAGATACGAGAGCAAGTAAACATATATTTCGGAATAAAGCTGGCTTCATGGACTTTCACACCTACCCGATGGCTTCACAATCTATCGTGCTGGGAAACGACAATGAAGAAGATGTTCTAAGTGTTGGAACGTACCAGCTCAAGTTGCGAGGATGGAATAAATTGCTCCTTTTTTATGCTCTCTATGCACCTGGGGTGCGTGTTTGCCTTTTATATTTAGTTTCTTTAATGAACTCTAGTTTTGGCTTTAGTTCTTGCGATAATGGTTTGAACATTATGTATTGTGGCAATGTGTTTGGCAAGCTCCTTTGAATAATGATTTCCTTATACTTGATTTGGATTATTGTTATAATAATTCTCATTCTGCTTTTATCTCACATTTTGATTCTGATTATGAATATATTAAATGGCATGCTAGACTTGGTCATATGGGCCAAGATAGGATGAATGGGTTTGCTAAAGAAGGTCTTTTAGACTAACCCACTAAGGTTAACTTACCTAAATATGAGTTATGTTTAGCTGGCATGGCGACCACGATGCCTTTTGGTAAGGTCTTCAAGGGCTTCAAGCCCTTTAGAGCTTATCCATTCTGATATCTGTGGACTTATGAATGCGAAAGCACGTCATGAGACTTTCTATTTCCTCACTTTAATAGATGATTATTCTAGATATGGATATGTGTACCTATTATCACATCGTTACGAAGCACACGATGTGTTCAAATGCTTTGTAGTTGAGGTTGAGACCCAGTTAGAATGGAGAGTTCAGACTCTTCAAACTAATCATGGTCATGAATACCTCTCACATATGTACAAAAAATTTTGTGAGGAAAAGGGTATGTGAAGACAACTTACAATTCCTGGTACGCCACAACAAAAGGGTGTGGCTGAATGTAGGAATTGAACATTGCTTGACATGATCAGGTCAATGATGGAACACACGAATCTCCCAATTAGTTTTTGGGGAGATGCATTGCTCAAGACAACTTACATCCTTAACTGTGTGCCTGGTGAGAGCGTATCCACTACCCCATATGACTTATGGCAAAGCAAAAAGTGCTTCTTGGAACATTTATGTGCATGGGATTTGGCTGGTTACGTACACAACCCAACTCACAAATATGAGAAACTTGGTCCAAGGGCTACCAAAATGGTGTTCATACGCTATCCCAAACATTTTGAGGGATATGTTGTGTATGGTGAACACTCTAATGGTGGTATGACAGAAGTAGATTCACGTAATATTGAGTTTCTTAGGGATGAGTTCCCAAGCATTGGTGAAATCAAATAGGACATAGCGTTATATGAGTTACTGCTAGATGATCAGCTATCTCTTGGTGGGAGGGAGGATTTAAACACTCACCGTGTCATCGAGAATAGTGCTCTTCCGTTGTCTGGAATAGATGATGAGTTGTTGGTTACCCAAGAGAATTAACTTGAGAATGAGGTCGTCCTCTCTGTCCAGTTCATGAACATGACGTTAGCCCACTTTTTCAGGATAGTAGAAATGATTCTCTCCTAGTTGAGGATTCTATACTTCTTAGAGATATGGGGAGGAATACCTCAGTGGGTGAGACCAGCACAGGCCCTCTACTCCGAAGGAGTGAGCGTGGAAGAATACCTTGACGATATTTTCAAATCGAAGAGGAGATATTCCTGTGCATTCATTCAAAGATAGAATAGCCTACCTCTTTTCAAGAGGCTATTGATTCACCAAACCATAAAGAGTGGATGAAAGTTATGAGGGATGAAATGGACTCCATGACGAGAAACAAGGTTTGAAAACTTGTTGATCTTCCTCCCAGTCGTAAATCAATTGGAAACAAGTGAGTTTTCAAGGTAAAACCTCAAGCTGATGGATCAATTGACGAGTTTAAGACTCATTTAGTGGCGAAGGAGTTTACCCAAATTGAGGGGGTAGATTATGAAGAGACCTTTTATCATGTGATGAGAATTGCCTCTATTTGCCTACTTCTGGCCCTGGTTGCCCATTTGGATTTAGAGCTATTCCAAATGGACATAAATACTGCTTTCCTTAATGGAAAACTTGAAGAAAAGATTTACATAGATCAGCCTATTGGTTTTGTATCAAAAGGTCAAGAGGACAAAGTTTGTTGTCTTAAAATATCCATTTATGGTCTCAAGTAGTCTTCCCGAGCATGCTATTTCAAATTCCATGAAACTATTATCTCCTTTGGCCTAAACATGATATCTGAAGATCACTGTATGTATGTCAAGAAAAGTACAAAGGGGATTATGTTTCTTACTTTGCATGCTGACGACATACTGTTGGCTGGAAAAAAACATGGAGATAATCCATACCACTAAGCAGCGGTTATCTTCCGTCTTCGAGATGAATGACATGGGTGAGGTTAGGTATGTCCTAGGGGTAGAAATAACTCGGAACCGTTCCAAGAAGCTTCTTGGTTTGAATCAAGAAGCATACATTAATAAAATCTAGGAATGCTTTCGAATGCATTATTCTAAACCCATTGACACTCCAGTTGAGAATGACCTAACCTTAAGTATCGATCAGTGCCCTAAAACAGACAAAGAGAAGGAGAGAATGATCAATGTTCTTTATGCAAGTGCAGTGGGAAACTTAATGTATGCCATGTTATGTACATGACTAGATATTTGCTTTGCGGTTGGTTTAGCAAGCCATTACCAAAGCATCCCAAGGCTTGCTCATTGGCAAGCCATCAAGAGAATCTTTCGGTACCTACATGGTACAAGATATCTGATCCTTTGCTACCAAGGTAGGGATCTTAAGCTGAGAGGATATAAAGATGCTGATTGGGGTGGATCTAGATGAATCCAGGTCTACCTCAAGATATGTGTTTACCCTAGGCGAAAGAGCCATATCTTGGTAAAGTAAGAAACAAGACTGCATAGTACTTTCGACTATGGAAGTAGAGTATATTGTTTGTTGTCTTACCATTCAAGAGGCAATATGGTTGAGGAGTTTTCTCCAAGATCTCAATCTCATTCCTAGAGATGATGATCCTGTAGAGATGATATGCAACAATATTGATGCATTCCAGTTTGCTAAGGATCCAAAGTTCCATATGAAGACCAAGCATATTAGGCCATCTTCTTTTCAGTGGGAAATTAGGGGTGTGGGATGAGTGATTGTGGGAAAGGGGAGGAAGGAGTGGGTGAGTGTGGTTTTTTTTTTTTAGTGTGGGAAAAAGTGGATGAGTGTGGGTGAAAGTTGAATGTAATTGAATGAAGTTGAACTATTAGTTATTAATATTTTTTTGTTTTATAATGTAATAATTTTATTGTGATAGTAATTAATGATGATGAATTTTTTTTGTTTTCGTTTATTCTGTTTTGTTCTATTTTATTTTGTTTATTTTTTATTTTTGTGTTTTTGTATTTGTATTTTGTACTTTTTATTTTTATTTTTATTTTATATTTTTTTTATTTTTTTTTATTTTTTTTTATTCTTTATTTTTTATTTTTTTGTTTTTTTTATTTTTTATTTTTATATTTTATATTTTATTTTTTTATTTTTTATTTTTTATTTTTTTATTTTTTTATTTTTAAATTTTTAATTTTTTAAATTTTATTTTATTATTTTAATGTTTTTATTTTTTTATTTTTATTTTTATTTTAATTTTCTTAAATTTTTTTGTTTTAATTTTTTTATTTTTTTTATTTATTTTTTATTTTTGTATAAATTTTTTATTTTTTATTTTTTAAAATTTTTCGTTGGTTGTTTTTCTGGAATAAAAATAAAAAATATACAAAAAAATAAAAAATACAAAAAAAATTTATAATTTAAATTTTTTTTAAAAGAATAAAAATAAATTAAAAAAATTAAAAAATAAAAAATTAAAAATTAAAAATTAAAAAATTAAAAATTAAAAAATTAAAAATTGAAAATTAAAAATAAATAC
>JACYFF010010365.1:100126238-100163047 GCA_017589665.1 Selenicereus undatus | reverse complement strand
AATTAAAAATTAAAAATTAAAAATTAAAAAATTAAAAATAAAAAAATTTAAAATAAATACAAAAAAATTAAAAATTAAAAAAATTAAAAATTAAAAAATAGAATAAAAAAATTAAAAAAATAAAAAATTAATGAAAAAGAAAAAAAATAAAGCTGTTCCATAACATCTGAAAAATTAAAAATTAAAAAATTAAAAATTTTAAAATTTTAAAATTTTAAAATTAAAAACTAAAAAATTAAAAATAAATACAAAAAAATTTAAAATTTAAAAATTTAAAAATTAAAAATTTAAAAATAGAATTAAAATTTTTTTTAAAATTTAAAAATTTAAAAATTAATGAAAAAGAAAAAAATAAAACTGTTCCATAACATCCGAAAATTAAAACTGCTCATAATTGTTATCAGATTATTCGTACACACAATTATGTAAATTATAAAAAAATTTCAAATATGAGAAATGGTTGTTTTATATAGGTGTGGGAAGAAGTGAGTAAATGTGGTAAGGATTGGTATTTTTTTTTAAGTGTGGGAAAGAGTGGGAAGAGGGGGGAAAAAGTGGGTGGATTTCCGCACGAAAAGAACAGGGCTTAAGAGGTGTTATCATTTTGTTCGAAACGCCATAAAAGAGAAAGAAGTTGTCATTAATTATATATCTACAAGTAGGATGATAGTTGATCCTTTAACTAAGCCTATTCCTAGAGATGCTTTTAAGCTCATGTATTGAGCTTATGTTTGTGTAGGACTTAATTTTTGGATGTATCTAAGTGTATGATGAATATATTTGTCCTTGTATTGAGCCTTTATGAAATAAAGAATGATGTTTCTTTTCAGATGTTCATAAATATACAAGTACATTATAAGGCACATTGTAATGTAACCAAACTTCTAATTCGCCTAGTCACACAGGCAATCGTCTTGATGCTTGAGTAGCGGGTAGGATGAGATTAAATCATATTGGCGCTAGGTGTGCAATATTAATTACTCATACTAGGGTTGTATGAATGAAAGAATATAGTCACTTTGGTAAGACTAAGATGAGACTCTAGGGAGTCGAATATGAAATAAGTTTTCATATCAGAGCCTTATAGCTGAATCTTGAGTGTTGAAATTAACATTGGATATGTTGATCTAGTAACTCAGGTTGGTTTTTTAAGTGAAAGCCAAACTTATGATTTGCATGACATAGAAAAGTGACGTGCCCAGTTCGTTGGGAGCTATGCCATGACACACTTTCATACTGTGTGTGCTAAAAGTTGACCTATTTAATGAGTGATAAGTGAGCTCCATTTCCTTATCATTGTGTGACCCTCATTGGTGATACTCCTTGACTTAGAGTTATAATATAAAGTCAAAGCGTGGTGTTGCTACCTTAATGTGTTATCCAAGAGCCAAGATGTATACGGTCCAATGGGGCACATTAGGAAAACAGTTATGTTAAGATGGACTATTTTAATTGTTTAAGGAATAATCATTTCTCCATCACCATATCAAGCCCCAACAATTATATTTAGTATATAATCAATTGATATATTAGGCATAAAGGGATAGTGTATACCATTGGTGATGTATTTAAATGATTCGGGGTATTGATGTTTCATGACGGTGTTATGTTAGTTAGATGGTGACTTGATATAATACTGATGGTTTTGTTTTTGATCGTATGTTCAATTCCAGTATGAAGCGTGAGGGTTTTTGTTGGCATAGAGATATGAGATTCGTGGTCTTTGTAACCGAGGGGGAGCTGCTGACCAGTAATGGTCATAGAATGAAAATCCGATAATTACACCTTGATACAACAATTACAAATGGGGTTAATTATGTATTAATTTGCCATTATTAACTAGATCATACTCAAGGCTGTGTGTCATTATAAATTGAGTATGGATTAGGGGTTGGATCAATCATCTAAGCAAAAACATTTTTCCCACATCTAATACTTTCTGTCTTCTCCCTCACATAAACCTAGCCATCTCAGTGGGTTCGGGTTTTGAGCATGAAACTCTCGGTGACTCTTGTAGTCATCCATTCGTGGGTAGTTTTCAAGCAGGCGCAAAAGATCCGACAAGTTTCCGCGCAAAGGTAAACTCTAAATTACCAACAGGGATTAAGATTTTGAAGTTGAGTAGGATTCGAAATACGACTATTGTGATCATTTTCCCTATTTTGTGTTTATATCATGGCTTCTTTTTTCTTATCCTTGGCCATGACTAATATGAACACTAGAAGGTGGTGACTTGGGAGAGATTGGGAAGATGAAGGTTAGTTTAATCCCAATATTTTATTATCTTTAAACTTCAATTTATAGAGCATGATAATAAGATTTTGCTGCTCTCTGTTCTTCCTTCTCAAAACTCTTGCTCTATTTCTTTATGATTGTACAAAGCCTTCTCTTTTCTTTTATGTTTTCTCTATCCTCTTTGCCTTTGATTTCACCCTTTTTTGTCCTCATTTTTTTTAAACCCAATGTCATCCCTTTATACTGCTAATAAACATTTACAACTAGGAATGGGAACGTGATGTTAGTGGGATCACTTGTTAAAATGTAAATTTGCCAACAAAGGTGAAACTTATTCAAATAAACTAATCAACAATTGGCCTAATTTACTGTGAGTAGTGAGTTACAGGCAAAGCTAATTTCATAGGTCCTGAGTACGTCAAATATCCATGGCCTATTGTTAATTATTTTGTCATTAATCTTTCTCTCCTTTTTTTTTTTGGTTTATGCTAATGGAAGTAACAAGCCAACTAGATGAACTAAGTAAAGGAACAGTGTAAATTAAACTTGAGAATTCTAGGGTCACACTTGAGGACTTTTTTTGGTAGATTTTGGATTAAGCAATTGTGAGCATAAATTACTAACCAAAAGGATTAAAAATTGAAGGATGTTGGGGATGAATGCAAGAGGTAGTTTACAAAATCAATTGAAGTGACTATTGAGGTCCATATATTTACAGAATGGTGTAAGAAAGTTTATTCTTGTTGTTTATGCCTAGTGGGTTTTCCTGATCCATGAGTAGTTTTCATGATGATTTTATGTTTAATTAGTGTGCTATCTTATTTGTTGTTTCGTTTGTCATCAAATTTGTATTTCATTCTTACCCTTCTATGACTTATCAATAATAATAATAATAAAAAGAACAAGCCAACTATCAGGCATGGTTATGACTCTAGTCTCACGTGACTTTTCCCCCCTTTTTGGTGGGTACAATACAAAAAAAAGGTAGATGTGACCCTATTTTTTTGATGCTTGATTCTTGAGCTCCCCTAATTTATTAATATCATTTAACAGGGTGTAAAAAGTTGGGTTTGGTTAATCATTTAGTATTTTTTTCGGTTACCTGAAATTTTTAGTTCGATAGTATACCGACCCTAATTGGAACTATAATTTTGGCTACCCATTGTAATGGGTAACCAAAATTTTCATTTTGATTCGGGTAATAGTTTTTATAATAGCAAATTCAACATATGTAAAAAGAAAGTGGCATTAAAGTTTAATTGGATACTATCACTTACGAAATTCGGAATGACACTTGAGATCATCATAGTAAACACGAGTACTATTGTCTTAAGATTTTGTTTGAAGGTAAATTGATTACGAAAGAAGAAAAGATTAATCTAGTTGCTCAAATGTACTATATGACAATAATTTTGACGTTTTCTAGTTCATCGAAATTTTTTACATGTATTTGATGAAATATATTATCTTTGTAAAAGTTTAAAAATACAATATTTATTATAACATATGTAATATTTATTTAGTTCGGTGCAATTTGGGTAATCAAAAAGTACAAATGCATAACCTGTAATTGAATCGGTTTTTTAAAATTAAAAAAAATTATGAACGTCGTCCAACATTCTCGGTTTGTTCACCCAAATATTTGGTTCGATTTTTTCGATTTTAGTACTGGTTCGCCGGTTTTGTTTGAACACCCCTACGAAAAGGGGTCTTACACTAGCTCACTACGACTGCTATAAAAAGGGCTGACCCCAGATTGAAAAGGATTGTGGTAAAGCAAATGTAGGGACGTCAGCCCACTTTCTCCCGCCTGTGACTGAAATTAATTCCTCCTCTCTCTCTCTCTCGCTCTCTCCCTAGGGTGCTGCACGCCACCGTCAAACTCTGCCGGCGGCGACGGAGATGGCGACGGCGGAATTCCAGTGGGACGACGAAGAGTTTGACGACTCATTCTTCCAAGAAGTGGACAGGTTAGAAGAACTCGCCACCTCTTTAACCCAAAACCGCCACCCTCCCAAACCATCCTCCTCCTCGGCCGCCACCGCCACTGCCACTGCCACTGCCACCGTATCTGACCATCCACCGTCTCCGCCGCTGGTGCAATTACCACCGCCACCGCAACCGTTAAGCTCCGGGGCTACTTTCGTTAATGTTAGCTATTCCCCCCCTCGAGAGCTTTCTCAGCGATTCCGACTTCTTAACGATAGCAACGACAGCAACCCTAGCAGCAGCAATCGATCCGTTCAGTCTCCAGTCACTCAAGAGCAACCCGAGATTGAGAGATTGAAGGTTCAGTTTAGGGTTTTCTAATCCTTCTTTCTTTTGATTTATCTATTGTGGGAAGATTTTTGTTTATCAATGTTGATGTCGCATTTTGCCGTGGTTGATTTTCAGAGCGAGCTAAGTCAGGTCTCGAAGCAGCTTTTTGATTTGGTATGTTTGTTCTGGCCTTTGTTCTGTTTAATTTTGTAATTGGACTTGGAAATTCCTGTTGTTTTACTTAGTTATAAGTCTAGTACAGCTTTTGGTGCCCCATCTGATGGAAGTCTTCAAGGGCAAGAAGTCCCAAGCTTTGAACTTCCAAGAACACAAAGCAAAAGAGAGAAAACTCATGAATTGATGGTGGCATGGTCGTGCTTATAGGCACGGGCAGACCGTGCCAATGTTCTGGTTTGAGAAACCGTGAGCTTCTATTTTGCGCGGTTGGATGAGATATGAAGGTTGTGATGGAAGTAGACTAGTAGGAGTAGTCTAAGCTTTGAATGAATGTGGGGATGGAATGGTGGAAGACTTATTTTGAGGGGGAAAGAGGTGGGAGTGTGTTTAGGAAGGCAAATAGGGATGAGGAACACAAGGAAAACTTAGAGAGAGTTCACGGTTTAAGAGAAACCAAGCACTCTAAAAGAACTTCAAGTGTTTTTGGATAGTCCTAAGTTAGGTGATTAGGTAAGATACACCGCTAACCACTGGCTTAGGGCCCTTAATTTTGGATTAGGATAAGATACACCACCTAACCAAAGACTAAGACTTTCTTGATCACCACTTAGCTCGGCCAAGAACTAAGATAAGTAAGGAAAGTGTTTAGGGAACTCAAGACACAAAGTCTTTTCTCTCAAATTCAAATTCAAATTCAAAGTATATGTCACAAAATGAACAACTAAGGCTTTATATGGCCTTCTATTACACACGAAATGAGCTTTCCTTCCAAGTTAGGAAAGTCATTAAAACTCTTAATACTAATTAGTACACGGTTAGGAGCTAAACTAATATAAGCCAAAAGTTTAAGGCCTTAAATACAACTTAGCACTAATATAAACCTTTCCTAGGTATTAGGGAATCTTGATGATTCAATTTCCTCCCTAGGGAGGTAATCTCCTCACGGTTACACCTCAAAAGGCTGATGGATACTTGCTTGACATGTGGTGCTAGGGTGGTCGGTTGGATGCTTGCAAAATGGAGGCTTCTCCTTGCTCCCACGTGTCTTGCTCCTATGTAGCTGGGTGGCAGCTGACCAAGCAGTTCAAAATAAGTAGGTGGACATGCATTCACTTTTAGCAAACCCATTTAGGAAGGAAAACCTCCTAGCTAAGCAACCGGGTATCTAGGTGCCGGTTTCTGCTTGATTTTGTCCTCCTGATTTGACACCTCAAATGCTGAGTATTCTGGGATTTTTTTACATGGTTGGAAACCTCAAGATGTCTAGAATACCCTCCATTTGGAATCAAAACATTTGGACTTCGTTTGCCCCTTGAAAAAGATGAAATGCCCAAACCGTGCAGTTTCGGGTTCAAATCAGCACTGAAAATCAGCTTCGTTCCCTTACCAAATGAACTCCAAAATTGATAATTCCACTTGGACTTGAAAGCTAAGACCTTAAGCTTGTAATATCACCAAAAATTGAAAGCTTAAACTTGGATTAAGCTTGAGTAATCAGGTAGCAAAAACAGGGTAATAATCCGGATGAAAAACCGTGTGCATCACCTTGAATATTTTTCATTAAGCAACCCATGGCCGTGCACTTGGACTTGTTTTCGTGATTATTTTGGATCAATTGAACATTAGTGGACCTTGTGGATGGACCTCCATCACCCTCGCATTGATTGGTTTTGACGCTTTCAAATCAGTACGACTTCTGTAATTAGGCGTATGCATATTCATTTGCTGGTTATATGCTCTTTAATCCCATGAAATTTGTCCTACCTGGGTAATATAAATTTTTTTGTAGACATCATTTAATGCCATGTTTCCTAATTCTTATTGTTTAAAGAGAGAGAAGACTCTTAACACCAACAATAGTAAATAGGGACTTTATTTTGCATCCAAACAAAGACAGAGGGAAAAGTAATGTGGGATGGAGGGCGCAATTATATTGGCGGACACCTTACTGCGGAATCCATACTAGGTGGTCATTGTTGGACAATAAGTGATGTATTGTATTCTGCTTGTGCACCTGTTGGTTTTTATGAGTGCTAAATTGGATGTTGAGTCAAGACTGACAAATGTATGTGTTAGACAGGAAAGATCTAAATAGTGTATGTGAAGGGAGAGGCTAGAGAGGGTAGGGGGAATGGCAGAGTGGACATCTTTTTGCTTTCAGTTCAGACAAATGTGCGTGTTTGGAGGGGAAAAAGAGAAATCAGCACAGGGTCGGGGCATTTGCTTTGTGCTAATGGACATATTCTCTTGTCTAGGTCGCATGTCAGAATTATCTTAATCTCTTACCCTCATACCTTCAGGTATAAAATATGTAATGATTAATGAATGAGAGAGATGTTTGGCCTGCTTTTCAGAGTATGAACAAGGGTTAACTAAGATACTGCTAATATCATTATTAGCAAAGCTATATCTGGGTTGTGTTCTCCTATTCCATTTATCATGTGCCCAAGTTAAGAGGCTCTTAGGCAATAAAATATTTGGCTATCTTTGAGAAGAGCATTATTTTTTAGCAATCTCATTATTGCATATTCCAATGCCCTGTCCACATGCTTTTATAAGTGTTTTTTGTTTGTTCTTTTGGGTGAAACTAGGAACCCCCCCCCCCCCCACCCCTCGCGGTAGCGGCAAAAATCACATGCTAGTATCTTGAAAATGCAGTGTTGTGATCCTAAGGATGACTGACTTACCCATTCCCCAATAAATCATCTTTTCTTCTGCTCAAGCATACTATCAGCAATGAAAGTCTCAAAAGGCTATCTTTCTTTTTGCACCTCATTATCAAAAGGAAAAGAGTGGTAAGAAAGGCTGAAGCGAAGGAAATAGTAAACACGTTGGAAAAAGAAAAAATTGTGGGGGGTGAGCACCAGAAGAATGTTTGTTACGTCGAATACATGACTTGATTACATGATTCAAATGTATAGCTGGAAAATATTTAGGAAACTACAGTGTTACTGTACAAAATCGTGGGAACTGTTGTGAGAGGCAAACTTCTCGTTCTTCTGACGTGTCTAATGCTTGCTAGAAATGATGGTGCTTGTTGCTGGTGGCCTGGTATTAAAGTGCAATACAGTTGGTTGAATTTAGATTCTGTGGTTTGTTCTTGATGTCTGTTGGATTTCATTGTCTGCAGCCTGGCCTTTTTTTTCCCTATTGCCTTGTATGTAGTAGCTTTTTAAATGTTGATTACCACTGGTTAATTTGATTTGTTATTTGGCATTATGTCTTCTTGTGCTTTCTACCTCTAGATATTGTTTCCTATTGTCTTTTGGTTGCTTGATACAATTAGTTTTCAGTCAAACGAAAGATGCTGTATCTTTTAATTAAATCATTTTTGATGAAAGTGCAGAAACAAGAATGTTCCGAGCTTAGGAAGGAAAGGGACAAGAACAAGAAGCTTAAATCTGTATATTCTAATAGAGAAGCGAGCACATGGTGTGTAAAATTTGCTATTTTTTGAAGTTTTGTACCAGAATAAGAAGCTTAGTTCTGTAGCGTTAGACTAGCTTTTTAAATCTTTATTTTTAACTTCAATATTATTGCCGTTTTCTGTATATTAATGGAATCAATACAATCGATATCTTCTTCAGCAAAAACAAATGGAACTAATTGTGAGTTCCACTTTCTCAAAGAATAAGATGGATAGTCAATAGAAAGATGTGTTTATGTTACAACAAGAACTGTTGATATGCAAATTGAGCGAGCATTTGGCTTTTCTAGCAGGAATTCTGAAGCTGTTATTTTGGACCATCCTAAGACTGGGATATCACATAGATGTGAGAGTGCAGCTGGTGATGTTACCTTTGCGAACAGTATGGGTAGGACAGATTTCATGGCGGAAACAGTTGTAAACTTAAACTAATAACATTTATGAACCTTGGAGTTCATCCACATAGTTTTGACGTCTTTTGCTTTTTCTTTGGCATGTTTGTTTGATTCAGCAAAGCAAAAAGACATTGGTATCCAGACGGATAAAGTTGATGGGGATGAATCTGCCCGTGCAAGCACTAGTGGTGCGGCATCCACGTATTTTGGCAATCCAGAGTTGCTGTCGATCTGGTCTTCAGAAAAGCGCAATAGATCAAGAAGAAATTTTGCTGCTAAGTTACTTGAGATGTGTGCAACTGACTTCTGTTTTCTTTTCCGGTTTTTAAGTCCAAATATGACTTCCAAAGTTGAGATGAAGCACTTGACTCTTGCGGCATTTCCTGGAAATGTACACTGTCTGCATTCTCCTGAAGTCCCCAGGATATCCGAACTGTACTCTGTGCTGGCACAGGTATTTGGTTGAATGTTGGCTATCTTTATGTCTGAAATATGTAATGACTGCTGTTAGCACAGTTGGAACTGTGCACTGATGGCGTCATGGATGTGTATTAGAAAAAAAGCGTTGGTGACACTTATTCTGCCAATTGTGATATAGAAGATACCTCTTGTGAACTTGCCTGACTGAACTCAGCTTAATATAATCTCTTTACAAAATTAAGCTCCTGACTTACATGACTGTCTTCTAATCCATATATCTTTTACATGTCTACTGAACTGGTACCTTGTCTTTTGAGCATCCTTGTCATACTGATAATTTTGTTCTGCTTACTGTGTCAATTTTTCCTATCAATTGCAGCTCAATAATGAGATGGTTCATGTGGATGCTTTGGTGGAGATACTGCTTGACCTGTGCAGTCGTGAAAATGTAAGCATCTCTTACTTTTCAGTGTATTATGCTGCAACTATTTTTTTCATGAGGACTTTGGCATTTTCATGACATAAATCCATTTATAGTTTGTTGCATTGGTAGTATTTTCACCCGAAGATTTTGTAGAAACTTCCCTGTAGCTTGTTATCTTGTTTTTGATAAAACGTGATATGTGATCACACATTGTGAATTTTAGGGTACTGAAGTACATTTAGATTGTTGTGAGGGTTATGGAAATTGAGATATGTGCTTTGTGTCGGCTGGGCGATTCTCTTTTATGAAATGTTGTGTCCTGGTTTTCTTCTCTTCACTTCTTCTTTCTTTCTTCTTCCCTAAAGTTTTTGGGGTTTTGACGGCCCTTTTTTGGGGGGTGGGGGGGGGTGTGCATGGGTCGCTTAATATGTTGAGATATTTGACTTTGGACCTTTTTTTGGTTGGGGCGGGGCTTTTAGATTAAAAAAGCCCGAAGCGCAAAAAAGCGCAAAGGGTCTTGGAGCCCAGGGCGCGGGCTTTTCAGATGCGAGGCGCACTTTGGCTATAAAATGCTCCAAAATAATTCCCAAACCATATTTCTTTGAAAATAAAGTAGATAATGACATTAAGTAGGGAATTAAACATGAAGATAACCACGAATAACATTGCAAATATTCATAAAATACGAGAACATAACATTATAGTGTCTCTAAGCACACACCATAAGATAGTAGAAGTCTTAAAAGGCACCAACTAGCATAGCCATAGAAGGAAAGCATAAAACACATAGCACACAAAGCAAAATAACTCATAAAGGTAAACTAAGCATCCTCCTCCTCATCATCTAACACCACATGCTCCGCATCTTCATCATCATCCACCAACTTAACATCATCTCCAATATCATCTTCATCTTCCTCGTCCTCTTCCTCTTCAAATTCCTCTTCCTCATCTTCATCAAACAATTGAGTACGAGTTTGAGAGGATTTAGAACCAGAGGCATGAGCGGGCACTTTTCCTTTGTCCTTTGCCGACATTTTAGCGGTGCTAGTGCTTGTTGATCCTCTATGCCTAGTGCTATAGCGGGACTCATTAGCGCCGCAAGCTTGAGCAATAGCTGCCCAAGTCAAAGTATTCCCCTCAAACATAAGATCATCATCATCTGAGTCATCTTCCATTCTCCCAAGCAACCACTCATTACTTTCATCAATTTCTTTTAAGAGAATGGGATCTCTAGAGCTACTCTCTTAACGTCTGCACTTCAATGCACGATTTGATTTGAAAAAAACCAAATCGTTTAATTAGGATTGTGCTAGCCTATTTCTCTTCTTGGTGTGAAGCGGTTAACAAAAGTAAGTAGGTTTAATTAGTTACTAATAAATTAAAAAAATTATATAAGTGGCTAGTTTTTGTAAGTTGCAACTTACATGTTGAAACACACCCCAATTCCTCTCACATCCCGTTGCACTATAAGTAAGGCTAAGGATTCTTATGGCAAACTTCCTCAAGTTGGGTGCCGAAGATCCATATAAACTCCACCATTGAGCTATTAAAAAAAAAAAATAGAATAAGCATGTAGTTAAAACAAAAAAGAGAGAGACCTTGAGAAGTTTTGTATGAATATTCAATATTCTTACTGGGAGCTAATGACTTTCTTTGCCTTATTGCCGTGGGCATTCCAAACAAACCTTGACAAGTTTTGTATGAATTCAATTCGGCAAGAATCTTGTCTTGAATCTCCAAATTCGGAACCATCCTTGCAATGCAGTCAAACAAACCTTTCATCACTTCGCTACAATCTTCAATAGATGGGTTTGAATAGTAGATTTTCGGATTCAAATAATGTCCCGCCGCATGTAAAGGTTGGTGAAGTTGGCATTCCCATCTTTTGTCAATGTAGTTGAATGCCTCCTCATAATTCTCCTCCTTGTTTGAAAAGCTCTTAGCACTAACCTCCTTAGCTCTATTCATAGCCTCATAGATATAACCCATAGGTGGCTTTTTGTCTCCATCAACCATGCGAAAAACCTTGACGAGGGGACTTGTCAATTTAAGAGAATAGAGAATATTCTTCCAATAACTCTCTTGCAAGATATAGGATGCCATTTTCTTGCCCCCTGCATCCTTTGACCATTTGTTGTTGCTCCATTTTTGAGAAGTCACCATCTTTCTCAAATTGTTTTTTTGTTTGTGAATGGAGGAAAGAGTGATGAATGATGTAGCAAATCTAGTCACGGTAGGCCTATGCAAGTTCATTTGATTAGTGAATCGCCTCATCAAGTTCACAAGGGCAACGGAGCTATGTATATAAGCATTGATAGCCATGCTCTTCTTTAGAGCAATCTTGACTTTCAGAATATTCTTTCCAATATCTTCCAACATAAGATCAATGCAATGTGTGGCACATGGAGTCCAAAAGAGGTGTTGCCTCTTAGCCATTAATAATTTTCCTACATTAACATTTCTATAAAAATTAAATTAGAAATTAGAATTTATGGAATAGGAATAGAATAAATATATAGCTAACATATCAAGAATGTAGATAAGTAGATGATTCTTAGTTTCTTACCAGCTTTAACGTAGTTAGATGCATTGTCGGTCACCACTTGGATCACATTCTCCTCTCCAACTTCCTCCACCATATCATCAAGAACCTTGAATAAAAGGTTTGCATTCTTTATAATTTCAAAGACATCCATTGATCTAATAAAGACCGAGCATTTTGGAGAGTTGACAAGAAAGTTAATAATATCCTTTTGGACGGTAGTATCACGCCATCCATAAGATAATATAGAACAACCTATGTCAGCCCATTCTTTTTTATGCTCCACTATTGCCTTCTCCATATCTTCAACTTCGTTTTTGAGGAAAGGGACTCTCAACTCATACATCGAAGGTGGTTTCAATCCCGAGCCAAATTGACCAATAGATTCACAAGCAATAGCAAAACCATCAAAAGTGGCGGCATGAAAAGGAATCCCGGCATCATAAAACCACCTTCCTAGGTCTCTACAAGCGTTTTCTCTTAACTCTTTCCTACATAGCTCATTTAGTGTTTTTTGCCTCCCTTGGTCCTTTCGAGCTTTGACAACATTTGCGGGATTAGGAGTATAGTACATATCTAATGGACCTTTTTGCCTAGGTTTCTTAGAAGGCACATTATTACTTCGCTGTGTTCCACTTCCGCCACTTGTATGTTTTCCGCTTCTAGGATTCATTTCAACACATTCATCATCATCTTCATCTTCATCAACAAATTAGCCTTGTGGCATTTGTCTAGACATGTCATATGCTTCATTTGTTGACTTTTTTAGCTCCATATAGTCTTGGATTTCTTTTCTAACATGCTCCAACACTTTTTTACAACCTAGAGTATTACGATATCCTCCCGCTAAATGTTGCTTAAGCCGGAAGACTCCTCCCATGGTCCTCACTCCACAAAAGTTGCAATAGAAATTGTTTTTATTATTTTCATCTTGCCTACCATACTTTCTTCCCAGATCTGAAGGTTTAGAGGAGACCGAACCCGTAGGAGTACCAGATGTATCCTCCCATTCAATTCAAGTAATTCAAGTATTCAACCCAAAAATCAACACCACAAATTAGTTAACTACAATTTTCAACCAAAAAAAAAACACACACACAATCAATTACACAAAGAAATATATAATTAAAAATTTAAAACTGAGAATGTGAGATTCTCAAAAATACCAGAGTCAATCAACAGAAGGTCCTTCAAGAATACTTGCATCCAAGATAATAAATTAACCAGACTCAATATAAGATTAGGCCCATTGTCATTTTAATTAAATTGAAGTGGCCTGCCCCTGGATTTTAATTAAAACTCAGTCTGGCTTTGCCGGGGGGGGGGGGGTTATTCGAGAATCCAGAGAGAGACAAAAGCGAAAAGAAGAGGAGAAGGGTCTGGCACTGTAGCAGGGGGTGTCTGAGACCAATTCATGCCCCCCCCCCCCCCCCAAAAAAAAGGAAAGAAAAGCTCGAAACCACTGCTACGGCAGTTGAGACACAGAGAAGGAGGATGAAGAGGAGGAAGATGGAAAATTGAAAGGAGAAAGGAGTAGAAGCACTTACATGGCCCGGTGGAGTCTAGGGTTTCGCTGAACAAACAGAGAGCAGAAGAAGACCTCACTACTCACCAGCCCAGATGCAGCAGACAACTCGAAAGAGGAAGGCGAGTCGCAGTGGAGGGCCTCGAGCCCCCTGAAATTGGCCTTTGTATTTTTTCCCCCTTTTTTCCTCTAACGGCATTTTAAGATCAATAAAGCTCAGAAATCGTGCGCCCCGCGCCTCACCCAGAAAAGCCCCGAAAAGCCCGTGCTTAAAGAATGGGCTGCGCCTGACCCTCTTCAAGGCGCAACAGTGTGCGCCTAGGGGCGCTTTTTAAAACATAGGGGGGGGGGACCAGATATCTCATATACTTATCCTGTATCTCTTATTAATTTTAGAATAGCAAAATAGCTAATGGCTTTCCAATAAAAGGTTGGAGGGAAATAACCTCACTGGTCTCTGCCATTGTAGAAGCAACATTGCATTCATCTGAAAACCCCCATCGCATAGATGGGAGATTCAAGAGAGGCATTCTACAGTATTTAGTGTCAGTGTTCTGCTGCTTATTGTAATTCAGCTATGCTGGTCTTACACACTCAGCTATGTTTTTTCTGTAGACCTTAAGTCCTGCTGCTTGTGCTCCCCCCAACATAATATGCTTGTATAGGTGTTTGTGGTTAATCTGTTTTTTTCCCTCCCTTGGTTCAATTTCATGTTGGAACAGGCTCTTGTTGTTCGTAGGTCTTTGCATATTCTGCATGTCGCCTTGGATCACCTGTTAAGCATTGATAGACGTCGTCCCAAAAGGTATGAAATTCAGCTCCTGGCATGTCGCGTTTTTGTAAATTTTTTTAAAAGAATAGATTATGCTGTGATGTACTTCCCCCCCCCCCCCTCTGAGGCAGCTGAGATTGTCAAATGATTCTGATCTGTTTGTTTAGCTGTATTCAGTATAGTTTTTGTGCATATATTTTCTTTTTTTTTTAATGAGGAAATAAAATATTATATATACCAAGATAAAGAAAGCATCCTACAGAAGGACTTATATATCCACCATAGAAGCTATCGACAAAGTCAACTATATCAAAAGAAGAATGACAATAGTTGCCATTAGCCTCAAATTTGAGAGTCTTGATCAAATTTTCTATAATGCTATTAAGAGACATTTGTGCACCCTCAAATGTTCTTCTGTTTCTCTCTCCAATTGCTCCAAAAAATTGAATGGGGAATTAAAATGACAATTTTTTTAAGCTTTCCTTCCAAGCATTCCTAGCCAAAAGATAGCTTCTGTTTCTCACAGAGTTTGAAGTGAACTAAGAGACTTGTAAGCAACCTATAGCTAGCTTCCATAGAACTCTTATTAACAAAGACATTTTGATTCTTTGAAATGAGACTCCATATGACTCATGTCAGTCTGCCAGCATGTTGGATAGCAGCGTGTAACTGCAATTTGGTTGGTGCACTAGTAGGCCGATTTTGTCTAATATTTTCCATATCTTCTTTCTTAGGGTGGGACCAATGGAAGTCACACTAAGGCTAGCAGTAAATTTCCTAGTGGAGAAAAACTCCAAAAAAAATGAGACACCAGGAACTGAAGATTCCGTATCTTCAGTAGCAACAGTTCCCATCCACAACCATGGATAACATGAGTTGAGCTTTCTATGAAAATTAGCCATACTGTGGCGAAACCTTGTATTCTGGTCATTGGCTCTTAGCCACATAGCCCCAGAGATGTCATCCATTAGGATAAGCTTACGAAATCATCTTTTGCAGCTTTCCTTAGCTCATCTTCATCATTGTTTAGACCAGAGGACTCTTCTTTCATATCAAGAGAATTAGCGGTCTCTATCAGGGTATACATCCGAGATTTGATATTTAGAGGACTTATTTGTTCCATTTATTGAGCTCTTCTTTGATGAACATAAGTTTCTTTTGCAATTGCAAAACTACCACTGCCTTGAACCTTAACCTCTCCCCACCAATTTTCAATGAGTTCGCGGAACCCCTCAACTTCTGGCATATTCTTAAACTTGAAATGGATCTTTCCTTCTCTAGCTTGACATCCTCAAGACAAATAGGCAGCTTATGAGAGAGAGGTCTAGGCAATTTATTATGAAAATGAGGCCGGAAATTGTTCGTCCCAATCCACCGACTCTAGAAAACGGTTCAATCTAGGAAAGTCAACGCCACTTCTTGACCAAGGGCAGTTTCCCCTTCGAAGAGTAAAGCTCTCATTGCAGAATAATTTATGGAAGTCATGGAACTCCACCATAGTATTGGAGGGGCATACACTTGAACTTCTCTAAAGGATGCAATATCACACTGAAATCTCCTCCCATGCACCAAGGTCCTCACCATCTGCGTGTGCTTTGATGAAACTCATCCCAATGCCTCAATTTATCAACCCTGGCTTGTGGACCATAAAGCCTTTGTGAATCCACCCTCATCCATTTGAAGGATGCAAATAACAGAAAATTCTCCATAGGAAGAGTAGACCGGATGGAATGTAATTGCACATAATTAGATGCCTCCTGAAGGCCCTGTAGCTCTAAGGACAGCAAAATTAATAGACTGGAGCCCCGTAAGCTATAAAAATCAGAAAGAGAAACATACTCGAGTTTTGTCTCTTGGAGACAAATGAGATTGCACTTCCAGTCCCTCAAAAAGTTTTTAATCACAACCCTCTTGTAGCGGTCATTACTTCCCTCACATTCTAATCCAACAGTTTAAGCACATGGCATCATCATCCTGCTTGTAGGGCTGCAAGTCCTATCATAGTTCACACAAAGCTCAGAATCTCCACAACTCCATTTGCCTTCTGATTGCTGGCCTGTTTTTAGCACACTTGGTTTGGGCGAAACATTGTTCTTTTCCATTCTAGATAGTAACTGAATCACCCATTTCATGGCCTAAAAAGGCCATACTGATACAAGAAGTAACAATGTTTTTAAAGTTTAAAGTTTAAATGCTTTCACATTTTGAAACATTTATGGAATTAACATTAGCCCCATCCTAATATCTTTAATAGAAAGAAAATTACTTAATTGTGAAGTTTGTACATATCTTAGTGATGTATTTTTGTTTTGAATGATCTTTTATCCAAATGAGATGTGCAAGATGGCCCTTGATGGTTTGTACCTGATTACATCGTTTTTAGATTAAAACAACTGTTGGCTCACGGTTGCTGGTTAATCCACTAGTTTCTTTCTTTTTTTTAAAAAAAATGACAAAAATGGTTATTGGGATCAAAAGGTACAGATGTAGAGTGAGGAGCCTTTAAAGAGAACATTTATATCCAAATTAGTGACTATCCACAAAGTCAACAACAGCTAGGGAGGAAGAGCTCAAGTTTCCTTATGGAAAAATAAGAGGCTTGATTCACTTACCTTCGATGCGCTTGTGCACGTGAAGTGATTTGGGATTGCATCCAATGATTGGATTGTCTTGTGCTCATAGGATGCATACTGCTAAAGAGGCAATATGATCAAATTCCTTTTTTTCTTTTTTGTCATGGGCCAAGTCAATGGCTGTCCTAAGAACCTCCATCGAACATGTGACGGATAAGACTCAGCTGGAGACCTTCTAAAAGTGATGTTTTGTGCTGCAGTTTCTGCTCAGCAAGATGCTCAATTCAGTCGAAAATTCGCAGCATCTTGGGCTTTGTATACTGCTCTACACAGTACAAATGTTAATTATTGGCGATAATGCATCACATGCAGTGATGATTCATCCCTTTCTTGGTTCATTGATCCTTCTTAGTTGTACCTGTCTTTGCCCTCCTCTATACTGTATTTCTCCTGTTCATCCCCCTCCTGTTTATGTCAATAGGTTGTGTCTTTACGATGTGAGCATGCACACACACACACACACACACAGAGTCTGGTTCACCTAGTGCACTTTGTTTCTTTCTGATATTTTTTGTGGTGTATTGTAGTTCACTTGCTTATGAACTTTGATTTGATCTTTCCAGTGTACTCTGCTCAGGGATAATATCAAGGTGGAGAGATGTCACTTAGAGTCAGATGCTGTTCGTAATCAGGATTCTGTAGCCAGAAAAGGAGGTGGCATAAATGATGTTAGTGAAGCTGATGCATCCGGTTTGCAATATACCACAGCCTGCAAAAATGTGGGTATTCCAGAACATGAAAACACGCCATTGCTTTGCCATGTGGACTGGTTTCATGTGTTTGAATCCATGCGTCAGATTGCTGTAAGATTGACAGAAGAACAAGCGAGGATGGAGGCAGTTTCCATCATGAATGTGATTCTAATGACAACTAATGCTTATTCTGAAAGGGAAAAGTGAGTAATCCTGCTTTCCCTGGCAAAACTGGTACAACATTGTTTCTTTTCTCCCAAATTGAGCCAATGTTCCTTCAATGTTCAATTAGGCTTGGGGGCATCCTTGTTTTTGAAGCTGTTGCATTACTGCTGAGGAAGGAAGCTGGCTTATTTTGTCGAAAAGAAGCTGTGCATCTTTTATTCCTACTTCTAAACTGTAAGAAAACAATAGACCATCTCCACCCCAAAAAGAAGGGGGAGGGGGTTATTTTATGTAAAATGGGACTCCCATTGTTCTATTTCTTTGAGTTGTTATTTCTCTTTGTTGGATGTATAGATTTTCCTGTGTGACATTTTCTGTGTAGCAAACTCCAGCATTTAAACCCTCCCTGTCCCAGGGAGCCAACATTTTTTTTTTTTTAAAAAAAATCATTGGGGAAAAGATGACAGAGAACTTTGTGGTACTTCTGATGGTATGTTCATGCCCTCTTTTGTCCGTTGAAAGCTTGCTATTGGTCATTGAGATACGTGCTTGGATATTTATTGTGCCTATATATGCAGTCACTGATTACTCATCAATGTAGTTTCAAGTGAGAGTGCTGGCTTATATGCTGAGAGCTAACCAATGGCTGAAAGTAAGCCACCTACACAGCCCATTGCGCTGTTCCCAATCCTGAGTCCTTGCGAGTTTCTGGAGCACTAACAGCTTCCTTCCAAGTTCCAACAACATGCTGGCTCTGCCTAGAGTCTTCTGCAGATGTGTTCTTCTGCTTGATCTTCCCATTGGAACATCAGATCGTGAAAAACCTACTTTTTTTTTTTTATCATCATTTCGGACCTTGCATCTGTAACTAGCGGTGATCCTTCTGGCTGGCTACCCCGGTCAAGCTAGTTGCTGGCAGTCTTGTTGGTGGGGCAATGTTGCTTCATTCTTCAGGATGCAAATCTGTAGTTTTCTGTCATGCAATCTGTAGTGTCTGAAAGGGAGTGAAGTAGGTTATTTATCACATTCGTCTATCCTAGTTTATGATCATTGGGTCCAATTTGAGTTGTGAAGGGTCATCCTTTAAGGAATGATGGTGCTTAATTGGCGAGCAATGAGAGCAATGGCAGGTGGGGGCGGCATTGTATAGGATCGCGAAGAGTTGAGGTGACTATGGCTGTAGGAGAGGATGTTAGTTCGTGGAGTTTTTTTTTTTGGGGGGGGGGGTCTCACACCCCTTGATTAGTTATTTGACCCAGTTCCTAAAATGACTAGCCTTTCAATTGCATGCTGGGTCTATTACTGCTAACGGAACTCTGAGTGTGAGAAATTGTTTAAAAAAGGAACTACTGAATGGCTTATGCCGATTCTTATACTCAGTACTTCTACTGTATTTATAAATGTGTTACTCCTGCTCTTACGATGTTCTTGGCTTGTTGAAAGGTCCAAATATACTCAGAACATTCTGCTCAAGTTGTCGACCGGCTGAGGATCATGCAGAGTCTCCGGATCATGGAGCAAAAAATCCTGCTTTTGAAGCATCATGTGGCATTCTTGAGGGATTGGCGGACTGCATAGTTGGATGTGAGCGTGGTGTAAAGGTGAGAAAACCGTCGTTCTCTCTATCTGAATTCGTTTAACAATTGTATGGTTTCCACCGGCAAGCTGTCGTCTTATCTGCGATGAGTGCCCGTTTACCCCTTTTTTTTTTTTTCTCTCGCGTCGTATTGCATCTTAGACCTGCCTCTTCATATTGCAGGAGCTGATCCTATGTAGGAACGCAATAATTGTGCTTGCTTTCTTGGCCTCTTCTGGAAAATTAGGTTTAGAAATTTTTCTGTTCCACAAACTCTCCAAAAGAACGAACTTTCTGGGTCTCATTCTTCAAGTACTGTTATCAGAAGCTGATGTAGATGCATTTGAGTCTTGTCCTGCACCAGAAGTATCTAAGGAGAGGTAAGTCTGATTTGGAACTTGGAAGTCCATTCAATATTAATGTTTTTATTTTACGGGATTTTGTATCAACAGACTTCGCTTTCATATTTGTAGCCTTTTTGGTTAGTTCTTACTGCGGTATACTAAATTAAACAATTGATATGGAGCTTTCACTACATTCGTCTGTGCTATTTGATTTCTTCTTTTGGTATCTTTTCTGTGCGTGATGTGTCCTCTGAAACGTGACATTTATACATTGATAACAAAGTAAAACTCACCTTTTTGTTTTTTGGCCAAGGGTAATGTTAGGAGAACTGACCCGATGATCAGCCCGGTTGGAAGAGTGGGTCAATGGGTCAACCTAACAGGTTGACCTGGTTTATAATTGACCCGGATTAGAATGGCATGACTTGATAGATCAGTCACCTATTAATAGAGTATAAAAAGCAAAAGGTGAAAAGAATATACATTTTTATTTCAAATATTGCAATTTTGGTTATTTTGGTTAAATTTTGTTACCGCCACAGCAAAAAATGAAAAAGAGAAATAATGAGAAGAGTGTATCAGAACTAAGAATATTTCACTATTCACATAGCCGAGAGTGCATGTTATGGCCCAAGTTAACAAAAGAAGTTTTAAAATAAGCAAAACCCTAATTGTCATATTACATTATTACTCTTATTCATTTTTTTGAAGCAGACCTGCTGCAGCCACGCGGCCTGAAAGAAACAACTCTCCAGTACAGTCTAGCTCCTCTCTCTCTCTGTCTGTGTGGCCACTGCATTTTGATTTGGGAGCGTGCGGCCATTTATTGGTTCGAACCATTGCATTTTCGGTTTTCAATTCTTCCTCTCATGTTGATTTCACGCACAAAGTCTGGATGAATGCTAATTGGCTGTGTCTCTCTCTCCTTTTAGCTCCAAAAAAAAAAAGCCGAGTCAGCCAGTTAATGGCACCTGTTTAGCCCCCAAAACCATCTGGTTTATCCGGTTGTTGACTAAGTTTGACCTGTTCCTTGGCCCAGCGGTTTAGCAAGTGACTCTGGACCGGATCAGTATCTAGTTTCTGGTCGAACCGGCCGGTGCATCTTGTCCGTATTCTCTTAACATTGGTCGAGGGGCCAGACCTGGGGGTTTTTTATTAAGGAGCACCTCTTTAATTTGCCAACTGTTGGTGCGGGCATATTACCATTGTGCAGTAGCTGTTGCTTGACAATTTGAATGCATTTATCTTGCTTATCCCTTTGCCTGGAGTCCAGTTCTTATTATCTATATTTAAAATACTGTAGGGCTTTACTTCTACGAGAGGCTTTGATATTACTCAATAGACTGGCATCGCAACCAGCATATTCTGCCGCCTTCTCACAAGTATTGACAAGCTGTAGGGACATAGTTAGCTTGGCGATTGAGGTCGCAAATAGATTGTCCAAGAAAAGCCGCAGGCTACTCAAGTCAGACAGCAGCACTAGGCAGATGAGGGAATCTGAAGTGGTAGAGTTGGCTCGCATCTTTAAGAAACGAGTCTTCTCCTTTCTTGGAGAGAGTTATTCCTGAATTTCTGGGGTTTAGTTTTTTGTCAATTGGAGTTCAACTTGTTGAAATGGGGTGGCTGCTGTTACAAGCAGTTGTCATGGAGAAATACTGTGAGCGAGCGAAAAGAACTGAATACACAGTTCATGTCTCGAGATTATTGTATTTTGTGCTTAAGATTCATCAAACCGCAATTTTGGCCAAATTTTGCATTGCGGATGGCACCCCATTAATTGAAATCCTACTTCAATTGCAGTTCAATTTGGACATCTAGTTTCTATGGCATGACAAGTTGACAACCATAAGAGCCTCTATATCAGAGGATGAATCAGGAATTGCAGGATCATGTAACTCTTAATGCCTTCGTCCTTGAATTGTTGTCAACCCCGTCAATAGCAAATGGCTTGGAGGACCTTGCTCCACCTGCAGTCGAAATTGGCTTGCCTATGATTCTTAGTTTCTTACTAAAAGCTATTTGTGAATTTGGATTCGTATATGACACGAGGTGGTTTATCATAGGGGGTGTTTGATAACAATAGATATTTGGGAAAAAAGTGTTTGGAAAGATTTTAGCTATTTTGACCAAATCAAATAGTTCAATGATGTTTGGTAAAAAGCTATTTGCAATAGTTGTTTAGTTTCAAAAAGTTCTTTTCAAAAAAATTATTTTCATTAGACTCTTGCGAAGAGCTTTTTGTAGAAATAATATAATTGTTTTCGTACACAAGTTTGAAAAAATCACATATTAAAAAGTAATTCGTAAATAACGGCACAAATAAAAGTTTACCAACATATTTTTTAAAAACAGATAGCTTTTACCGTAATAATTTTTCTAAAACACGGCTAATTTAAATGTTTAATACAAACAATTAGTTTAAATAACTAACAGTTAATACAAATAGATAAAAGTTGTTTGCTAAACAAGCTTATAATCTACTATGCTTTTAAGTGATCTTTTTGTATAGAGTGGGCTAGTTTTCTTTGCAGCCGAATGGAGGTGACGGTATTATGTGGCCTAACCAACCAGTTTATTGTTTTGCGTTTTGTTTAAGCTTATCAATTTCTTTGGAAAAAGGAGGGGGGGGGGGTAATCGTTGTGAGAAACTTGCGTCTCCAAGGCGAGGTTCTTGATGAAAGACCTCCATACATTTGGATTTGCTTAGGGTTTGAGGAGTTCATTTTTTATTTTGTTTAATTCCACGTTCGCAGTTGAACGTTGAAAGGAGCCGCCCGTGGAAGTTGGAAATATAAGCGCTATTAACAGGGAATTTTGGTGGAGTTTCAGTTCAGATTAGTATGACGTGCCCCAAAACTGAGTAACTCTTTATCTTCAGGTAACTGATCAGACATAATTTTCTGGTTATGCTGTGGACGGGTGCTTATCATTTATCATAATGTCATCGACGAGCAAAGACGTCCACAATTTTTTAGGGTGGACTATCTTATGATTGAGTCTCTTTGCAGTTAACTTCGACAATGTAAAGCTCATTGACTAAAATAAGTACAAATCCAAAATGGAAACTACTTTACTGTTTAGCCTCAACCCCCCCCCCCCCCTCTTCCGTTCTTTTCTGGGTGTTGTACTTGCCTAGGGACGGGAGGGAACAAGATTACTATAAAAACAGTTTGAGAGTGTATCCAAGGCTTCCAAGCTGCCATTACTAACGAAACTATCACTAGTACCTCCAAATCCCAACCCCATACGTTCAAACTTGAAAATTGAAAATGTAAACACCTTGAGAATGCAGCCTTTCTCTTTAGCGGAAATGCAACGATAATTATGAGGACTACGCTGCAACACAATTGCAGCCTTCTTCTATGAGCCCAACGACAGCTTCACCTTGGCAATGCAGTTCAACTTCTGCAGAACTAGACTCATGCTGCATAATTGCACACGCGAGCTTCCAGAGTCGCACCCCCCAGATGGGTGCTGCTCCTATCAAGCAAAAGTCAAGGGTGAAGCAGACTAATACCAGCGAGCCGGCAACAATGAGAAAAGGATGAATCACATCTTCACATGGATCGTAGGTCATGAAAATTCATCCCAAAAATAGTAAAGAATGTTACATATACAAATTCTCCCACATCCACAGCAGATGTCTCACTCCTTTGGATGCCCTCCTGACAGTTATTTTCCCCTACATTTTTCCTGGTTATATGAATAAGCCTGTTCAGGCTGAACTTGTATCTCTAGTCAAGGATTGCATGTTCATTACCACAAAGTACAAAAATTCCTACCCCTCCTCCCACTGAGGAAGGTTTGGGTGACCCAGATACAAGCATCGGAGAAGCTGATTTCCAGAGGACCCACAAATTTCTGTTTGGAAAAAATGGTCGTAAGCTTGAAACCTCCGGTGATAAAACATCAAAGCAACCGCAGAAGGAATAAGATAATAATAGCAAGTAGCAAACACCACGACTAAAAAATAATACTAAGTATACAGGAACTAAACAGTAACAATTAGGGACTAAACAAGCAAGGAAAACCCTATACTATGCCCCACCTCAAGGAGCAAATGAGCAAAGGCACCTCATGGTAGAGTTCACTTATAGGAGCATGCAGACCCATAAACCTCAAAGGCTGCTGTCTGAGCGAATGAACATAAATGCAAAGGTGCCATTTAAAAGCAGACAGAAAAAGGAATAGTGCATAGTTACCGACCTAATATATCTGATCGTCAGGGATATCTGATGAGAGGAACTTTCTAGGATCTTTCACGACCTCCTCGAAGTTAAACCTCGATTTCACTCTTTTAGGAAGAGGAGTGAGTGGGATAATGCTGTCTCTATCAATGATCCCATCTATAAGCCCGTATTCAAGAGCTTCAATAGGAGACATATAGTGATCTTTATCCATATCTTTCTCTACTTGTTCAGGTGACTGGCCAGTGAACTCAGAAATAATTCTTATAATGTTGTCCTTGTGCTCCATAACCTCTGTGAGTTGAACCATGACATCAGATGCTGCGCCACTAGCACCTCCAAGAGGTTGATGAAACATTATCCTTGCATTAGGCATTGCAAGACGTTTGCCTTTTGCTCCACCTCCAAGAATGATTGAAGCAGTTGAAGCAGTAGTACCTAGAGCAACTGTGGACACATCAGCCCGAACAAGTCGCACAACATCAAAGATAGCCATTGTGGCACTGAAATGCAAAGAACAGAAGATCGTCAATCACAGCCTTTTTTAGGTTTTCATTTCTATTCCCTCACTTAGGACTTGGGTAATTAGGGAGGATGTTTTTTTTGGAGGGCTGAGCCAGGCTTTGTAAGTGTTAAATTTTATATAAATTGGGTTGTAAACAAATGAGTTATCCAAATAAGCTCAAATAAGGTTCCAACCCAAATCAATTGGCAATGGATGGAGTGACTCATAAGCTTATATACATGCTCAGGTCCGTTAATTTTATTAATATGGAACAAACCCCACTTTTACACTCCAACACGCCCCCTCGCGTATGGACTACTACCAAGGCCCAATATGTGCACACAATTTTAGTCAAACTAGAAAAATAGCAAATCAACATCGAGCAACCCCCCTTGATACCATGTTCAAAAAGAACCATCTCAACTAAAAGTTTAAATTAATGGTTGAAGACCCAGAACTTGGTTTTATACTCTATAGCAGGGAATCAAATTTGAGAAATCTTTTTTATCTCAGCTATTCAAAAGTTAATCCCGTACACCATCATCAATCAACCACAGCCCCACGAGTACTAGGACTATAGTTGTAAATGTCATAACAAGAAAATTTACCTCCTTTTTAAATATTCTGTGAAGTGTGAACAGTAATGAGATATGGGGCGTGTTCGGCAACAGCGTTTTGTATAGCGTTTGACGTTTTGAAAAAGTTAATACATTCTTTAGGTAATTTTTAGTATTCGGTAACATAGTATTTTGACTAACATTTCAAGTAGCATTTAGCGTTTTAAGAAGCATTTCTGAAAAGCTAATAGTATTAACGCTTTGCATTTAAAAGTAGCGTTTCATATGTTTTTGCCAAAATATCATTTGAAAATTTATCTTTGGAAATTATTTATATCCTTCTACGTTAATTTATATTAATTAGCTGACCCAACAGCTAAATTTACCTAATACATTTATTTCAACTACTCATCTAAATAGTTATCCGCTAACAGCTAAATTAGAAACGCTATCTGCTACTTAAACAGCTATCCGCTACTTGGACTGCTATCGGCTACTTGAACCGCTAATTTTGCCGAACAGGGCCATGGTTTTCCTCTTAGTAAGGACAAGGAAAAATTTTGGTAGCAAGCTAAGGGTAAACCACCATTAGTTCACCTTGTAAAGTCTACCAGACAACTCTAGTCCCTTAAGAGAGCAGGAAAAAACTTCTGGACCCAAAATGGATCCTCTCGCACCAGGATTAACACAATATTGATTGTCATGTATTATGTATATAAGAACAAGCATTAGAGAGTCGCAGCAACTTAGTTCTCTAATTATATCGGCTTTCTTTCTTTTTCCATTTGGGTGGGGGGGGGGGGGCTCTCCACTGAGTCAATAGCAGTCATGGCCGGGGGGGTCTTTCCATGTAATCCATTAAGGTGATACCCAATCTACTCCACCACTTCTCTTCTTCGGACCCCCCATCTATGAATGCTATTGACTCACTGGACAGCTCTTCAACCTCATCACAAATGGATTAAACAAGCAGTCAAACTACTTAGGCTAAATCTCCACGAAGTTCTGTTGGAGTAGCTACAATTTGGGGGGGGGGGATTTAAAGGCAACCTATATGAAAAAGCGCCACACCAACTTCAGAATCTAGCTTCACTGCCGTTTGATTGTTGACAAAGCAGACCAGATTACAGTATCCAGTAAAGCAAGTCTGAGGTCCATCCGTTTTGATCAAAGTTACAATAGATGTAACTCTTTCTAAAATATCCACTGCCTTTTTAATATTGAGAACTACAAGGCTGATCATAATCATCATACAACTCCAAATTAGCATATAATAGAGATAGCCTCTTTGCAATTGCAAAAGCCCCCGGTCTTGCCTCAAGTTAGAGCCCCATGACGAGTGATGGCCATTCAGAAGATGGTATGGTATCAAATCATATGGAGAAACACGTCTGACATGCTTCATGGATCCAAGAAACTAAACGAATGGAGTGAAATTTCACTCAGGGGTAACTATGTAATGAGAGAGCAATTCTCAGCATTGTAGCAAAAACCAACCAGACTACTCAAGCTAGGCTACAAGTACTAGCAATGAGTATATGTCCAAGTATTAGACTTGCCCATTCTCAACAATTTTCATGTTTTTGATCAAAAAAGAAGACGTACTGCCGCCTAAATGAACTGTCAATTATCCATACCCATTTAAAGCATATTTGAGGTAAAACGAGGAATCCTAGTAATATATGCCCGAGGATTGAAAAGAAGAGTTATACCAAACATTTCATGGCCGCAAGGTGATCTTGCGAAAGAAGGTGAACAGTTCTGCACAATGATAGGAAGAGAGATGGGAACAATCAACAAAGCAGCTGAAAGTTCTTGATTCTCAACTCATACAGAACTCAACTATATGAAATTGATTGACAACAATACAGAGACCAATAAACACCTAGACTGATATGTTGCATATAAACTTCAGAAAGCCCAAGCAATTCTCTCTCTCTCTCTCTCTCTCTCCCCTCCTTCCTTTTGGGGGGGGGGGGGGGGGAATCATAAAGGTCATGCTTGCCATTTGAAGAATTGTCTCTAGAAACTCAAACAAAGTTAGAGAAAAAGACTCCTTCGATTATCATCTGTGTTCAAATGTACCCAAATGATTAAATGTGGCTTGCATCGAATCAATGTACCACCAGTCCCACCAATAGATAAGCGTGACAAAATCTGCTACTTGGTACTCTATACAAGTAGTTCACAAAACATTAATGCAAAAATAGTTTCTGTTCTCACCAAATCCAAGATTTGAATACAAGGAAACCCAGTTACGACTGTCGTCACAAAATCACATTCTCATACCTCCAACAGAACTTAATGTGGCCACTCTCCCAATCCCAACTCCAAAAAGGGAAATGTATTAATTGTTCACAAAATACAAGCTCGAAGGTGATTTCAATTCCCATCAAATGAGATGCAACAATCCCATCTCTTCTTGTATGATACCAAGAGGCAATTTTTGGAAGGTTTGGATGAGGTTATTCAAAGTGTGACAAAGAGCGAGAAACTTTTCATAGGCGGTGAATTTAACAGGCACGCAGGAGCAAAAGGAAATGGGTATAATAAAACACACAGAGGTTTCGATTACGAGGGAGAAACAATGGAGGGGTGGCTATTCTAGACTTCGCAGTTATGTGCGAATTATTGATTCTTAACTCTTATTTTAAGGAGGACCATTTGGTAACTTTTAAGAGTGGCAACACTAAGACCCAGGATGGCTACTTTTTAATCAATGTGAACAATAGGATGTTCTGCAAAGATTCTAAAGTGATACCATGTGAGTGCTTGATGATGCCGCATAGACTTTTGGTAATGGATGGTGCTATTTAAAGCCCAAAGAGAAGTGTTAGGGACTTTAAAGTTAAATGGTGGAACCTAACTAGTGAAAATGCGGCTAAGCTCGTGGAGAAGATCAAAGCAGAGGGGAAATGATGGGGAATATCTGAAGATGCAGAAAGAATGTGAGAAGAAATGGCAGAATGCTTTCAGACATCAACTAAGGAAGTCCCAGAAGTCTCTAAAGGAACTGATGACAGAATGAAAGGAGCTTGATGGTGGAATGAAGATGTGAAAGAGAAAGTCAAGAAGAACAAGATGCTTATACTGCTGTAGTAGGTAGCCTAAGTAGTAGAATTGAGGAAGAAAGAAGGTTAAGAATCCCAGGTCTAAGATTACAAGAAAGAAAGCACAGAAAGCAGTTAAGCTAGCAAAGAACAATGCATCTGAAAGGTTATATAAAAACCTAGAGACTAAGGAAGAAGAGAAGGAAGTTTTAAACTCCTAGGGCAAGAGAAAGAAGAACAAAAGACTTGACAGTGTTAGCTGCATTAAAGATGAAGACATATGTTCCTAGTCAATGATACAAAGATAAAAGGAAAGATGGCGAAGCTACTTCTTTAACCTCTTTCATAGCAAGAGATTGAAAATCCCCAACGGTGGTGAACACGGGGGTCGAGAGGGGCAACAAAACTTTAGATTTTGTTATCATATTGCCAAAAGTGGAGATTAAGGAGGCACTAAGAAAGATAAAAACTAGAAAGCCAGTTTAGGTGACAAGAAACTAGATTGGTTTACAGAGATATTTAATCTTGTTTTAAGGACCATGAAGATGCCCCATGAATGGAGAATTAGTACAGTCATTCAATTATACAAAAACAAGGCTGATATTCAGTATTATAAAAACCATAGAAGCATAAACTTGCTTAGTCATACTATAAAGAAGTTGGAAATGGTAATTGAGAAGACGTTGAGGAAGGCTATAATAATTTCAAACAACCAGTTTGGTTTTTATGACATGTAAATCAACTACAGAAGCCAAATTCCTATAAAGACATGAAAAAAGGATTTCCACATAGTGTTCAGCAATCTATAAAAATCATATCATAGAGCAGCTAAGGAAGCATTATGAAGGTCCTTAGAGAAGAAAGACGCCCCCGTTGTGTGTATTCAAGTTATCAAAGATATATATATATGAGAAAGTAAGGACAAGATCTAAGACCTTAGGAGGGGATACGGATAACTTTTTTATAGATATAGGGTTACACCAAAGATCAACGTTGAACTCTCTTCCTTTTACTATGGGTATGGATAAGCTTAGTAAAGGGATTCAAGTTGAGGTCCCATAGTACATGTTTTTTTTTTTTTATAAGGAAAGAGGTACTATAGTACATGTTATTTGCTGATGATATTATTCTAATCGATGAGCGTTAGGGATGGAATTAGCAGTAAGTTAGAGCAATGGAGAGACACTCTAGAGCCCTAAGGTTTTAGACTGAGTACATTAAAGATCGAATATTTGGAAATGTCGATTCAATGGAGGGGAACGTGGCATTGGAGATAAGGTGACCATTGAGAGGGGGGGAGGGGGGAGTGGCAATGCCAAAGGTTAAAAAGTTCAAATACTTGGGCTATGTCATTCAAGAAAAAAAAGATATTGACAAGAACATTTACCTCGAGGTAAAGGTAGGATGAGACAAATAGAAGAATGCTTCATGATTGAAAGGGAGAGTTTATCACATAGTTATTGGACTGGCTCTGTCATACAATGTTGAAAACTCAAATTGAGAGGGTCATGATCGCAGAGATGAAGAGATAAAGATGATTCAATGAATGTGTGGTCATAAAGGATTTGATAGAATCATTACTGAAGTGATTAGTGAAAAAGTAGGAGCGACACCTGTAGAGAATAAGATGAGAGAGGCCAACCTTAGATAGTTTGGTCATGTAAGGAGGATGATTATAGATGTACCAATGAGGAGATGCAAAAGGATTAACCTTCTGGAGTGTAGAAGAGGTTGAGGAAGACTAAAGAAGAGCTGAAACAAAATGATTAAACATAATTTGAATTGTTTAGGACTAACAGAAGGCATGGTTCAAGATAGGATGGAAGTCTAAGATCACAGTTGTGGATCTCAATTAGCTTGTTGTTTGTCATTCCTTTGGCTCATGAGTGCATAGGGAAAGTGGGCGTGTGGTTCTGGCTTTTAATTACCTTGTATTTCTTGTAAGTTTGTATGCTATTAGCATTAAGATCTTGATTGGGGCTGATACTATCTAGCACAGCGTCATCTAATGCATCGCTCATACCTCTGTTATTTATATATATTGTTATTGGATTTTAGTATTTACTGTCTTTGTAAAATTTTCATGTTGTCAAAAGTTTTTAAACTCCAAAATACTTTCACAAATTTTTTTTTGTGGGTTTCTTGGAATTGATATCTCTAGAGGCAGTGATGCTTGCAAAGACAAGGTCGCTTACGTCTGGATCTCCCTAGCCCCCATGAAAGTGATACTCATACTAGGAATTGTTGTTGTATCTTTTTATCATATCATTAAGAACAACATTCTTAACCTCCAAGCAATCTTAAATTCTTATTGTGGCCAATCTCATAGTTCACCTTCAATAAAGAAATGAATAAATTATTCATGAAAGTCTAACCTCAAAAGTAGTTTCAATTTTCATCAAATGCACCACTCGATGTTCAAGCAATCTCATATTGTTGCTTACCATTAGAATCACATTATCAAACCTCCACAAGATGTTAACATGGCCAGCCCCCCAAATCCCACCCAAAACTAAGGAGACGGATAAAGACAGAAAATGAATTTTGCACCGGCATACGGCAAGGGCTCACATAGACCATAGATTTGGTTCAAACGTTGACACATTTAGGCACCCCACATCAGAAATTTTGCAGTCTTATCGTATTGTTGTCCTTTTATTAAGAAGCAGGTACTGAAGATGCTTCACTACTTATGCTACCAAATCAAGCATTGTGGTTAATCTAATCCAGAAACACACCAAAGCTTAACAATTATCGATGTTAATACTTGCACACTTCATTGTGAACCAGCACATGTGTGCTGGAATCACAACATACCTTCACGACACTCCAAATTTGGCTACAAATCCCCAAAATTCCTCGAAAGTAGCCAAATTTAGAGACTTTGATTTTAGAACAAAGCAACATATACCATCATTTAGTTTGCAGCTTATGTGGAAGAGCATATCATCCCCAAGTATGACACACAAAAACTTCGTTTCTTCCAGCAAATTCTGACAACCCTACCCCTCCCCTCCCGACCAACCCCCAACACCCAAAAAAAAGAAAAAAAAGGAAAACAAATCACATCACGTTGCTAAAAACTTCCCTCTCTACCTTACGTAGCAAAAGGCCAACCTTAGCAACTCATCTATCATCCCCTCCCACACATTCGACTATGAAAATGAAAACGATATACCCAACATTGCATATTAATTACATTTCCCAACTCTGTCTTTGCCATACCCTTTCAATACAATTTCTTTTCACATTTCCTCTATTTCAAAGGAAGTGAAAACACAAACAACGGCAAGAACTCACACATTCAAGAACAAAACAATGGCATCCCAATCTGAGAACAACGAAGTAACTCTGAACAAATCATAACCTACAAAAAAGGGAGGGAAAAGGACAAAGAAATCACCTCATGGAACCACCACAAGAATTGATGAAGAGGCGAATATCCTTAGTATGGTCCTGAGCGTCCAACAACAACAACTGACTAGCAATGGCATCCGCCACGAAATCATCAATATGAGTTCCCAAAAACACAACCCTCTGTTTCAAAAGCAGGCCCATGACGTCAGCCTCAGCGTCCCCCACCGTCCGCGGCAAATTCATTGTCGGACCCAACCCAATGTCGCCAAACCCTAGCTCAAATTTGGGGGAGCTTTTCGCAACTTGGGGAAATTGAAGGGAGTTTCGAGGAGCAGAAAAGGACAAAGAGCGAATTGTGGGGGCAGAAGTGCGAGGACTGGGTTTAGTAAGAAATTGAGGGGATTTGAGAAAAGATGAAGAAGAAGAAGAACAAGGGTTTTGGGGAAGGATTTGAGGAGAGATAGTGGAGGAGATTGAAAGCAACTCCATTTTCTTTGGTGAACTGAGGAGAGAGAATGGTGTAGCTGCGCAGTGTTGTTAGGGGCAGTGTGCCATACTGCCGTCGAGTATACGGGTAACTGGGTAAGGCAACAGCACTCAGCATATGGATATTTGGCTGAGTCCTATTTGTAAGTTTTTCATGTAACATCAACGAATAAATAAAGATTATAATGCTAAGAACATAAGATAGATGGTTTTTTTTTTTTTTTCTTTCTACATTCAAGAATGATAGAGTTGATAAGAGGAACTAATTTGACATGTTTTAATAATATTAGGTTGATAAATTTTAGTGCCATTAAAAAAACATACAATTTTGACGGTGTTTGGTAATTACTAAGTTAAAATAGAACATAGTCAATAATGAAATTTGTAAGTATGTGAAAGGTTTCTTATTTCTCATTAAGTTTGCTTGGTTCAATTTAGGCATGGGTTTTGTGTACAGTTGATCCTACGATGATTTTTTGGTTTAATACTAAAGGTATGAGTTTACAAAAATAGAATGGTAAGGGAGATTTGAGCAAGCCCATATAGTATTAGTTGATTAAACCATCAGGTATGTTACCCCACGTTAAAAAAACCCACCAACCAAAAACATAAGATATGGGAATGAGTGAACTCATTCCCATCTAGTGGTGGCAATGGGGCGGGTACGGGGTGGGTGTTACTCCCATATAGAGGTGGCAATGGGGCAGTTACGAGACGAGTTTAGCCGTACCCTTACCCATACCTATTTTCAAAATCAATACCCATGCCCATATCCATTGGGTGTTATGAAGCTATACCCATATCCATACCCATACCCATTAGGTACAGTGGGTACGCGAGTTTGGGTACATATAGACAAAAAAGAATTAAACCCATTTTGCACCTATATTCGACATCAAATAGCCAATATGTCATACTAACACCAAGTTTCTGACAACATATCATTCCATGTCAAATACAACAAAAAGTTTGTCAATCAAAGCAATACGTTAGCACTTGACAATTACAACTTCTAACAAATGTCTCACCAAAATCTTGAATACCATACAATTTAAAGCAATTAGCAAAATATCCAAGTATAAGCAACAAATTAGAACTTTGAACAAATGAGTATGGATTTTATATAGGGCGGATATGGGGCGAGTATTGATAAAATAGGTATAGGGTGGGTATGGGGCAGGTAGGACCTATATCCATACCCATACCCATACCCATACCCATATCTATTTTAGCAATACCCATCCCATACCCTTTTTTTTTATATTTTCACCACTCATATCCATATTTATTGGGGCAGATTTTGTGGATTCTAGGTGGGTACGAGTTTTTTTGCTAGCTCTATTCCCGTACTATATCATTTATGTTATGCTTTCGTTATATGCAAGTGAAAGGATTTTTGAACGTGTTTTAGCTAGTCATAACATCCAACCACCTAGTTAGGCTTTAGCGTAAAATTATAATCTAATTCATCACTTTATAGTCTATCTCAATTCTCAAATGATGAAAACACCAATGTAGACTCTTAAGTCTTTGATCAGCCCAAATCTAATTTTATATTTAATATAATAGTCTATCTCAAATCACGAAAACGCCAATATAAACTTTAAGTCATTAATCACCCAAATTTAATTTTATATCTAATATAAAATCTAACCGATAATATTTCCATCTGCACTCGATTGTGTCAAATATGAAAGCATCCCTTTTAAAAGAAGCAGTTCAAGAACATATGGAACGCTTTATACTTCAGGAACAAATATAAAGCAATTTATCTCTCCTTAAACTTAATAAATAGAAATTTCTACATCCAATAGGATTTGAACCTATACCAAAGGTTTAGAAGACCTCTATCCTATCTATTAGACAATGGACACTTTTACCAGTTTTTTGCCTTTTTAGTTTGACCTTTCTATTTCTTGTCATAGAAAAAGAATTGGATTGTACGTGAGATGATAAAACTTTTTGAATTGCGTATTCAACTCAACTATGCATTAATTAATATAGAATAGAACGGGTACACTACAACAATGCATACCTGATTTTGATGGAAGTTTTGAGGAGAAAAAAGTTTTCATTGAAATATATAAACCAAACACCCCACTTCATGTTCACGTGACTACAATTTTCTTAAAAAACAAATGGGCAAGTTGTAAAACTGTGGAGGAAAGACAGCACGCCTTGATTACAGCCTTATCTTGTGTTAGCTTTGTCGATTGAGGGTTTTCATCAGAGCGAATCGAGAAGGCCCTGTAGGCATCTCTCTGCGCGCATGAGTCGTCCCATTGCTGCAGGAGGCATGGCGGAATCTCTCAGAGGTACAATAATAGAACTGTGCTTCGTCGCCCAAGCAATCAATGGCATGGTACTGGTCAGTTCATTACTTCCATCGACAAAAGCTAGCTAGCTTTTCATTCAATTCACTACTCTTCTTCATATCAGCCAACACAAAAATTTGAAGTTTGTAGAGGAATTGGTGAGTGACGACAATGGATACTTGTAACCTAATTAAGGCTTGCTTAAATTCTTTCCATGCTCTAACCTAAATCGTTTCTCTGTGTTGCACGTCCCCCTATTCGTGGTAGGTGGTTGCTTCCAGTTTCAGATCTGTCGACAACGGCTCCCTTTCAGGGTTAGGTACGATTGGCTTTCAATTTTGTTCAATTCTTGGTTTTGATTCGAGTTTTTTCGAAATTATTGTGGGAGTTCTTGTGGGATTTAAATCAATTTGTTGCTAAGTTAATCTTTTCCTAAATTAAAATTAGGGTTAGATGGTTACAATATGTTGATGAGTTCAAGATATCAGGATCATCATCTACTAATTTGCTGTGGCCCAGATTTTGTTCATCTGTTATCTCTATCCCTCTTTTGTCTGGGAGCAAAGCAGTAAAAATTCTATGATTTCAGATTGCATGTTGCGAAGAACAATATGTAGATGAATTATAATCTATACCCCCAATTTCAGTAAGAGTAAGAAAGTAATCAAACATTACTACCAATACACCTACAACTCTGACGGAGGTCATCTTCTGCAGACTGAGAGGAGATATGTGATTGCAGTAGCTACAAATTCTTCATTTTAAAGTCATTACACAGTAGATTTGCTCCAAGCATATTTGACTGCAGACTGAAATTGAATCAATTTGTTGCTAAGATAATATGCTTCATTTTAAAGTCATAAAGAGAAAAATAAATATGAGAAGTCAATCCATAATATTTAGAGTACTCCATCTCTTATGTGGTGTACAAACTTTATTTCCAATGTCTGCTTTGTATTTGTGGTTAGTAATTACTCTTCTTTCGTGCTGGACTTTATAATCACTAACATAAATTCATTTGTGGTAGTTAGTCATATGTGTTATTAACAATGAGACAATGATTTGATTCCCTTCAACGGTGTGTGGGTAACATTTTTATATTGGTGTGTTCATATATTTGACATAGGAGGCGCCCTTGTTAGCGGTGTGCTCATTGTTGTGGATTTAGAGGTTGTGGATGCAAAAGTTTGACCCGTAGTAATGATCTCTCTATCTCTTTTTGTATGCGTGTAACAATGTTTAACAATTATCATGGATAGACAAGTTATTCCAAGTAATATTATAACTTATAAATATTGTCAAAGCTTGGAAAGATAATATACACTTTACTAGCTAACTTTCTTAAGCACACAACCTATTTATATCTCAAACAATGTATTTAGTAAAGCAACCAAGTTACCTAAGGTAGACAATTTTCGTGCCTGAAATTTGTGTTTTGCTATATGTTTTTCTTGCTATATGCTTTCATTACTTATAAGTTCGGTACTAATAGAAAATTTCTAGTCATATGACATCAACTTGTGCGCTGCCTTTGGAGTGAACATTGATTAATATCTCTTCGAATATGTGGTTAAGTAATTGAAATTGGTGTTTTCCTATATTTGCAGTAGGAGGCACCCTTGTGAGAGGCGTTGCACTGTTCTGCATTTGGAGTCTATGGAGGAGGAATTTCCAATCGATAGTAATTCTCTATCTCTCCTCTCTCCTTTAAAAATTTTAAAGTAACGTCCATAATTGATTCCAACGGCCATTATAACTAATTAATACTACGGAAATTGAGTTCATTAGATGAACTCCTATGATAATTCAAAAACATGTCAATTTAGTTTAGTATTTGTTGGATAAGTACTTTCGTGGTGATGACTTTATGATGTAAGTGACTGTTTGTGCTTGACACCACAATTCACAAACAATAGCTGACCAGTATTTGCAGTTTGACTTCAATGACAAAATGTAGTTTGCATTTTGACTGCAATAAGAGAACTGCATAATGAAATAGGTGAAATTACAGGCGTACTATGGTTAGTCAAAATAGTTACTTTTTGAAAATTGCATAAGAAAACATATATGGTGGTAGCAATTTCGAATGTTCATGTCCCTACGTCATTACATATGGGATTGCATATGAAGAGATCGTTTTTGTTAGGATGGGCAAAAAACGAAAATACAATGAGTTGGAAAATAATTCGTGCAAATGTTGCTGTATTTGTCACCAGGTAGGTGATGTGAAGTCACTCCTCCCCCCCCCCCCTTCTTGTTTCCACATTTGTTTTGCTATGATTGTTTAAGTTGTGGCTCTTCATACATACACAATACAAATTGATAGAGTGGACATAGCTTTAATGTTAATTTACGTAGACTCATACATATTTTACTATGAATAAAAATAGAATCATAATCCTTGGGGCTCATATCTTTGTTTCGAACTGGAAGTACGAAGTGGCAATGACCAATGTACTTTAAGTATCCATATTCAAAGTAGGTTAACCATGACCAGCGCCAAGCACAAGAAAATTTTATATGTTTTGTTCTTAATAATTTAAATTGAGTTGTACGTACTTACTTTTCCATTGAAAACAATATTTGCTTGTCTATATTTTAAATAGATTTATGTGTATTTACACACACACACACACACACACACACACACACACACACACATACACATATATATATATACATATATATACACATATATAGATATATAGATATATACATATACAAATACATATATATATATACATACATATATATATATATATA
>JACYFF010010365.1:100098737-100116238 GCA_017589665.1 Selenicereus undatus | reverse complement strand
ACACACACACACACACACACATATGCACACACTTGTATAAGTTGTACATGCTTTTGGTTTCACCATATGCTTGCTTTAACCATTATCAGAAGGAGTACGGTTTGTATGTTTGCTTATATTTATCATCTATTTCAGTACATGCATGCTTTAACTGTCGGGTCTGAACACTGAACATGCATGCTTTAACTGTGCATGTTTTTGGGTTAAGTATATACATGCTTCAACATTATGAATGAGGTTTTGTATGTTTGTTTATATCTAGCTTTTTTTTTTGTTTATATCTGCCTTTGATATGAAAAATGAACATGTTTGTAATATACGTTTGCCCAAGAAGAGTGCAATTTATTAAGTTGTACATTCTTTTGGTTTAAGTATATGCATACTTTAACATTATGAATGAAGTCAGTTTATTATGTTTGTGTATATCGAAATTTTTTTTGTGAGCTGAAGATGTCTGCTCGTGGTGGACGTAAGGGTAGAAGGGGACGTGGGAGGGGTTTTGGTGGAGATAGGCAACCCCCTCCTCAAGATTTTTTGGAGGATCAATCAAATGTCCCTGTACATGACCCACAATACCGCTTTGCTTACCTCAATCCAAAACAGCCTCAGGACAGAGGAACCCCTTCTCAGCCCTCGGGTATTCAAGCAACAGGTGCTGATTTTTTTAGTTCCTATGGGCAGTACATGCCGTTGAACCCAGAATTGTTAAGCATGATTTATGCGGGCAACCAACAGCAACGCTCAACTCCGCCACCACAACCACAAAATGTAGACATTGAGAATGCTAGGGAGGAGCACACTGATGTGGATGAGGGGAGGGAGGGGCAGCAACAATAGGAACATTGAAAGATGGTTTGAGCCAGATGGCGACTCGTAAGTGTTTCCTTTTTCTCGTGTCAAATAATCCATTATTATACTTTTCATGAGTTCTTTAATAATTTCGTAAATATGTTTTCATATGTACATGTACCATGCTATTAAAGGTTTTGGCCGCACGAGCATGTAGTGCGTACTATTGTCGAATGCTTCGGGACTAAGTAGCCGGGAGTTTGGGCAAGTTGGGGTGAAGTTCTTGCTTCTCAACGAGATCTATGGTTTAATGAATTCAAGGTGAGTGAATAGTTTTTAGACATTGTTTCGGCAGAAATTATAGAGTGCATGGTTGGACATTTTATACAAATGTTGAAAAGAATGGGCTGGTTGTGGCTTGCACAAGCATGATTATGAAATCTGTGTGTACTAAGTTAAATCATTTCGTTTGCTTATGAGCATTAGAATCACATACAAACACCTATAGGGAAGGTGATGTAAAGTTTACTGAACTATGCCTCAAAATTTAATTGTATGCAATTGTTTTCTTGCAAATCCTGGACAAAAAAGATAGTCTCCCCAGGTAGGTAATTGTAATATGGTGAAGTGTCGATTCAGTTTCAACAAATTTCAGTTATGGCTACTTCGAATGTCGAATATAGATTTTGGGTCATTTGGTTTGGATTTCAAATTTATATCTGTTTTGCCAAGTCTAATTACGTGACCGACCGCTTTTACCATGAAAATGTAAACGTTAATGACTTATGCATATTTGTCAAGCAAATAAATGCACAAGTAGAAAAAGAAAACTTTCATGTCAAGCTCTCTCTATTAATTAAATATTGTGGGAGAGGAATTTTCTTTTTCCCCTTTTGATTTTAAGGTACATTGTTGATAAGAAAACCCCAAAGGAAAAATGCATGATACATTACATCTTACCAAAAGGTAACAATACCCAAGGGTTATATGTATGAAAAATTTAAGTTTCAATTAGTTATTTCAATATTTTAAATTCTTCATTTCATGTTTTCATATGAAAGTTTAGTTCTCCAAATTTTTCTTCTTATTCCTCATTAAAGCTAATGATTTCTAAGTATTTGGCACAAGTCTGTGCGTTAGCTAATTCATGAGATAACAACACTTTAAATAAAATTAATAACCAATTATTCCATAGTCAAATTTTTTTTTTAAAAATAGTGGCTTTCCTTAGGTTGATAAATAAACATGGGAAATAAAATGCATCAATTTTCTTGTGAACATCATAGTTGTATTAATTTAATTTGATTTAGTTAAGCTTAACCTTAAATTTACTAAAAAGGTACAAAAAATTTATATTTTAAAAATTATAACAAAAGTGTTTTTCATAAAATTTCTATATTTATTTCTTATAACTTATTTTCTTATCAATTTGTGAAACAAACGTTATAAAAGATTACTCTATTATAATAACTGTATTTTACCACTGCCTGAATTGTTTTGCTATTATTTACAAACATAATGATCATACTTTTACAAAAATGAATTTTTGAATTTTATATTTTCAAACTTTTTTCACAGGTGAGTGTATGTTAACAAATTGGCAATGAATGCTTAATAAAAAAAACTAGACAATAGCATGTAAAAATTGGGAGTTCATTTAGTAAGAGAGATAGAGCTCTCATTCTTTTCCCAGTTGATATAGAAATCTAGAGCTTAACAAAAAGGAAAATTCTCCATTACAACTACCTATATTTTATTTTGGAAGCATAGCATCCTTTAAGCTCAAGAAATTTTATGCCTCTTAACTATTGATCTGGTATCTCCAACAACCCCTAAAATCATGCACCTACTTTGAGGTGTAGTTCTTGAGTGTTTCCTATTAGAAACCTATTCAAAAGAATACGTATGGTGGAAAGATTGGTGTTAAAGGTGCGGTAATTAAACCATGTTTGCTGATTGTTGATTCTTTTGGACAACTAATACATGGTCTAGTTGGCAAATATATGACCATATAATTAATGCAAGCATAATTGCACATGCTGCCTGGAAATTTAGCCTTTTGCCTGGAAATTCTGTCTGCTTTCAAGTTCGTGGGTTACTGTCTTCTTGTACAACAAACACACATATGAAACTGCGAGGTTGTTCAACAGGCCAACGCATGAAATTGCTTTGTAGTTGACAGTTTTCAGATATGAACAATCCAAAATAGCTAGAATATATAGGTGATCTCAAATATTTATGAAGTCTTTCTTTGGGACTAATGTGTACACAAGTGATGTGAAACAAGAAAGTAATATTCATTTATTCTTTCCGTGCAAACGTTAATTTTAAATTCCATAAGTTGTTTACCTGCATTGTCTATCTTTGAAACATTACTACTGGGATCCCGAGCATGAAGTCAAAATACGAAGGAACTTTGAGTTGAGGGGTGCTAAGCGACTAGGAGACATGTTCGCTAGAGCTCGTAACAAAAGGGACAAGCCATCTTTTGTCTCCCCAAACAGCTACGCAACGCTTCAAAAATATTAGGAGATGCCTGAATTTCATAAATTAAGCGAGTAGAGCTACAAAAATCGCAGTAGCGACCCTGATGGTGACGGCCCATCTAAGCACACATGCGCTGCATGATCTATGCCTGCTTGACGGAGAAGATTGGTAATGTTTGCAATCAATCTTCTGCTCTTAGTATGCCCTTCTTAATTATGCAATTCACGTTTATTGTTTTTAATTTTAATACTTGTAGACTGCCCAAAACAAAGGTGAGGAGCCTCCTGATACTGTATTCTTCTCGGATACCCATCAAAGTTGCGACCCCAAGACGAAAGGAAAGTGGGTGCATGACAAGTCACAACAGAAAGCAATAAGCCCTTATATGTTCCTCTCAAAAGGTCAAGCAACTACAACATGTTATCCTCACATGAAAATTATGGGTTGCTCATGAAGTCATTGATGAGCTCTGCTCTATCATTTTGATATCACTTCAATGTGCATTTGGTTTGGGTCATTCTCATTAGGTTTAATGGTTATCCAAGTGACTTGAACAGGTAGTTCCAAGTCAAAAATTGTCTCCTCTTAGTTATGGATAGAGTGGATGAGAATGATTAAGAATGATTTCTCATTACATGGACCTTCAGAACATGAGTGACTTGAGTATTTTGGCAGCACCAAGAAGCATGGCAGCATGTGCATTGTGCCGACAAGCATGCATCTTTCCATCCACTTTGCTCTTATATTTCCATTGCATGGCTTCCTACGTGTAATTAATGACATCCAATTAATGATATGTTGTGATTTTCAGGAGGAGCATAGGAAGAGGTAAGAAAAGTACAGGAACTCCCACCTATCATCTGATGATAGTTCGCAGGGCCCTACACTTTTAGAGAGGGACATGTGGGTTCAAGCGAACCAAGATTCAAAGGGCCGCGTATATGGTTTTGGCTCTAAGGGTTCTAAGTTGAAGAGCATTGCATGACTTTCAGTCTCTACTAGGTCGTCTTCCGTCAAAGCGAGATAGCAACTTACTTTAATGAAAGTGTAAGCAATCAAGTGGAGAGAGAAAATAGAGAAGCACTTCTCAAGAAAGTGGACTACTTGGCATATGCAAGGAAAAAAGATAAGAGCAAAATCAAGATGATGTGGAACTTCATTAAGCGTCATGCATCCGGGCCTTCTAACGAGCCACCTCCAAATATTTTGTCATCAGATGACGAGGATGGTGGGGATGGTGCACCTCCAGATGGGGATGATCAGGGTGGTGCGGTTGGTGATGTTAGTGGAGATGCTTCTTGAACCTCCCCTTGGAGATGGTAGTGGCCAGAGATGCCTGTTGAATCTCCCTCCTCCCAGTGAGTGATTGTTAATTTGTTATGCCTCTTGAACTTCTCCTCTTGAATCTCCCTCCTCCGCTCAGTGAGTGATTGGTTGCCTCTTGATCTTCTCCCCTCATCTCAGTGAGTGATTTGTGATGAAAATGATTGTTGTTTAGGTTCGGTTTAGATGTGTGTAATTTATTTGTTTGTTGGATATGCTTGATGTGCATGCAGTAGTTATAGAACAATGACGTTACTAAATTTGCTTTGGTTGGGTGGTGGTGAACAATGCAAGTTGTGGATTTCGAGCCTGTGAAGTGGTTGTGTAATAATATATGAACTTTTAATTTGTCCAAATATAGTTGCTTATTGATGCAACAATTTGCAGATTACTGATCTAGATTAGTAATTTATAATATTAATTTGTAATATTGTAATTTTGGTGGACTTTTCCCTCTTGAATTTCTATGGAAAACAGCGTTGGACTCTCCGTCTCATTTTGTAAATATGACAGGTAGTTCCGTCAAAAATTCCTCCGTCAATTATGCCGCCCAACTTGTGGATTAGGTTGCAGCTAGGACCCAGATCAAGGATTGACGGATGAGTTTTCCGTTGATCCTTGTCAACATCCGTCCTTTCTTCTGTCACAGTGATCGTCAATACTATTACAACGGGTTGATTTTTCCTTGATTAATCACTGTTGAAAATTTCTACGGATACCAAGGGGAATTGCATATCAAGGAGCCAAATTTCTACGTTTCGTATTTCATCACTATACTCGTCGACCAACCTACTTTTCATCGATTGATGCCAAAAATTCCGTCAATATTTCCGTCACTTCACTGCTATTTTCTTGTAGTGGTAGCAGGAATCGGACTAGCATCGTTAGCTTGGAAGGCTAGGCGTCGTAGTCGACGTTGATTTTTCATTCCCTCTAGCCTTCATTGTAATAAAATGTATCACAAAGGGATTTTATACTATGGAATCCCTCAATTGTGTATAATATGACTTAATTCCCACTTTTTTGCCACTTTATTTAAAGATGGAGTGGAGCCGAAGTGAATTTTTTAATTAAGCAAGCATAGTAAATCATACATTTATATAGAATCACAAGCATTAGTTTTTGAATTTTAATTAAAGCAATTTATTCATATAATTATAAAGGAGTCAAAATACCTTACTATACTCTTCATACACATGTAAACATATAATGCAAATTTTTACACAGGTGACAGGCTCCTCTAATAGAGACATTTTACGAGAGACCCGTCTCTTTTGTTGGTTCACCGACAACCATGTGTCTCATTTGTCATGACAATCGGGTGAAAGCCAGCTGGACAAAACCACAGTGGTGGCTCTGAAAGGAGCTGAATCACCACTACAGAGAGCATTGCACAATTAAGATGAGAGTTTGCCAAGCTCCTCCTACATTTAGAAAGGAATTCTCCAAGATAATCAGCAAGCCACATCATTGACAAGGAAACATGGTATCATATTACTCTAATAATTGTCTTCAAAGACAGCTCTCTTTTACCAATCCCAAAGATCAATACAATTCCCTCAACTACATGAAAATCTATACTACAACAGAAGCACAAGCTACACGGTTAAGATAATCTTTGTTAGAAAGTCTACTAAGTGCATTGCTCTTAAACCTCCTCATCTTCTTGTGTGTCATCCGATGCAAGTAAATGGCCAAGCGCTACTCTACTCTTCTTCGGTTTTGGTGGGCTCTCTCGTGCATCTCCCTCTTCGCCCTTTCTTTTTGAGATTTCTTCATTAGCCTCTTTCAATGACTCAGCCTCTTTAGCCTTGTCTTCTGATGGTGCCCCAGAGCCAGCAACTTTGTCTTTGTCCCCGTCTTCAGCCTTCTCTTTGCTACCTAGATCTTCTGTTTGCTTTGCCTTCTCATGTTCCAACAACAAAGATCGGATTTCCTCGCTGCTTGCAAGGTCAAGTGGGGTTTTGCCTGCTTTGGTCTTAGTAGTGAGGCTCGCACCTTTCTTTAACAAGTACTTTGTGAGTTCCACCTGAGATCCTTGAACAGCATAGTGAAGAGCCGTCATGCCCTTGCGATTGGCAGCCTTGATTGAGACACCTGAGGCGACAAGTGTCTTGACAACTTCTAAATGACCCTTCTGGGCGGCAAAATGAATGGCAGCCATATCATCCATAGCTGCAGCCCCAACATCTGCCTTGTGCTTGCAGAGACAGCTTACAACATTTGCATGGCCTGCCCATGCTGCTAGATGTAGTCTAATGTCCACAGCAATGTTAAGGAAACCAAAGCTGAACATCAAGAGAAGTATCCTAAGTATCTAACCCAATAAGAAATAGCGCATCAAGTCTGATCAATAGGACAAACAACAGAAGTGAAGCAAATTATATTACTGCAACATAATCACCCAATGTGGCTTCTGAGGTCCGCCCTAAGTAGGGTTCGAGGAATCAAGGAGGTCAAATTGATGGCATAATATTAAATTGCCACAATCACATGAAGCAAGAGTAACATGATGGAATTAGCATGGCCCGTGCGCGAGGATGACACACACAAATCTCATCCAAGCACGTATAGGTACCATTAAGTGTCACTGCAGTGGTGAAGCCTTTACCAATCAACAGTAGATGGCAACAAAGGGCTATATCACTGTGTGTGCCACTACAAAATAAAATGAAGATACATACAAGACTAACCAGCAAATTCATGAATGCAAAAGAAGATATGAAACATAGCAATGGAGGGCTCACAAATATAGCTCACCCTATCAATTCTATTCTAGTTACCCTACATGAAAGTGTCCCTCATTTCAACTTCATCAAGAATTGTACTTTCCCAGGTAATCAAACTAGACATTGGCCCATTTTGTGACTAATGAAGGACATCCGTCCTCAGCAGGAGTTTTAAAAAGGTCTAGGATTAGGACCACATGCTTCAGGTAATCTTTATTTTGATGTGAATTTTTGGGTTGGACAGCACTCAATATGCAGGATTAGAATGTTCTCATCTTGATGTTACCTGCTTTGAAGTTTGTCATTAGCTGTGTATGCTGGTCATTTAGATTGGGTTTCGATGAAGGGATAACAGATTTTCCCAAAAAAATTATTTTCCACATTTTCAGGTGTTTTGGGGGGACCAAAAAAAAAGAAAAGAAAATCATACCATTACCTATCCTCCCCACCCCTTTGTCACACATGCCCAGGAGCCCACCAGCTCTTCCATCCTTCATTTCTCTCTCCTTACACAACCTTTCTTCCCTCTCCCCCCAATGAAGATTGAAGACTTAAGAGGCCGCCTCTCTCTCATCCCAATCTTCCTCCGGCCTCATAATCTTGGTCCCCATCTTCTCTCTCTTAACCCCCGTCCAATGGAATCTCTAATCAATTTGTTTTACCAAACAGGGTAAAACTCGGATAAGATTTTCCCAAAAAAGCGTGCTCCATACCAACACACCCTTAGTATTTTATCTCTTTCCTTCTCCCGCTCCCTTGACTATTTTATAAAAGGTTATAATTTGCCAAAAAAGAAAGTATTTCTCGTAAAATATTTTTGTCTGTCTCTTGGAGTAAACCTCTATTCTGGCAGGGGTGAGGTTCCCTACATCTAAATCTCCCCAGAGCTATAAAGATGAGATCCACATTGGGTATTGTCAAGTCCACATTCCAAAAAAAACTTACTAAATCTAATCATGAAGGATAGGGTTGGATAGGATTGTGCCCCTTGTACATGAGCCAAGCTGGCTTGGCAAGCCCTCGGGTTTAGCTTGGTCAAAGCTCAGCTTGAGTTTGGTTTGACCAAAGCTCGACTCACATGCTCAGCGAGCCGAGCCGAGCCGAGCCAAGCCTAGGGTAGGTCGGCAAAGCTGGGATCGTGAGCTCGATTTTTTTTTTTTTTGGGAAGCAAATTCCACTATGCACATAGTTGCAACCATAATTTGGATATCGATAATTCAACTTTAAACAATGTTATTGATTTGTCATTGTTTAAAGGTGGGCATCATAATTCTTTGAAGTTCAAATATATTTTAAATAATCACGTAAAAATTTGAATCATATAGGAAAAAATTACAATATGCCATGACTCAGCTAAGCTTTGGCACGGCTCAATCAAACCAAGCTCAATCAAAGCTTGGCTCGGACTTAGTTTGGCCAAACTCGGCTCGTGTTCGGGCTCGTTGCTTAACAAGCCAAGCCAAGCACGGGCTCGGCTTGGCTTGAATACACCCCTATGCAGGAAGCCTAAGGAGTGATCCATTCATCCTTGAGGATTAATCTCCAATATCTCAACACGCAATGTGCAAATTAAGAAATGAGAAATTGTGTGAGAGGTGGAGAATGCAAGGCCTATAATTATGACAGATTCCCGCTATGAAACATCAATGACTTCTCAAAAGACCAAAGATTAGACTTGTAAATGAATTCCTGAATACAAATTTTCAGGAAAAACCTATTGAATGAGTCATCTGCTCTGCAAAAGTTCCATTGAGCCAGCCAAGTAGTTATCACCAACAGAAAAGCCTGATACCAGCCGCATTAGGACTACCTCAGACCAAGAGTGAAGAACCTTCCAGAAACACCTCAAGAACCAATATGATTTGAGATCATTTCCAACAATATCCTAATTAATTCGGCAGCAACATACCACGGTGATCAACTTTGGTCATATATACTTTCTATTTTTCAGATGTTGAATGGATTCATAACATTTTATTATTTGTAAATAAGTTAGAATCCAGCAGGGACTGCCTGTATATGATACGATATATACATAACATAGAAACAGAGATGAATAGTTGTAGGCATGAATGTTTTGTCCAGCTGGATGTATATGGCCTACGACTAATCAAACCAATTACAAGAAATTTATCGAGAATGGCTGTGCTGGTCAAAGTAGGAGCTCACGCAGTACTACAATCACTTATACTAATTAACATACAGCATAGCTTCTATTACACACTTCGTTTGTAGGGTAATCATTCTCTTAGATAACAAACCTCACACCTGAAACCAGGTTACCACCAGCCAGTGAGTCATGCTGAGAAAAAGAAAAAAAGGTACATGCAGCAATATTTTCAGTTTTTGACCAATTCATTATCAGCAAATAGTTTGTCCAGGGTCAGAGCATTAATCATGTTTAATTCATGATTAGCCATCATGTACCAACACCATTGAACAAGACCAGCAAAATCAAATATAAGCTCAGACCTATAGGGTATTTGAGTACCAAACTTGAGGAATGCATCTGCTCCTCCCGTTGCCCCCCTAATCTTTCCTTGCTCCTTCTATTGTGTTTTCTACACAGCTACTAATCTGTACAGAAACCAAACTATCAAGTTGATCCTTTGTTTGCGAATTTGAACTAAAGAGGAAATGCAAACCACCAAGTGACCTTTCTTTATGCCACACAAGCACTCCAAACACTTTGATACAATATTGATCCTCAACAAAATACAACCACAATGGGAAAGGAAAAAGAATGCCAAGACTAATCCTGACTTAGCACTTTGTCAAGAAACATAATTAACCAATGTTGCATAATTTTAACTAGTAGCAAACGACTTTTTTACACTGACAGCGAAAAATATGACCTACTGTTATCTGCATTTACTGACACCGTTTCTAGATTATCATGCTGCTTTGTGAAAATATGAAGGAATGCTAAACAAATTAAAACAAAATGCCCCTACTCAGCAAACACCATGGAAAATATGCCATCATAATAAGCACACCATGTCCACCAAAAGGAAGTCACCAATATCTACAGTAATCAAGTACAAAATTTCAGGAAATACACCATTAGTTTAACAGGGAATTTTCACCAACCAGCTAAAAATGCCAGGAATTTGCAACGTTTGTCCAGCAGGATTCCATTTTATAATTGTAACGGCGTCCAAATTCCAACCTTTAAACACGAGGCATTTGATGCTCAAACTGCTTGAAAGGGCCGGGATCAGAAAATCACCCCAGACATGTGTTACCCAAAATATTAAGACTAAAGACGAAAGAAGAATATCATCATTGAACCCAATTTTCACGAAAGCCAAGGGTGCACTTATGTTGCCTCATATTGTGTCCATCAGCAAAAAAATTTCAAAACTCTGCATAAGAATCTTGCATTTTGAAAGTGAAAACCCACATAAGTTAATAAGCACTTACTGAATTCTCAAAAGCTGGACACCTTATACAAATCTCTGCAGCTGCCATTGGGGGGCAGAACCGTCTCTGAGACGGAAAGCAACAATGCCTTTTAGGTGTTCTACGTTCAGTTCTTGATTCCCAACATCAAACCCCAATTACAAGTTGTTTCTAACAACTTCAGCTAAAGTTAAGTCTTCAAAAAATCAGAGCTCAGATAAAGAATTGACTGTCTGCTTAGCTTGCACTGTCATACACGTTGCTAATGAACGACAGTATGTCTTTCATAGCTTTCAATTTTCAAAATTTCACTCGCTTGAGTCACAAAGCCGTGGAGATTGATTGCCCCTAGTAGTATGAGCACTCACACCATCACTCAAGCAAAAGAAATCCCCCATGAACAGCACCCTAAGACACTAAGGCTACATGATTCACAAAATTAAGCCTAAGTCCAACGAAACCCAAATTCTCAATTGACATATCATCATTCCGTCAAAAGGGTTTTTCATTTCGTTATTACTTGTGACACTTACCGCAAAATTTTGAAATTATACCAAAAACCCAGATCAAAATCTTCGAGACAGCAACAAATACATAGAATGAAACAGTTATCCAGTATAACAGCGCGCAAATTGAACCACGGACAGCATGAAATGAGATTATGGAGCTAAAAAATAGGTGTAAATCCTGAAAACAGTTGACTGATAAGGTAAAAAGAGCAATAATTTAATAAGTTCTAAGGATACGGAGTTCTGGAGTGCTTATCTCTGGAATTAAGAGCCAAAGGGTTAGAACTGATGATTAATTCAACCGCTGTAACGTCCCCATTTCTTGCTGCTGCGTGAATATCTTCTCCCTTGCTCCCCATTATGGTAATCTTCTCTCTTTCTCTCTCTGTGTCTCCCCCCGGCTCGCTCGAATTGTCCACCACTACCGCTCCCCGCTTTTCGTCTGCTCGATCGCAATGAAGCCACTGTTTGAAGAACTCCAGTAGCAAACAGTGCGAGCCCGTTGCTTCGCCTTTTCGTTACCCTGCTCATCGACTTGTTCAACCCCCCCCCCCCCGCTCCCCCGAAAGAGACATTAAATTAAGTAAAAATAAAATAAGATTAGTTTAGGGCCCTGTTCTTTTTAGTGAAAAATGATAGGTGTGGGATGGATGTGTGTAAGAAAGAAGGGATGAGAGTTAATAAGAATGATATTTTTTTTTAAGTGTGGGAAAGGGAAAAAGAGTGGGTGAGAGTGGGCAGGAGTTGAAAGGAGTTGAATGAAATTGGGGAGTTGAATGAAGGAGTGTGGAAAAAGGGGGAAGGAGTGGATGAGAGTGAGAAGAAGTAATATTTTTGTTAAAGTGTGGGAAAGAGTGGAAAGGGGGGGGGGAAGAGTGGGTTAGGTTAATTAAACCGCGAAAAGAACATGGCCTAATTTGGGAACAACATTAAATCCAGAATTTAACTTTTATAAGTTTAATCACGTCAAAGTCTGTTTAGTCTAATTCTTCTTTCATATATCTCGAGGTGATAGGAAACACAACTAATAATTGACCTTTTTTCTCTCTGAAAACTAGGTGGCTATAACCCTATTTTTTTTTTCGTGTAGAGTTTTTTATATTCGTCGTGTGTTCGGAACTTATGGTTGATTTGGGCTACCTCTTTTTAGGCATTGGTTCTGATCACTTTGTTAATTTGTCTTCATTTTACTACTGGGTTTTTTGAGCTTTACTATTCCTTAGTTTTTAGGATTTGACTTGCTTTGCTTGGTGGCAAAGCAACTTAGTAGAATCAGTGGCAACGGGGCTGGAGGAGCCGTGGGAGGGTCTCAGGTTGATGGAGGAGGAGACAACAATGGTGGAGTATGTTGAAGATATGCCGGAGGAGCAGTTGGAGCAAGTTTCTCTGTTTTTGATGTGCAAACTTTTTACAGAATCTTTTTCAACATTGATGGGATGAAAAATGTTCTAACAAATGTATGGAAGCCCGTTAAAGGTATCGTGATCAAGGTGATAGACAAAAATCTATTTAGTTTCCATTTTTTCCCAAAGCAAATGTGGAGTTTGCATTGAACGAAGGGCCTTGGGCTTTTAATGGATGTATTTTGCTACTGAAAAAGCTTCGTGGAATGGAGCAGCCATCGAAGATTAAGTTTAACACCGCCAAGTTTTGGGTCAAGACCTATGATGTTCCAAGAGTCAAGCGAGCAAGATCTTTAGATTTTTACTAAATTCTTGACAAATAATATAGGACAGTTCATAGGGTGTGACAAAGCATCGCCAGTATGAGTTGATTACTTGGTAAATATTTAAGTCGATGTTGATGTAAATAAACCACTGATGTGGGGCATATGTTTGAACTCGGAGGGGAAATCCATTGGATTTTTTGTCAAATATGTCAAGCTAGCTGACTTTTGTTATGCTTATAGCCAGCTTGGGCACACCTACAAAGGGTATGTGCTGTATGTTGATTCTATTCCTAACTCCTGAGAGTGAGCTCCAATATGGGCCACAGCTGAGGGATTTACCTCTAAAGTCCAAGAGACGTAATTCGGAGTTGGAGATGGAGGAGAAGAGACTTTGTTGACCTTTTGAAAGGGCAAGGAGATCAAAGGAGCTCAAACAAAATTGGTGTTTGACAATGCAAACAAAAAGCTATATAAGATAAGAATGAATCATGCTCTAAGATGATGATTATTGACGAGGCGGCAATGGTAACTCCAAGTGATGCTGTTAAGAGGAAGATCGAAGATATTATTTCTAGCTGTGAACATGAAAAGGTGTTGGTTATGATGAAGAACACAAAGGGGGAGATTGATCTATCAAGCCTGACGGAGGTTGCTATGCAACCCCACCTAATAGAATGACCCAATGAGTCTATTTTTTGAACTGTCAGGGCCTCGATGACCCCCAGGTAATTGATGTTCTGCATAATTTCTTATGGGGTGAGTCACCGAGCTTGGTTTTTCTTTCTGACCAAGTTAGCCGGGGTGGAGATGGTTGATATTAAACATAGGATTGGAGAGTTTGGTGGAGTCTATTCTAATTCACATCAACAGGCTGGGGGTTTGGCTTTGCTTTGACGAGAAACAATAAAAGTAACTCTTTTATCCAATTCTTTTAACCATATAGATGTTAGGATAAAGGGTTTTGGAGTGAGTGGGAAGGGGCCACTTACTGGGATGTATGAGTGGCCAAAATCTTCTCAAAAACATAGAATCTATGAGATCTTAAAGGAGCTGTAGAAGGATTTGAATGAGATTGTTTACAACTACGTGAAAATGGATGGGGCGTAGAAATGTCAGAATATTTTACAAGCTTTTTGTTATATTACTAAGGAGTATGGATTGTATGACTTGGGGTTTTTAGGGTATGAATATACTAAGTGGAATAGGAGAGATGATGATGAATCCGTTGAGGAACGTCTGGATAGGTTTTGTGCTAGCATCGAATGGTCTTTCTTGTTTCCTAATGCGGAAGTTGAACACCTTGATGAGAAATTATTCGATAACTTGCCTATAATGTTGAAGCTTAATAATGTCTCAAATGGCATTTGATTGAGGGAGGAGGAAGACGTTTGAATTTCAAAGCAACGAAGGAGGGTTGTAGAAGAGCGGTGGAGGATGCTTAGGTTGTGGGGGCTGTTCGTGGAAGTTGTGACATAGACCAAGTTACAGGTTTGCCAAGAGGCCTTATCTAAATGGCATGCTGAGACGTTTGGGAATATAAAGGCCAAAATTTATCATCTATCTACTCGCTTAGAGGGTGTTCAGGATATCCAAGCTTGAAACAATATTCTTGAGGAAATTGGAAAACTGAGGTGCAAGGAGGAGATATTTTGGGCTTAGAGGGCTAAGGGAAACTTTTTGAAATCTAGGGATTCTAATACACACTGGTTCCATATCCCGAGATAAAATGAGGAGGTCAACCAATACCATCAATCAGATTGAACGAGAAGATGACTCTTTGGCGGCAGAGGAGGAAAATGTTCAGTAGGTGATAGTTCATTATTCTAACCCATTCACTACATCAGGTCCTTCCAATATTGATGTGGTGTTGGATGCCATGAATTTTACAGTGATTGAGGACATAAATAATGTTTTTGTGCTCCCCTTATCATGACTCAAAAGTTCTTGAGGCCTTTAAAATGATGTGCCTTAATAACGCCCCCATGTTGGACGAGTTTAATCCTTTTTTCTTTCAAAGGAATTGGGAAGTGGAGGGGAATGATGTATCTCGGGTTGCACTTGATTTCCTTGATGGAGGTTAGCTACGTTTGATCACAATAATGTCGTTTTGATTCCTAAAGTGGCTAACCTGTCCAACATGAGTAGCTTTCGTCCAATCAGTTTAAGTAATGTAGGATACAAACTAGCTACGAAGATTATCACAAGTAGACTAAAGACTATCTTGCCTATGATTATATCTCCTACTTAGAGTGCGTTCATGCGGGGCTGGTTAATAACAGACAATAATCTTGTCTCTTATGAGGTGTTTCATTTACTGCAATCGCAGGTTTGTAGGAATGGCTCAATGGCTATTAAGCTTGATATGAGTAGAGCCTATGATTAGGTGGAGTGGTTGTTTCTAAAAAAGGTTATGTTGAGATTAGGTTTTCAGGCCTCTTGGGTGGATACAATCATGCGATGTGTGGAATCAGGTACATGCTCTTTTATGCTTAATGGTGAACCTAGAGGGCATGTGGTGCCAAGTAGGGCTTACGTGTAACGCCCTAAAAAAAAAAATTGTTACTTATTTTGAATTATGTGCAATATGTAAATTCTATGTATATTGTATGCATTTTATTTTACACACATGTATGTGTTTAACATTATTATTATTATGTTTTTGGGAGTGATTAGAATATATTACTCATTTAGTAATTGTGCAAAAAAAAATAATAATGGAAAGATGAGTCAAAAAAGATGGCTTGATCCAAAAAAAAAGGAAAAAGAAAAGGGGAAGGGGGATTTTTTTTATATCACGTGATATTACCAAAACTCAAAAGGGGATGGGACTTTGTTTTCATCTTCAACACAAACACATACACCACGCACACATAGAGAGGAGAGATGAGAGGAGAAGAGGAGAAGAGGAAGAAGAACAAAGCAAGAAGAAGATGGATTAAACATGGTGAATTGGAGGTGAGTAATTCTTATTTTCCTCAACCTAAAATTAATTAGGGTAAGATGAATTTGATTATTTATGCTTGAAATTGATAAATCACTTGAGAATTGAAGTTTTGAATTTGATATTTTAGAGTTTAGTAGATTAGAACACTAATTTCAATTGGTAGAAATCAACCCTAAAGTTTCATATTTAATTATAATTTTTGGATGAATTGGATTTTGTGAATTGATGGTTGTGTTGTGAATCCATCCAAATACATATTATACTTTGGATTTTTGGATTGATTGCTTGTATTGGAAGAACAAAATGGAGGAAATCAAGATTAATTTTTGGATTTATGCAGAACCCAGGTACTGCATGAATTTTTGCGAATTTTTGGATGCTTGAAAAATTCTAAAATTGTTACTGTAGAATCGTGAAATTTTGTGGTAAATTTTCATGAATTTTGGATGTGTATTTTAGGAGTTATGAATTTTTGATTAGGACTGCCCTGTTTCGGTGTATAGTTTCAGTTACTGTTTTAATTCGTTTTGAAGATCTGCTTTGACAAAAATTACGAAATAATTACTGTAGATTCCTCATGATATTGGTGGTTTCTTGTAAATTTTTGTGATTTTTGGTTGTGTATGCTATAAGTTATGAATGATTGAGCTTAATTCTCAGATTTTTGATAATTTCAGCTTAGTGTTTGAATTTTTGAGAATTATTGACATGGAGAAAAATATTGAAGTTTTTATTTTAGAACCTATATATTATTTTTCAATTTCTTGCAAAATTTCGTGAGGATTGGATGTGTATGCTTTGAGTTATGAATTTTTAAAATAAATTATCTTGTTTAGTGTAATTATTGATTATTTGTATGTTTAATCCGTAAATTAGATATGGAAAGGCCATTGTTGAGCTTCCTAAATATTTCAATTGTGTGAAGAATTATAGGAAGTTTGTGAAAACTATTTGAAGTTGGATTATGTGTTGGGTATATTTTGGTATATGATGTGAATAAAAGTTTCTTTGAAGTTAATAAGTTATGGTAATATGAGTATGATATAACTAAATTGCATTTTCCTGGGGAAAGAAGTCATGTCTTACTTAGGGCTATTACAGTCGCATTCTAGAGCTATAGCCATAGAAGTAGCTGTCTTTATGTTTGGAGTTGTGTGGGTCGTTGGTTGGTACCTTGTGTAATACCTCGTTATTTCATTTCGTTTAAATTAGATTTAATTTAATTTAATTTTATTTATTTTAGATGATAATCTGCTTAAGGTAAATTAGAGTAGTGAGCAGCACATTTTATTGTGAGTTTAAAGTAATTCGATACCATAGTATGCCTTCAAATTCATAAAAAGATAATATACATGTATTTATAAAGATATATATATATGTATATTTCTACACCCGATAAAATCATACGGTTTTCTATTAACGCACATTTACACCGAAATGGGGTCGAAAATTATCCGTCTTTCTAATTTCTTAGCGATTAAGGAAAAATAGCGAGGGCAAGTTTTAAACGGCCAAATGTGCGGTCCACATTAAGCCAAGCGGAAAGGTGTTTAAATGAGATAAGCTAGCATTAAATTGTGAGTAGATGTAGCCATTATCCACACGCACACACACACACACACAAAAAGAAAGAAAGAAGGCATGTATAT
>JACYFF010010365.1:100071819-100090206 GCA_017589665.1 Selenicereus undatus | reverse complement strand
TTAGATATTTTATATTAAAATTGATCCCAAACTAGCCAGTTGTTCGAATGTGGATTTTAATCTACACTTCTAGAATTCTAAATTGAAATTACATTTTGAAATGGACCGGGGCAATGCATGAAGGCCAACTAACCCGAATGTCTAGTTTTGTATAATCTTGAAATGGTCAATAAAACATGAGCAATTTAAAACCATATTCCATATAAAACGAGAATAAAACTCAGTTTTTCAATTCCGAGTTTTTCAATTTAAAACCATGTTTGTAGGGTAATGCAGATAGTACACCAAAGCACAAAAACTACTAAGAAACCCTAAAACTAGCTGACGTAACCAACTTTCGGTAACATTGTTCCAGAGAGCCTAATAATAGTACAACAATAGTGATTAGAATGTTCGGCATTGACTGCGAGCCGTCTCTTGAGGATGAGTTGCGTATCCTCCCATTGTAGCACATCGGCCTTTCTTTTTCGATGTTGACTCTGAAGGCCCTCGTACCATTATCCTGATTAGTTTTGGATAAACCCATGTCATAGCCAATGCTTAAACCGCTTACCTTGCTTGCAATCCTCCCTGCATCACTCAAATAAGTTAGAGTGAAATGATGCTGAATCATACCTCATTCTAACCGAAATTGTTACTAAAGCTTTTCTCGCAATTTGCCTCTGCTGCCAGGATGTCTAGCTCTTCCTTCTATCCTGTTTCCTCTCTTGGATCCCACTCTGATCTCATGTTGAAAAATGAAAGACACTAGTTACATTATTCTCATGGCATGTTGTGTCAAGCGCATTTGAATGTATCACATCAGCAGTGCTGAGATTGTCTTTCCTTGTAGGCTCTGCATTGTGATCATCACTAGCCAAGACTTGTTCCTCCATGCTCTGACCATCCTTCAGTTTAGCTCGAACAACAATGTACGACATTGTTCTCCTATAATAAAATTCAATCATTCCCCCTTGCATAATCTTTGAATAAGCAGAATGATCAGATAATCCAAGGGAACCTTAGGAACACATTTTATTAACCTTGCTTGGTAAGCGGAAGACAACTTCTAGGGAGCTTTCAGTATCCATTGAAGAAGATGCAAGGGATGTGGTGGATTTAATACTTGTTCTACTCTCCACGTTTGTGGTAGAGGTTATTGCCAAATCGGAATATGTTAATAATTAATTAAAAATCAACACAACTTTAAAATCTATTGATGTTAGTAATTAATTGTCCCCCTGTGTCACCTTTCATAAGAAACCCAAAGTCTACAAATTAGTTTATATATAAATCATTCGTCACATATGTGGATAATTAATGTCATTAATATAAGTTCTAAATCGGGGAAAGCCATAATATGATCTTGTAACTAGTACTTGGTTTGATCACAAGGGAGAAAATATGTGTTAAAACCCGATAAATTTTAAGATTTGCTTCCTCCATCTTCCTTCCTATGAAGTCGTTTTTCTATTAAACCTAAACAAATGAGTTGGCCTCTTTTTTTTTAATTTCAAAAAAAAACAGAATAACTTCTAAACATGTTATACTTAACTATTATAAACAATAATAACTCTCAGTGTGGATCCTACTTTCGCTCGGTTTGGGAAGATTCAAATGTAGCCGACCTTACCTTGGCAGACATCTCTTTATGCAGAGAAATCGATTTTAAGAGACTCACATAAAAATTTTAGAAAATATTATAGAAGGTGAAACTTTAGATAGACAAAAGATAATAAAAATGAAGTACTAAAATCAAGTAGCACTAAATATATATAAAAACAACATAGGAGAGGTGCATGCTATACCTTAACAATTGGAGATAGAATTATCACATATTATCATACTACTAGCATAACAGGAAAAGGCAAACACAAGTTAGAAAGGTAGTCATCAATACAACACCACAACATTTTGTGCCACTCCACAGGCCGAAGGATAGCCACTAAGCGCATTACCTATATTTCTCAACCTTAATCCTAGACCTCCACAGACTTCTATTCTGAGTCGTGTCCTCAGTTAGACATAGAAATTTCAAATCATGTCTAATCACCTCGTTTCACTTTTTCTTTGGTCGACCTCTGGCTCTTCTGTGTTCGGGATGATTATTTGTCTCACACCTCCCTCATAGGTGCATCCGCACTTCTCCTTCTCACATGACCAAGCCATCTAATTTTATTCTCTCTCAACTTCTCTTCTATGGACACCACTTTAACCTTGTTTCTAATAACCTCATTCTTAACCCTACTTAATCTCGTATGACCATAAATAAATAAAAAAATCATCCTCATCTCAGCTACCATCAATCTCTGAACTTGGGTCTTTTTTATCGGCCAACAGTCAGAGTCATATAACAATGTTGCTCTAAGCCACTATGTGATAAAGTTTTCCTTTTAATCCTAGCGAGATCCTCTTATTACACGACACTCCTAAAGCATTCTCTCATTTTTGTCATCCCACTTTTATGTACTAGTTACGTCTTTGACAATATCCCCCTTCTCATGAATAATCGAGCCTAGATATATGTACTTAAACTTCTAAACCCTTAGCTAGTATTGCCACACTACCAATGGTAACTTTTCCCACGTCCTCTTCCCCTCCACTGAAACTAAATTCTAAGTATTTAGTTTTTGATCTACTTGATTGAAAACCATTAGACTCTAGAATATGTCTCCATTGCTCCAACTTAATGATGACTCTATCTCTAATCTCATCAATAAGGACAACATTATTTGCAAGTAACATGCATCATAATGCCTTTTCTTGGATCCCTTTCGTGAGTTCATCTATTATAATACAGTGAAAAGAAATGGGTTTAAAGTTGATCCCTGATGTAGTCCAATGTTAATGGAAAAGTCATTCGTGACCCCTCCTAATGTCTAACACTCATCTTTACTCCTTTATACATATCCTTAATAAATTGTATATATGCAATTGAAACTCCTTTATTCTCCAAATCTCTCCATTACACTTCACGCAGTACTTAGCCATTATACAAAAAAATAAAAATATTTTATTCTATAACAATTATAAAAACCAAAGATATAACAAACAAATTTAATAAATAGAGATTAATTTCAATTCATCAATAGTTAGTAAGATAGTATAATGAGAAAGTCAAAAATTGAAAAGGAAGAAGTTGAAGTGAGGGCAACAAAAGTCCAAGCACATGAGATTTTTTCTTCCTCCTTTGACATTGCTTCTCATGCACTTCTAGATCTATTGATTCTAATCCTACCAATATTAAAATAAAAAAGGAGGTAAATATATCATATTATATGTTATTTTATTATTCATAAAGGGATTTGTTTTGACACTTGAGAAGCAACGAAGTTAACCATCCACCATGTGGTGCAAGGTGATGACTAGCTTAGCTTGTGGTGCAACGTGATCAGCTAAAGCCCCAAGGCCAACAAAAGGTTGTCCATCTTCCTTGTACAATACTTCAGTATCCAATCTCAAAAGGAAAGAATCCTCCATGCCCAATTTTTTTTTAATTTATGATTATTCTTTTAATTGCATTGATAACAATATTTAATTCATAAATGGAAGGCAAGTGTTTTTGTCTTTGGAGAAAAATTCTATATATTTTAAAGGATGTAACTTAACGTTTCTCATTTTTCTTTGGCATAGATAAGTACACAAAAAGCAATTTAATACAATCACATACAAAAGGAAGGAAGAAGTATTGGACATAAAATATATTGCCTAGGAAATTATGGCCCATTCATTTGACATTTTAGCGTTAGCATACTGCCAGTGTTGATCAATGCTGATTAGTATTAATAAATATTAATTAATAATTATTAATATTTGTTAGTACTGATAAAGATGAAATTATAAATAAAAAATATGCTTAATTAAGTATTGATGAGTGTCAATTATAGTAAATTTTGATGATAAGTACTTATGACAAGTCGGAAAAACAATGAACCACTATATACAAAATATAACTATGTCGCAATCGCATTCAATCTACTATTTATTTAACTTGTCAAAAATATTTTGAATCGTAGTATGTCCCTCCTTCGATGGGACATAGCTCAAGTGTATAGTTTGGTCCCTCCCCGGTTACTTTCATGGCCTTAATTAGCACAACAAATAGGAAGAGCACACTACTATTGTCTACATACCTAAAACTACAAAAAGTCCAAGAGTGATGTAACTTGAGCCAATGAAATTCCTCAACTTTTTAAACACAAGAAGTACATCTAAAACTACAAGTTTCTTACTTTGAAAAAGAATAATGCATGTACTTTCTTGACGTTGCTAAAGTGGCAACCTTTATAGTACTAGACAACTTAGGACTTGTTCTTTTGTGGGTAAATTGAGATGGGTAAAAGGGTGAAGTAGGTTGAAATGGGTTGAAAGTGATTGAATTTTTTTATGTGATAAATTGAACTTGGTTAAAACAGTGGAAGTGGGTTGAAGTAGGTTGAAGTGGCTTGAAGTGAGTTGAAGTTGATATTTTGAAATTTCCCCACGAAAAGAACAAGCCCTTAGAATCACATAATGAGAGATGATGCTATATATTTTAGATGCTATCTGCAATACCTATATCATACATTCTATATCATACACTCGAAAGTATACTCTGGGAAGTCACGCAAGCAAAACATATATATATTAATAACCGCTCGTATGACAAATATATACACATTGAAAAAAGTATATATAAGAGAGAATAGGAGTACATGCTCCTAGGAGTACATAACAATTTACCCTTCAATTAGAGTCTAGCAAATAAACAAAACCTATGAGAAAAAAATGTAGTCCTTAAATTACGCACCAATATTAACTTGACTCCAAGAAATAAAGAATAAAAATTCAAAAAATAATTACACTTATATTTATCCCAAGTAGTTTTTTGCTTGTCCAGTCATTTAGACATATAAATGGTATATATATGAAATACATACTAATCTTCACATAACTAAAGAAAACAAAAACTAATGTAAATTACAATCAAAATTATTATTTATAACTATCAGTTAGTCTAACTGATAAAGTCTCTATAGGTTATTATTAGAAAACTGAGTTCAAACTCTATCTACACCGATCTTTGAGCCTCAATCACATTTAAAAAAAAAATCAAAATTATTTGATATTTTGTGTTAGATTCCTTGCACCCTTTTTTAACATTTTTTTATTTCACAAACATTCGGATAACCATGCCTACGAAATTCTGAATTCTCATGGAAGGAACAAATTGTCCCAAAATTTGTCATCACTTCAATCTTATTATATACTAATAATATTATTAAATTGATGGTACGTACGGGTTTGGTTGTTTGGTGATACAAAACTATAAAGGGGACAAATAAGCAAAGAATTTAGAAAAATAACATTAATTTCAACGACGCGTTCATGCACATTAAAATTAAACAAGTAAAATTAATAAAAAAGAGATCGTATTATGTAGGTTGTTGAAGTGTGTTTTTCATAAATCTCATATAAGTACTAGTACTGTTTATTTAATTAATTCGGTAATTAGTAGCTTTGCATTTAGTCTTCCGGCCACATAAGACCTTGTGATTCATACGAATCTAGACGTGCTCTAGTTAATATTTAATATAATCCTCAAAGGGGTCCCTCGCGGGCTTATTATTACATGAGCCCGATTTTTTTCCTTCCAAGTTTTCCTCCTCATAATGTAGGACTCATAATTTTGACTCATCAAATAAAATAATACTCATAGATCTAATCTATAATACAAAACTTTATTCTTAGAATCAAACAAAAAGAAAAACTAATTAAAAATATTTTAAAATTTTAAAAAGAAAAAAAAGGCACGTGAGCTGGCTCATGACCCCAAGCCTCCCCGCGAACCGCGAACCACGAGACTATTGCCACAGAAACCCCCCGCCTCACCTCTTTCTCTCTCCTCCTTTTTACCTCGCAAGCAAGCCATTGGGGCTTCTCTAAGTCACAGCCAGGTTGCAAAGGAAACTAAGAGAATGTCCTACTTTGTAGAAAAAAGATGGAAATGTTCAATACGGATTCTTTTATTATAGGTAAATTTTACGCATATACATAATTTAAAAAGTACTATTAAACTCTAATTTTTCTTTTGAAAATCAGTCATTTTATCACTGGATTACTTCCAAAGGAATAATGTTGAATGCCGATTAGTTTAGTTAGTAAATAATTATATTACTAAATGCAACTCTTTCTAAAAAAGAAATTGAGATTAAAATTGAAATCAATAGGGTGAAAAACAAACAAACATGTGCAAAGAGAGACAGATAGAACATATTTGTTTGACAGAATTAATTACCCAATTAATTCTATATAAACATTAAAATAATTTATTTTTAAAAGTATCAGCTAGATGAGTCATTATATTTGGGTAATTAAACAATGTCTGATTTCATTTTTTTTGAATAGAGACATTGATATAATAGCTATGAATTACCTTCCAATCCGTTTTTTTTTTTTTTTCAATTTACCTAAGTGGAGCTTGTGTTTTATGTTAATTTGTTTTGGACTTATTTTTATCAAAATTGTTTTATCAGAAGTCATTTGACAACCAAAAAATGAGTAATACTTAGTTTATCCAAACAAAAGTTATACAAAATAAATTAAAAAGAATAGATCTAACAATTTAAAATAAAAACTAATTCACGAAATAAAAATTTGGCAAAAGGGAGTGAATCCCTCATGTTGCTTCCCATGTACACCACCTTTCATATTTAAAAACAAACAAGAAAGAAAATCGTGTGTTTGAAAGAATTGATCATTTATGGGGGATGTCCGGCGGTGTGGCGTTTGGTAGGAGAGACAGAGAGGGAGAGAAAGGGATTTAATTTAATTAATTAGGAAAATTAATGTTCCATTTCTTAATTCCATTTCATATCCAACAAAATCTTTCAACTTAAATACCATCAAGATATGAAATCAAATTAGAAAGAACACACAAAAATAAATTTTAAAAAAAAACCCAAAAAGCAAAAATAAAATAAAAAATAATGTAGGACTTGTCCCCATTAACACTAGTCAACATGTTTATATGTATGGTTGTTGGTATGTCTTGTCTTGTATTTCTTCTATTCCATTAACCTTCTTATACACACCTTCTCCTCTCTTTCCCCCATTTCCCCACAAATCACCAACACCCAAACAAGCCCTTAAATTTAGTTTTCTCTAGTTATGCATATATATACTTCCCAGAGGTACCCTATTCCTTAATTAGTTACTAGCTCACCTTCAGTTTCCATTGCCTTGACTTGCCCACTTTGTTCTTATCTTGACTTGATCATCAACATGGGCTTCTTCTTGGGCTGTTTTGGGTGTGGATCAGGCCTCCGGAGGCCCAAGTACGACGACCGGGTTTGCCCGGAGACGGCGCCGGTGGATGGCGGTGAGGCTCCGGGTCCGGTGGCCGGGGTGAAGAGGTATGGGTGGGAGGAGATAGAGACCTTGACCATGAACTTTAAGGAGGTGATTGGTGTAGGAGGGTACAGCACAGTTTACCTTGCAAAGTTCCCAAACAAGGCCTTAGGAGCTGTCAAGGTTTACAATGGCAGTGAGAGACTCAACCAAGTTTTCAAGAATGAGTTGGAGATCAACCAGAAACTTGTTCATCCCAAAATTGTCAAGCTCATTGGCTACTGTGATGAGATAGGTATCTTCATTTTTCTCATCTGAATTAGTGTTGATTCACTCAGCTTTAAATTGGGTCACATCAGATTTGAGTCATTTCAAATGTGTCATTCTGTTGGATGTGGGTCAGGTGAAGTTCTTAATAACTAGGTATGCGTTTAGTCGGAGATCAAGTTTGTCGCACTTTATTCAATATAATTATTAAAACGATGCAAACCGCATTAAGAAATGTACTCAGGTTAGCTTAATCAGTTTGAATGAGATTGTTTTATGAACGAGTAAGAATATGATTATCTTTATGAGTATAGATCAAATTATCCTAAATAGGAATCAAAATATGATTCTCCGAATTCTCACAAACAAAAAGGTTTTAATTTATAAAAAAAAAAATATTTTGCATGTGATCACTAATCAAAATTTATGTTTTCTCCTCTAACAGAAGGAGGAGTGCTAGTTTTTGAGTACATTCCAAAGGGAAACCTACAAGAGCATCTCCACAACTCCAAGTCACCAAGTCTAACATGGAAGCAGAGGGTATCCATAGCATACCAAGTGGCCCAAGCCTTGTCATACCTCCACGAGGGCGCTGGGTCCCTCCAACTCGTGCACGGCGACATTAAGGCCTCAAACATCCTCCTCGACGAGCACCTCGAGCCTCAGCTCTGCGACTTTGGGCTAGCCAAGGAGGGGTTCTCGTCGATGGTCAAGCCACCCTCCTCGTCGCGCGGCACACCCATGATGGGCTCCCCTGGGTACATTGATCCCCACTTCCTAATGAGTGGGATGGCCTCAAAAAAGAGCGATATTTACAGTTTTGGAGTGATATTGCTCGAGCTCATCACGGGGATTGAGCCCCTCGTGGTGGGCTCGGGGGGGAGGCACGTGCGTCTCACCTCCATGGTCCGAACCAGTGAACGGTTTGACGTGGAGAAGGTGGCTAAGATGGTCGACCCAAGGCTAGGGAGTGTTGATGAGGAAGAGGTCAAGGCCTTGGGTTCTATTGCTGGCCTTTGCCTTCACCAGTTGCCTAGTTTGAGGCCTTCTTCTTCAGAGATTTGCAATATGATTAAAGAGAGATTTTTCTTTATTTCTTAATCCAGTGTGGGTTCATTTTTATAGGGTCTGGAAAAATTCAGATATACACAGTATTGTTCATGCAGGTGCTCCATTGTAGAGGAAAAAGGGCAGAAAATTGAGATAGGAACTAGAATGAATGAGTGTATGTTATGCAATTTGTACAGTCAAAAGTCACAGAATTCGTTTTTCTCGTAGGAAACGATGACTGATTAAAAAATTTTAGGAACAAAGAAAAACAACACAAAATCTAATAAGTTGTTATAGACTGATTTGTAAAATTATGCATTTCCTATTTTGTTATGCTGGGATTTGATGTTGAGTGTAAAGCTTTCTGTAAATTTGTCATGTCTGGTTAGTCCAGCCTTCATAACAATTTTCCTTTTCTTTCTTCCTTTAGAATGTAATCGTTTGACAAAATTTGACAGATACACCATAGTATTATTAGTTTGTGTTACTCAAACTCAACCATAAGCTTATGAAGTAGGTTTGATACTCAGTCTCCATCATCAAAAGTTTGTCATTCAAATTCGTCAATATTTTCTGAACTTGACGATAATTAAGGGTGTGTTTGGCAGGGATGAAAATTATTTTTCTAGAAAATAATTTTCTCATTTTATGGTTTTCGGTAAAACAAGGAGAGGAAATTCCTTTTCAGGGGAAAATCATTTTCTCTAGAATGAAGGAAAATATTTTCACTTTGAACAGATCGTAAGTTGATTTTACATTTCTTAGGCTCTCACACGGTCTCACACTCTTTCTCTATTCCGTGCCTATGTCCTCGACATATGGTTCAAAGATTAAGGAAGATTATTTTTAATTTTTTTGTTCATTTTTTGTTAATCAAACTCATTATCCAGAAAGTTCATTTTTCTTTTTACCAAACAACTGAAAATATGAGCTAAAAATCATTTTACATGAAAAGTCATTTTACATGGAAAATTATTCTACAAGAAAATAGTATTCAACCCTACCAAACATACCATAAGTAAATTTTGGATAATTTTCTAATCCAAATCTTAACTTACCTAAACAATATTAAGACTATTAAGTCTTTTAGATTAGATTACAGAGATATCCAAGTACAAATCTTCTGAATTGAATTGTATAATTGTTTAAATGAAATGAAGTCACTTTAATTAGCACCTTTGTTCTCTGCAGGCCGACCCTATGCCTGAAAGATGACCGATTACGAGCACGCCCAACAGATGACGTGAGAGCAGAACTTCCAGTTTTGCATGCCATTATCAAATTAGCTAATCATGTCATTTTCACCAATTAAATATTAAGTAATGATATATGTTTTACACCCTTAAATATCTTGTCTAATTCTACATTAACGTATTTTATAACTTAAAATTACCAAATTTTTAGTGACTACACTTAATTATAAATTGCCAAGTTTAAGCATTCATTTGTTATACCGACAAAGCATTAAATGACACCCTAATCAGGTCAACCCCATCTGCGATGGCATATGATATGTGTATTTTAGAAATGTGGTAAATTATGTATAAAATGATGATTTTACCTAATTTTAAAGTTGTAATATGCTTCCACTAATCGATCATACCATTTTTTTTAATTTAAAAACATTATAATATAATTTTTAGGTCAAAATAGGACATTTAAAAAGTGTTTTGTAATAAGACATTTATCATTTTGTTTAAATATTTAAGATAGTAATCATATCATTCTTCATTGCTCGTTGCTTTAATAATAAACTTTTTCCTCTGGAAGATGTGAACACTAATAATATATTTCAATTGGACTGGATAAGAGATGCACTGAGGAGACAGTTGGATATAGGGCTGTAACAGGTTTAATTTGAGGTGGACCAATCAATAAAATACTCACAATGGGTGACACCTTATCTATCTAAATCTGACTTATTTTAGGTTAGAACAAATTTGACAAAATTATATCTTGGATTAAACTAAGTGTAAATGATGCGAACAAAAACAAACCTTTTTGTAAGTCTTGTGTGAAACAATGTAACTTTAGAATTTTTGTGAGATGGATACTTTATTGTACTATTTGGTAAATGTTCGGAAGATTAATAATTTATTTAGGGTTGACTCTAATAAAAGTTACCATTTATGAATTGTTGGCCTCCTATGCACTAAGAACTCAATCTCATATGACTTATTACTCATATAAAAACCGTTAAAAGGCACAAGTCTGTCTCGGCATAACTCTTATGAAAGGCGATTTCGCTCAAGAATTTGTAAAATTTTTAAACGCAAAATCAGAATCCGAAAAAAATTAGAAAAATATGTGATCAATATTCAATTGTTGATTTATTTATTTGTTTGTTGGAGTTCGGCCTGGTGACCACCAAAAGAAGAGACATAGAGAGTGTATAAAGCTTGGAGACTAATCCAACAGCCCAACTAGTACTGTGCTCATTGCTCACAACAAGAGTAACAGAAAAAGTCAGGTCACCACAACAACCAACTCAACTCAAAGTAAAAGGCTGCAACTCTAGCTCCTTCAAATGATGAACCCATACCATGTAATTGCCAGATTGTGAAGGAAATGAAATGAAATACACAACAACCAATATGAATATGTGATGCATATGAAGGTAAGACATATCGATATCCAGATAGGTTTTCGAATCTGAGTCTCTAATAACGTTTTAAAATGCCGGTCTACACATAAGGCAATCCCACACAGATTGCCCTCACGTAACCAGTTCTTTTTTGTTTTCAATTGTACATTCTGATAGCACAACACTTTTTCTGTATGTCTGACTATAATACAAATCAAGCTCTTTACGACAAAGTTGGCTAGCATCCTTGACATTTCAACATGTTCGACACAAGCAAGATCGCTTAGACTGGGATTAGTTGCGCATAGCAACACCTCCTACCGGTGAGGATCCGTCTAAAATGGGCACGTATGTCAAATGTATGCGACCTTGCCTTCATGGTTAGGTTAGAGTCATCAACTTAAAGTTAGAATTAGGCAGGACCAACTTGAAAACCTAAAGAGGTTCCTATGTCCTACCAACAGAGCTCTGTCTTTCTCTTTTGGGCACAGCAGATAAGTGACGCGGAAAATCCCCGTGAAGTCCACACCAATTCAGACCCACCAAAGCCTCAGGCCAACAAACCACATAACCAACACAATCAAAGGCGATAAGAATCGAAAAAGTCAACAGTAAATTCTAGAACAAAAGGAGTCCTTGAAGGCACACTTCCTTGGCAGATGACGATACATAAGATAGCAAGGAGCAGGTGAAAGCCTTCGGCAGAAAGCACAATCAGAGTGTTATCCAGAATTGAGTTTATGCTTATCGTCTCTCCCCTCGATAACGAGCGAGGGAAAAATTCAGTCCTTCATCTACAAAGAGGGCTATAAGATACCATCAATCACAGAAAAACAGAGCGGCCATCTGCTCAAGTTCATCAAACATAACTTCATAAAACTTCATACTTGATAGATACTGGGGGCTTATTCGTCTTTATTAGAGCTTTCAGAGTTTGTTGATGGTTGTTCTGTTGGTTCTGATAGTTTTGCTGTTGAATCCTAGTATTGCCTCCAACCCTTTCTGTTCTTCAATCAAAAAATTTACTTGTCAAAAAAGAAGAAAGTAGAAACACAGTGCAAGCGCCAGAGTGTCAGCACCGTAACTCATAAAACTAGGAACAGCCAACTTCTTTTTTGGAGGATTTTCAATTGCAATTTCCATTAATCATAATAAGATATAAAACCAAGAACATTTACAGCTACCAGCCACTAGGAAAAGCTCGATAGCAAGGAAGACAACTTAATAGACCACAAAAGCTACAACATACCAAAAGTCACTGGTCAAGATCACTCCAAACTAGAAAAGCATACCAGAACACTTCGAATATGCTTAGACTGCGTCGTTGGATCTAATATCTGAATCAACTTCTATTGTCAACTTGCTAAGGTGCCAATGATCGTGTGATCTCTTGGACATCTGCTTGACGATCAGGGAGATCAGTACTCACTGAAAACTTTAGCCATCTCCTTTTCTCTATGTACTTAAGACATGGATGCATTACCAGCCCGATCGCCACAGCTATCAGGCTCAAAACCATCACTTTGACTGATGCAAGAGCCAGGACCACACAGATCAGTATTGTTGGAGGTATGCACATCAAAATAGCTCCTATTGTCCCCACGGGTATCTTGTAGGGCCGAGATGCATTTGGTTGCTTTATCCTCAAAACCACAAACGCTATAAACTCTAGAATCATTCCGAAGCAGTACAAGAAATTTTCTGCCGCAACTATCTCTTCAAAGCTCAACCAAGAAAGAAGAATGACACCTGAGGCAGAAAACAATATGCCAATCAAAGGAGTGCCATAGCGAGATCTCTTGGCGAAAAATTCAGGAAGCATCCCTCGCTCAGCCATCCCCAAAAGCTGGAAGGAGTCACTGCTCATTTCAGCAACAAACATCCCCATGTTGGACATTGCAGCAGCTCCCTGGATCCACCAACATAACCATGTTCCACCGATGATTTTGGCAACGTCAGAGAAATATCCATCAGTCCAAAGCTCCTGATTAAGAGGAACAGCTCCAGTGCCAGCTAAAAGGGGAAAGAAATAGGCACAAACAACAAAGATTACGGCGAACAACAAAGCCTTTGGAAGAGTCTTCTTTGGGTTCTCGACCTCCCCAGCAAGTGTACTAATAGAATCCCAGTAGTTAAGATTCCAAAAGAGAGTGTTTAAATACAAACCCCAGTTAACATTATGAAGATCACATACAAGCCACCTAGAAGGCTCCAATCTTGGTAGTGCCAATAAACCCATGATGGCGAAAGGGAGTATGGAAACCACCCCCAAAAGGACAGCAACCCACCCTACAATGGTCAAACCCCTATAGTTCATGTAAGTGAGAGCAGCCGTCAAACCCACCACTGCTAAATTCCTTGTGAAGCCATGGCCAACAAGCGGAACTACCGATTTCAAGTAGTCAAGAAACAGAACAGGGTATAATGCATTATCAATAACCCCACTAAGCCACTTCATCCAACCTTGTTGGAAACCCCAGTAGTCACCTAAAGCAGCTGAGACCCAAACCACATAACCTCCATTTTCAGGGAACATTGTCCCCATTTCGGCAGTTATTAATGCCTCTGGCGCACTCCATATAAGAGGGAATACCAAGAATCCCACAAGGGCTAAAAGAGGTCCTGCTGCCCCAACACTGTCTTCAACCCCAAATGGCCCGCCCGAAACTTCATAGAAGATAAGGAAAACAAGTGGTAGTACTGAAACCTTTCTGAAATTATCAGCCCTAGGTGAAGTTACAGCTTCATTTATATCAACATATTCTGCTCCATTGTAATCGCCCATCTCAACTGAAGCTTGCCTATTATTAGCGACACCGGTGCGCCTAAGTTTCTGAACATTCAATGGTAAAAAATATCAACATCGTCATAGGGGATTTCACCTCATGTATAAACCTTATAAAAACAACCAAAACACAGAATAAATCTCAAATTTCTGCCTCAAATAGAAAATTTTGACAAACAAAAGCAAACCTACCAATTTCTTGACATAATAAAGAGCTGAAAACAAGCACACAAACCACAAATTTTGCACATGATAAACACGAAATTAGATCAAACCCATATGGAGAACTTCACTTAATTACAAAAAGAAGCAAAAAAACCCAGCAAGAATAAAGGTTATTAAGCTTGAAAACGCCATACCCAGATGATAAATCTCGCTTAATTTCAAGAAAGCCGGTTTCAATTAAACTAGAGATCGAATTCAAGAAGTGAGCAAAGACGAAAGAGAGTTCTGAAACTTACACGAAAGCTATATGGCCGACAAAAAAGAAGATTGGGTGACGTCGGAAAGTAGTGAAGAAATAACTGAGATAACTACAGAGCAAAAAAAAAAAGAAAAAGGAGAGAGAATTCACACACACCATGGGGAAGAAGAACTAATCCCATCTGGGTAGTTGATTTGGTCCCAATGCTTGGTCATATTCGGCAGGTTGGAGAGAGATTTTTCGACGATTTCTCCAGCTCTGCTTCACTTTCCCAGATTTTTTTCAGAGGTAGAGAACGATAGACGACGAAATGACTCGAAAACATCGAAGGGAAAATCCAAATTTCACTAGCGGAGCAAGCAAAACCCACATTTGCAGCGAATGAAGTGCCCATGGCAACGGATGAATGGCTCCGTTTTTTTAATTAAAAAAAAACCATTATTACTGTTTAATGTTTGTTAAAGTCCCGTTTTGTTGCGTCTTTTTATCACGGGAGAACTGATGCGTGAGATAGTGGACATATAAGCAAGGACGAGATTAAAGAGATCTTGAGAAATATGCACAATGTAAAGATAGAGGGTCCAGATCAAATACCGGTGAAAGTGTGGAAGTGTTTGGGTGATGAAGGATTTGAGTGACTAACGGAGCCCTTCAATGTTATTTTTAGGACGGCTAAGATGCCCGAAAAATGAAGGTCTAGCATAGTTATTCATTTGTACAAGAACAAATGGGATATTTAGGATTGTAATAATTTTAAGGTTATTAAGTTGCTTAGCCACACTATGAAGTTATGAGAAATGGTGATTGAGAGAAGGCTGCGGAAGGATGTTTTAATTTCAGAGAACCAATTTGGTCTAATACCAGGCAGGTCGACCATAGAGGTGATTTACCTCATTAGAAAACTCATGAGTTTGTATAGAGATAGAAAGGTGGATTTCCACATGGTGTTCATTGACCTAGAAAAAACTTATGATAGAGTTCCGCGTGAAGTGGTTTGGAGATGCTTGGAGGAGAAAGGAGTGTTACCCTTGTATATTCGAGTTATTAAGGATATGTACGAGGGAGGTAGGATGAGCGTTAGGATGCTAAGAGGGGTTACTCATGACTTCTTCATTGGTAGGCCTGCATCAGGGTTCCGCCTTGAGCCCTTTTCTTTTCACTCTAGTTATGGATGAACTTACAAGAGATATTCAAGATGAGTTACCTTGGAATATGCTTTTTGCAGATGACATTGTTCTTATTGATGAGACCAGTCAAAGGGTTAATGACAAGTTGGAGCGATGGATGCATACTTTGGAATCTGGTGGTTTTAGAGTAAGTAGATCAAAGACAGAGTACCTTTATTATTGTTTCAGTGGAAAGGTAGATGCGAGGGGAGAAGTCACCCTGGATGGGCGGTCGATACCTAAGGTCGAAAAGTTTAAGTATCTAGGCTCAATTATTCAGCAGAATGGGGTTATTGATGAAGATATTAACCAACAAATAAAAGTAGGGTGGTAAAAATGAAAGTATACCTCAGGCGTGTTGTGTGGTAAGAGGGTGCTCCTTGGATTGAAATGCAAAGTCTATCGCATGGTAGTTAGACCGGTCGTTCTTTATAGATCGGAATGTTGGCCTCTAAAAAAGATGCAAGTTTAAAGGCTGACGGTAGCAGAGATGAGGATGATGAGGTGGATGTGTGGTTATACGAAGGTAGACAGAGTTAGAAATGGAGTTATCAAGGACTTGGTTAAAGTAGCTCCCATCAGAGATAAGATGAGAGAAACAAGACTCCGATAGTTTGGTCATGTAAAGAAGAGAAGTGTGGACGCTCTAGTGAGGAGATGTGAGATGATCAATATCTTCGAAGGCAGAAGAGGGAGGAGACGACCAAAGAAGAGCTTGGATGAGGTGATTAGAGAGGATTTGAGAGTTGTCGGTTTGACGGATGACATGACTCCGGATAGGAAGTTATGGCGGGATAAGATTAAGGTCTTAGATCGTGGAGAGTCGACCCCGTAGTTTCTTTTGCTTGCGATGGCTTAGTGCTGGTAGAGTCTTTTTTCTTTTTCTTTGTTTGTGGGTTTATATGCAGGTTGAACGGTTTCCCGAGAAGAACTCTCATTGCTTATAGCTGGTTGTCCAGGTATATTACTTTCCTTCGTTATATTGTTCGCTTATTTCATAGTTTTAGCATCTGATCTTTTTTACCTTAGTTATCATCTGCTATAGAATCTTTCTTCCATGTAATGTTTCCGGATGTAATGTTTTCACAAAATCTTTCTTCTATAAGTTATTTTCACAAAACTCGTTTTGGTGGGTCTCTTGGAATCAACCTCTCTACGGGTAGGAATGCCAGTAGAAGTAAGGTTGCCTACAACTGAATCTTCCACTGAGAATTGTTGTTGATGTTGTTATTTTAATTAATACTATTCACTTTGATACCTGGTTTCTTACAAGGTCCCTGTCCTTCCCCTTGACAACATGACCCTAGAACATCACATCCAGCCTAAATTACTTCCTTGTCCTCTCCCTCTTTCTTCCTCAACCCTACCTATCCTTCCCAACCCCAATTTCAAATTTAATCATTATTAAATTTACCCCTAATATTTTATTATAATTTCTTATAAAATTTAAATGAAAAAATAGTTTTAATTTTTTTGGATCATTATAAACACAAAATTTTAATTTATAAAATATAAATTGATAATTCACTACATGGTTGGACAAGAATATATATATATATATATATATATATATATATACATATATATATACATATACATATATATATATATATATATATATATATATATATATATATATATATAAGTGTGTGTGTGTGTGTGCGTGTGTATGTGTGTGTGTATATATATATAAAGAGCTTGCAAAGAAAATCTTCATACTTAGTATAATACTAGGTTGCCCTCTCTTTCCTGACAATTTCCATGACCCCACCTAACTTCCACCATAATCACCATCAACAGCACCAACGAGACCGAAGAAAGTCACCACGTCACATCCAGCGCCCTAACACACCATTAATGTCACTTACAACCACCACAACTCATGACCATATTCATTTTCTCCCTTCAACCATCATTGAACCACAATTTCTTTACGAGTATGGCGAAGAACCAAATTCGTCACCACATTCTAGCCATCTAAAGCCACACCATAGGTCAAATATCACCTCGCATATACTATATGAGCATCCCTTTACGTCCCGATATGGTCGTTCTATCCAACACATATGTTAATCATAATGCAAGTTGAATAGTAAATAATAAGTCTACATATCATAATGCAAACTCTATATCATATTCATAAGAGTTACATATTCCCACAAAATCACACCAACGCTTATATGCTAAAAAGTTATCTATATGACAAATACATCATGCGCTCCTATTGAAAAAAGCCCAATGTACCATACGCAATAGGGGAGACATGACAAATCCTGTTAAGTTACTCAGAACCTCAATTTCAAGTCTCAACTATTAAGTTAAGATCGCATTAATGAACTTGAGTTTAATTTTAAATATAATCTTATCACACTTATATTTCTCTCAATAATTTTCAGTAAGTTATAGTCACGTTATCATGCTTGCCACACATTTCTACTCCATAATCTAACTAAAAGTTAATTTATAATTGAAGGAACCGTTCTTCGATCATTACTACTCATTCATCTCGTGTGAAAAAGTTAGTTGAAAAGAAAATATGGTAAGCCATAAATTATTGAAAGAAAAATCAATAGGAAAGAAAGAAGCATGAGCGAACACTTGAATATGGTTGTTGGTCTGCCGTGCGTTGTAAAAAGAGGCCCAAAACACAGGAGACAGAAAATGTGAATCATTATGGCCCAGTTTATGTTCCATAAACTTATAGCCTTTGTGGGCCAAATAATGGGCCACCCTTCTACGCGAGCAGCACTTGTTTCATGCGCCCAACCCGGTGGTCCATTTCACCGGATTTTTATCTTTTTTT
>JACYFF010010365.1:99889500-100011819 GCA_017589665.1 Selenicereus undatus | reverse complement strand
TAACTTAAACAATGCTTTTTCGAAAGCCGGTCAGACGCTAGCCATGAGAACCGCATCCAAAAGCCGGTCAGAAGCTAGCCAAAGACATGGGACAAATGTCAGCCTATTCGAACCAGAGCCCTAGGACAAGTCAGCCAGGGGTTGGGTTAAGCCCCCGTTAGCACCTGTGATGATATACGAGTACTCCAAAAGCAATGCATAAAGCAACTCAAAGCCACAAAGGATACTCCATTGGCAGTAGATTCACAATTCAACAAGCAAGAATACAACATCATCCCATCTATGCAAACGAAAAGACTACTCAAGTCTTGGGAGTGTAATAATGTCACACAAGCAAAAAATTGCAGCCAAAATTGAGAAAAAGGTTCCCAAGATAACCTAAGAGCGACAACCTTTGCAACTCCCTCACTTTTTGTCTTCCTTCTCAGCCTCAGCAGCCCTCTTCAACCGAGCACCATAGTGACGCTCATTGGTGCGCTCAAGGCGGAGCTTAGCATAGGCATTGAATGATTTCATCTCATCGGTGACCTTAACAAGCTCCACAGTTGGCTGCTCTCTCTGGACAGGCATGTAATCACCATGGACCTGTGTGGCAGTCGCAAGTTCCTCTGGAGTTGAATCGCCAGCCTGCATCAAAAATGCAAAAAAGTCAATGTCAAGAAGCCAAAACAAAAAAAAAGTAGGGAAGTCAACAAACCAATGTCAAAAGATCTAAGAACTCTACTACAGCATAATCAGACAAAAAAGACAGAGAATGGCACCTTAAACTTCCGCGCATGCCTTGGGAAGACAACTAGCTTAGCCTTGTAAGTCTTCAGCCTCTGGACATTCGTCTGAAGGCCTTCAAGGGAACGGTTTCTACGACGGTGGTCAACGGCAATGCCAATAGTTGGAGCAAGCTTCTTTGGAATCCCGGCTGCCTAGAACATTGTAAAGAACCATCTAATCAGACTATCCAGGAAAAGCCTCCAACCAATGGATAAAAAGGAAAAGAAAACAAAAGGGGAAAATCAACAATCAATCAGCAAGAGTTGCCCATCAATGATAAACAAGTATACATTCAATGCAAGGTTAAGAAAGGTCATAAATGTGATAACAAACAGGCATGCAAGATAAACTAAAGCCTCAGTTGATCATTATTCCAAGCTGAGACTACATTACCACTAACATTGCACACATACTAATCCTCAAAGATAATCATTGACATGAAAATTCATATCATATATGATGATTTTTTTTATGACAGTTTGCACCCAAATATACATGCACAAAATATCGCAGAATCAAATACGATGAGCTCAATTTATACTTTAGTAAAACTAAACAAGTTGCATTACTGGAAACTAAAATAAAGGACAGATAATGACCAAAAAGAATCCTACAAAAGACCAAGCAATTATAAGGGACAGTTCTGCAGCAAATGACATCTACAAGCAGTGGCGGATCTAGAGTTTCAAATTAGGGGTGTCCACCTACGAACAGTTAGCAATCTATTATTTTTTGGGGCTTATTTTAGGGGTGTCGACCCATAATATTGATATAGGCTTCAAACAATTTTTTTTGGGTTAGGGGTGTCCATGGACACCCCTCCCTCCCACGTAGATCTGCCACTGTTTACAAGTAACTGTTAAATGTGGGACCTGATCCAATCACTGATCGCCCATGCATACATCATCCAAGATTTATTTAAGTTACGTGATGTCTAAAATACAAAATTGCGAAAAGGACATGAATATTAACAATACCTGCAGCTCTTCAAGAGAGAATCCTCTCCCAGCCCTGACTTTCATGTTATACTTTAGAGTTTGACCATGAACAATGGGACGAAGAGGTCCTGCAGTGGGCCTTGGGAAGATCTTCACAGCCTTCTTTTGTCTAGCTGAAACAACGCAGAAAAGAAGCAGTGAGATAATTTGCTCATAAGACCTAGAAGTCCTCAAAATTAACCTATGACTGAAACTTAAAACTGGGGCAAATTACTGACCAAGACGTCTTCTTGTCTTGCGAGCAGGCTGGTTAAACCAAGTCCTGACATAATTTTGCCAGTGTTTCTTGAAATGCCCATTGGGCACAACGTTGTTATGCCTCACCATGACTTACCTTACCTGCTAACAGAAGCCAACATCTAAACTAAGTGAACAGTATTCACATCAATTGTAACATCAAGGGCAAATGCTAAACAAATGTATTAGAATACTCGAGCCCTGGAAAGGAAAGCCATATAAGCCTCAGTAAACTCCTAAATATGCCCTCTTTAGTATTCCACATTCACACACGATGAACCCTGAACTTGGCACTGCCTGGTTATATTTCCAGCAAATACCCAATCTGACAACTGAACAACACAAGTTGTGCATCTAAGGCACAACAGAAATCTAGTTCATAAGATCACTTTATTATCATCATTTACCACATTCAGACTCTCAAAATTCCAAAAATAATACACTTTTAAAAGCAAAAACAACAGGTGCCCAAAGAGAGAAAAGTAATACTTGCTAACCGGGGAAAAAAAGTGAAAAATGCTTTTCTCAGTAGTGGGCACATCACCTTATAGTAACACAGTTGTGTTCTCTCTAGAAGCCTAAAGCAAAATCTCCCACGCAATAATCGCAATTGCTTTTCAATTTCACAAAATCAGCTTAAAAGATAAAATCTTCACGAAGATCAACAAATAGATGTAGCAACGAAGAAAGGACTTACTAGAACGAGTGAAAAGTATTATCAAATTTGACATTTAAAAGATGAATCCTAACAGCTAGCGCTAAAACGCAAAAATTCAATCCTAACAGCTAGCGCTAAAACGCAAAAATTCAATCCATATTGTAACTTCAAACTGCTAATTTCACTGCTTTTCAATCATCAAACTCACAAATCAATCCCCAAAACGATAAAAATTTTTAAAAAAATCATCAACATCAGTCTTCTTCCTAACATGCGTGCTAACATAACCGAACAATCAAACAAACAATTTCCTAGAAGAAATGAACATCATCGAAGCATTAAACCCTATTCAAATGAAGAGAGCGAGTGAAGAGTACCTGGAAGTGGAATTGGTTGGGTGGGTGGGTCGAAAATGGGGAGAGGGGAACTGGCCGAGCAGCCGTCGATGGTGTTTTCTAGGGCTTAAAACTGAAGCACTCAATCGTGTGCCCTAGAATGGACGGCCTAGATTGCACGATCACCTTGGGCTGGGCTGTTTGGTAGCTTGAGGACTATCGTGAGTAACCTGTCCGGGTTTTCTCATAACTTCTTGATCATCTTCATATTATACATGCACTTAGTATTGGGCCTCATAGAAAGCCCTTTTTCGAGTCTCAACCCAAAATATTGTTTTATGATTTTGGTTAAAAAGGGAGGCATTCAGTTCATGTTTTCGATTAAAGATATTTTGATTCAAGTCATGTGATCTTAGATTTGGATAAACTTCAGGTCAATCAATATTTAGTTCAATGAATTTATCTTGTAAAAATAAGTAACTTTGTACAAATTTCGAATCACAATTTGGTTTGATTCAAGTCAGTTTGGATGTTGGATGCTTTTTCAAATGAGCTTGTTCGAGTTTGAGAACGGATCTTTCTATTCAGATTTCTAGTTTCAAACAGTTTTGCCTAATCTTTTTTTCCTCCTCAATGATTTTTTGTTATCTATCTCACTTAGAGAAACTTCAATTAGAGTTCCAAATTTTGGAACTTCACCCCTTTACATCCTCAAAAGTTCCATCTTTTATAACTTACATTCTTTCACCTCTCTAAACCATAGGACTTCGATTCGAATCACACACTAAAAACATTTATCATAGACCACCCCATACATAGAACCTTTTTTTTTGCCACCTAAACATTATTTTAAGGGAAAAACAAAGAAAAAACAAAAAAAAGTCACAAAAAGACAAAAAATAGAATTTAGAATGGAATTGTAGTGCGGTCCGACTTACAGGGCAACAAACACGGAACGTGTGCTAGAATTCATGCATGTGCGTTGCGGATCCCTCATGCTAGAATACGTTCCAAGCGCTGCTATTGCTCTTACATTTGAAGGCCCACTACAGGTGAACTGGGGCTGTTAGATGTGAGTTTGTGAATACAATTCTCTGGTATCTTGGAACAAAATCAGAACTAGTTAACAATGAGAGACTGATTCTCCTTCTTTGTCAAACACGGTAGGTGAAGTAGCAATGGTAGACTTGGATATAGTAGAACAGCCCATAGGAAATGATCGTCCTATTTCCTCCTTTGAGCTGAATTGTGAGGTGGGCCAATCATCAAAAAATAATACATGGGTTGTGGTGATGGGCCGAAACCAATCCTCTAAGAGCCATCATGGGCCAGGCCATCCTCAGTCAACCAAATCTATGCCCAAAAGTAGACCTACGACAAAGTCTTTTCGCTCTAATCATGGAAACCGAGTTAGGCAAGTTGATAAGGGCAAAGCACCTATCAGCCCAAATCAAACGCCTTTACACCAGCCTCACTTATTGCCCATACACGTGGCAAACTCATTCTCAATGCTCGATGACGCTACGAAATTGATGCCCATTAATGCTTAATTATAGACCAACCACACTAAGTTCAATCCCCCATCTTCCTACTGTCAAGCCTTAGCTGCTCCAATTATCCATCAACCCTAATCACCATTCATGCATTCTAGTAATAATCCCACTGGTAATCCTCCTTCACCCATGCCTACTACAGTGCCTAACTCAAGTAACACTCCTTTTGAGGAAACGCATGGTAGGAAGTTAGGCAACTTCTCTGATTTATTACTTAGGTCTGTTACTACTGCCTGTTCTCCGACATTGACAAGTCGTTCCACACATCCTCATTGTCTGACTCATGAAGAACCTTCCCCTGTGGCTCCAAAACCGAAGGGAGTCTCATCCTCATAATTCAACTCCAACATCAATTTTCCCAATGCAATTCTCCCAGCTAGAGCCCAATCAGAATCGTACTCCCCCACGAACAGTAAAGCAAATTTAACCACCAGTCATGATGTTCCATCCTCATCCAGAATTCCTAATGGGCCATTTCCTCCCACCATTTCTCCCGTTGTTTTCGTTCCTCAGCCCCCTAATTGTCCATCCAAAACCCCTCCTCAATCTTTTCCCAACTTTTTCCACCCCGACACTTTGGCCGATCTTGGCAGAACCATTGTCTCCGATAAACTGCCCAATCAGGGAAAGCATAGACAGGCAGATGGGACAAGCGGTGTCCACCCAACACATCTTGCAGCCACCCACATGGAAACACAAGGAACCTAAAATTCCCCAATTTCAAGCTCCCCCTTATATCTTGCAGCTGAGAGATGTCAACGAGCTCGGCGACGAGATCGGTATGGCCTATTACAAAAAGCTCATCCAGTGTTTTCGCCTCACTCAACTACCCAATTTCTTAAAGATAGTGATTTTCTACAACTTCCCGCTAGCCCATCTACCTCGAGTAAGAGTATCTCTCAAACCGATGAAGAAATTGCTACTTTACAATATGAGTTCAAGGAACCCAACTCAGCAGCCACTTTTGAGCCCGTCGGTTCTCACATACTCAAGGCGCCTGAAGCCACCAGCCTCTGCATCCCACAGTCAAATGTCCATGAATCATAGAAGTCGTAAGATATTGATGTGGAATGTTAGACGCAATTCGTCTAGCAATTTCTTTATTTTTTTGTTAGACGTAATTCGGGAACATCATCCTCATCCTTATTGAGGCTACCCCACCTAACCATACTGTGAAGCTGATTCAGGATAGCTATGAGTTTCCAAACTTTAATTTTGTGGATCCAATGTGTCGTCGTGGTGGTATCTAGTATTTTTGGAAGCACCCTGTGAATACGATCGACTTCATCTCAACAGAACCCTCTATGTTTCATAGTTTACTCACAATGGCGCTAGACGAACCAGAAGTGATGCTTACTACCATGCATGCACCAAGTGCATCATCGCAACGCCCACATTTCTGGAACCACCTAGCAAGCGACCCTCCTCCTCCTAACCATCCTTGGTTAGTTTTGGGAGATGTCAACACTGTGACGAGTGCAGCTAAAAAAAAAAAGGTAGGAATTTGAGAATTTTAAATTGTTGAGCCTTTTAAAATTTTCTTAGTGCTTGCTCTCTAATTGATTTCGGCTTCTCTGGACCTCCCTTTACTTGGGATAACGGTCGGTTTGGAACAGAGCATATCCAAGAACGACTGGCTGGGGCACTATCCAACCCAAGCTAGTTGCAAGCATATCCTCATACTCAAGTAACCCATCTCCCTCGTCTTTACTTTGATCATTTCCTAATTTTAGTGGACTTAAGCCCTGCCCAGCAGACTTTTCCCCTTCCTTTTCGTGGATTGGTGCCTTAGACAATGCATGAGGATTTTGACCGCTTTTTTTAATTTGTGTTGGAAGTCCTATGATCCCATGATTGACAATATTTCCAGATTCCAGGCCCAAGCCCCTATTTAGCATAAAAATATTTTTGGAAATTTGAGCACCAAAAAGAAACGTATCAGAGCCCGTCTTGTAGGTATTCAGAAAGCTTTGGGTCGAGATCCTAGCCCTTTTCGGAAAAGTTACAAGCAGATTTGTTCTTGCTCTATGATGATACTAGTAACATGGAGAAAATTCTTTGGGTCCAACGTGCTCGAGTGTGTAACTTTTTATGTAAAGACCTTAATACTCAATATTTCCAAATGGTGGTTAAGGTTAGACATGCTAAGTGTACAGTTCATAAACTTCAAAATGACGCTGGAACTTGGATTTCTGGGTTTTCTAACCTGTCCAATTTGGTGTATCGATATTTTTCCAAGTTTTTCAAATCTGTGGTCGTTGGGCCTCAGGAACCCTTGGACTTTCCTCTTGCTAGCCTTTTCTTCAAGGGTATGGACCACTTGGCCCAACCTTTTTCCTTGATTGAGAACAAAACTGCCTTATGGTCAATGAATTCTTATAAATGCCCCGGTCCATATGGTGTCCAAGCCCATTTCTTCAAGTATGGATGGAATGCAATGCATCCATTCCCAGTGTCTTTTGCTAATGCTCTCCTCCAATATCCCCAGAAAATCAAAGATATTAATCAAACTTTCATTTGTCTTATTCCCAAGAAAGAGTGCTTCACAAAGGTAGAGGAATTCCGTCCCATAAGTATGTGTAATACTTCTTATAAGATTATCTCCAAACTCATTGTTAACTGCATTAAACCGTTCCTAAACCAATGTATTGGACCTTGTCAATCCAGCTTTGTCCCAGGAAGGAATATTATGGACAACGTCATTTTAGTTAAAGAGATTGCACATTCAATAGCTAAAAGTAAAAATAAAATTAAACCCCTAACCGTTAAAATTGATCTTTCAGAAGCCTATGACAGTATTGAATGACATTTTATCCAGGATACTTTGAATTACTTTGGATTTCCCTCTACCCTAGTCAATCTTATTATGAACTGTATGAAAAGGCTATACTGTATTATCCAGCATGAGGTTGTGTATAAGCGATGGATCCCTTTTACATTACGATCCTGCCAAGCATCCCACCTCTTTTATGCAAATGATGTTATATTATTTAGGGCGGCTACTTTGGATAATTTAGGACTTATGATTCAAACGATTAGGAGTTTTGGTAAAGTTTTTGGCCTTAATATTAATGTCAATAAATCTCGCCTAATTATCCCTAAATCGTTGCATCATAAGTTACGTAGAATTTTACCTAGATTAGTTCATACTCCTGTGTCAACAGCTTTTGAGAAATATCTAGGCATTCCTTTAGTAACCCTTAAGCCTAGACCTAAGGATTTTGAGGAACTTGTGCTCAAATTCTTGAAGTGGCTTGCTGGTTGGCAAACTAGATTCCTCAATTTTGCTGGTCGTGCAACACTTATTAAGTCCATTATTTCATCATTGCCTGTGTATCATATGCAAACTTCTCTGCTCCCATCCAAAACTATTAAATCTAGGGAACAAATTATGCGATGATTCCTCTGGAATAAAAGTGGGCATGGAAATTATTTTGCGCAAATTGGATGGAAAACCATCACCTTACCTAAACAGAAAGGGGGACTCGGGATAAAAAAACTTTGCTCAATGGAATAAAGCCTTTTTAATGAAGCTGTTATGGATTTGCTACCACAGAGAAAACCGTCCTTGGGTTCATTTTATGTGAGCTAAATACTTGTTTAATGCGAAATTTGAGTTTCTGGTAAATAAAGCTCATTATTCTCCATTCTGGAAAAGCCTAATTATGCTCAAGGACACTCTTTTCAATAACGGTTGCATTCAAATTGGCAAAGGAGACAATACTTCTTTCTGGTATGATAAATAGCTCCCATTAGGGCCTCTGGCAACACAAATTGCTACTGAACCCCCTAATTGGTGTGCTCACTATCGTGTTAGTAACTTCTTGCTTCATGGTCAATGGAAGCTTGATTACTTAAATCGGTGCTTGCCTTCTCACCTCTCTGAATATATACAAAGGGTTGTTCCTTCAATTGATCTAAATATGCCAGACTCTCCCATGTGGAACATTACTAAGAGTAAGAAGTTTACTAACGCTTCGACTTACTTCTCCTTAGTCTCGTTGGAGACCTCCAATAATGTAGTTGCGAAAATTATCTGGTCACTGAAAGTGCCTTCTAGAATGAAGTTCCACCTATGGCGATTATTGCATAAATCACTTCCGGTGGCTCATCTTCTAGCTCGGTTTGTCCCTGGTTTATCCCCCTCATGTGTGGTGTATGGTTCTGCAGTTGAGGATCATTTTCACCTGTTTAGGGATTGCCCTTTAGTAGGGGCAACGTGGACTCGATTCTTACCAGATTACGACCCGAATCATTACAGGCTTTTTTTCACTCTTGATTGGCAACATTGGCTGGAGTTTAATTTTTCAAATAGTGTTGGACTACTCTGGCATATCCTTTTTGCTGTTATTTGTTGTCATTTATTGTGTTATCAGAATCGATGTGTTTTTGACAAATCTTGTCAAAAAACAAATTGATTCTGGCAACGTATAAATGTTGAAGTATGTGGTATTTCTTCTTTGCAGGATCAGTTCTTTACCACAGAACATACTGTTATCTCACGGAAGCCACCTACACAGCTGGCCTTCAAAATTAATGTGGAAGCATTTCAAAATGCAAATCGAACTTCTGCTGTGGGCGCGCAGCTGTTGTTCGAGATGCTGACTTCCAATGGTTCATTGGTATCACTAGGAAGAGTGTCTCCCCTTGCATTTTGGAAACTCTGCTCTTAACGCTAAAGGAAGCTTTAACCCAAGCATGGGGATATAACATTGATCACCTGGAGATTGATTTGGAAAAACAGTTGATCACCGAGCTCCAAGCTGGACCATTGGGTTGTCGATCTTATTTAAAGAATGTGATCACAGATATCCGAGAACTATTAGATCAAAAATGGTTTAGCTTATGGCACATATTTTCGATGGTTCTCTTATTTTGGTTAATGGTTGTCTGTGGTATATGCTTCTGCCTGTATATTTTTGTAATGTAGCTCACTTACCTACCCGTTGGTTTTTGCTGTAAGCGGGTGGTCTTTCTTGATTTTGGGCATTTTGCCGATATAGGCCCATTGAATGTCGGGTTGTATATGTTAACGTTGTTTTTTCCACCAAAAAAAAAAATCAACTTGGTCCGATTTGTACTCCTTTTTCCAAAAGCTCTGTAGAAGTGGGAATTATTATGGCACTCTTTAAAAAAGAAAAAACATGTCTATATGTTTGGACATTTGGGGCAGGGGGTTATCAGGAAAAAGAAGTATTGTTTACTTTGTGTGTATGCTTTCTTCGCCAAGTGAGCAGTAACTCAATTGCACCAAGTACACCTTCTTCCATTCTAAAGGTTACGGATTGGACTCCTAGACTCACGAAATAATTTTTGTCTACTTCACTTGTATAAGGTGCATAACTAGGCCCATTGGAGCAGGTTTGTGTAGGGTTTGCCTTGCCTCCCCAGATTCGAGCTTGGTGGACCTCCTGAATAGAATTTCTATACACAATAATTATTCCATATTCCCAAGAGCATGCAATTCTATTCTTATATATGTATATATTGTTCAATGCGTATTTGTCATATGAGCCATTATTGATATATATTTAGTTTGCATAACTTCCGAGAGTACATATTCTCGAGTATATAATATAGACTTTGATTTCTACATGCTTGAATGTTTAACCATATAACATATATATGCTTTCTTTACTAGCTTATGTTTTACTCCATCTTAAGGACGGAAGTATTGCTCGAACCCAAAAAATCCGATAAAAAAACTCACCCCATTTCGCACCCGAATGTTGATGAAAATGGATTTCTAGTGGGTATGGATGCGGGTATGGGTATTGCGTTTGAAAATGGGTATGGGTATGGGTATGGGTATGAATTCTTAAAATCTAGACCCGATTGTGTACATGATTTTTTAGTAAAAGGCGACCAAAATATAATAAAACCCAAAAATAAATATTAGGCATGAAACTCTAAGTGTATAGTATTTAATTATGTAGAAATGATTTATTTTTTTTTAGAATTTTAATTTCCGTGAGTTCATCCGGACATGAATCTTAGTAGCGTCATTTGAAATTACTAATCAAATGTAGTGCGTATGCAAATATGGGTTGAATATAGGTGACACTTTACATACTCTATATATACCCGAATAAAACCTGTATACACAAAGGCCCTGTTTGGCAAAGAGTTTTTTGGCCAAAAAGAGCTTTTTTGACCAAAATTAGCTTTTTGACCAAGTAAAAATGCTAATTTGGGTGTTTGGTGGAAGAGCTTTTTAAAAGAGTTTTTTGGGTCCAAAAAACTAATTTAAAAAAGCTAATTCCATGAGCTTTTTGGAAGAGCTTTTTGAAGAATTAACTTTTTATTTCACAACTTTGTCAGAAACAGCTAATTTTACCAAACAGTTTTTCAACAAACAGTTAATTCAAACAGCTAATACAAACAGCTAACTCAAACAGCTAACAGCTAACAACTAACAGCTAACAGTTGTTTGCCAAATAGGGCCAAAAACCTGGATGGATATGAGTATGGCTACAACCATCCAAAACCCGATGGGTTTAGGTGTGGGTATGGATGTGATTTTTGAAAATGATTATTGCCGCAGGTATAGCTCAACCTACCCTGAATCTGCCCCACGCCCATCCCTACTCTCTATGATGATCAGACTTACAATTTTGTATCATCTCGCAACCACACACAAAAAAAAAACTATGGCATGTTTAAATCATGTCCTTAATTCGCTGCTTCACCTGAAAGGACATTCCCATTTTATAATACTAGTATAGACCCGTGCTTTGCACGGTGGTTTATAAAATAGATAATAAGTTATTTATAAAAGACACATAGTTGCCATTATTATTTAGAAAAGAAGACACAAACAAGCTACTTAGTAAGTGAAGTTGTTATAAGTAGAAATAAATTTTCACTATAAAAAATTAATAAGCCTAGTTATTATAGTTAGAATTTTTAGTATTATATAGTTTTTTATCCTTTTCTTTTAGAAAATTTTTATCTTTAAAAATAGATCTATTCTAGTCACAATTCATTCAAGTTATCTCAATACGTAGTTATACGTCAAAAATTAGTCATCCATGATGTGCTTAGACTTCTCCTTTTCAAATCATGAAGTTAGGTAGCCTTTTGTTGGAAAATATATCATCGAATTCTTCTTTTGACAACATATCTCCTAAGGTTAGCGTTCCACTTAAATCATGAGTTGCAACACAAATGAGTTTGTAGATTTAGGACTATAGATTTTGTAATTTTAGGTGATTTGAATTAAGCAAATTTTATTTTTCTAGAAAAAGAGGGACTGTAAAAATAGTTGATGGATTTATAAAAGTAATAAAAATTATCATATATAGTAGCTGGGCTATTGATTTGAAACTACTTAACAATTTATATAAGTTGTCCCATCTCAGAAGGAAAGATAATGAGTTAGCAGAAAGGCGCATGTTAGGATATTCTAGTTAAATCATGGATCATAATTAGTTACAACATATTACCTATAGAGTTCTGATTGTCTGTTTAGTTAACCCATAATTTAAAAATTCAAAAATAGTATTTCCAAATTTGTTCCTTCGGTTAGCTAACCTAAAATGGGGTTATTTTATTTCTTGAAATTAGAAGGACCCATCAAAATCTCAATTAACACATGATTTTAAAAAAAAAACCCCAAGAAATTAAAATTTTCTATAACCTTACCTTGTGATTTGTGTATGAATTTAACTATATGACATGTTTAATAATTTTGAACATTTGCCATGATTTATGAAAAAAAAACTACAAACAGTATTCAAGAATGCATTACAGTATTTTACTAAACAATAAAAATTGTTACATTGATTCAAGCATTCATTACAGTATTGAATGTATGCTACGATAAATATTCAAGTATGCATCGTAATTTCTAACTAAATAATGAAAATATTCAAGCATGCATTATAGTTTCTAATTGAACAATGGAAATAGAAAATTATATTGATTCAAACATACATGTAGTATTGAACGTATGCGATGATTTTAAAGAGAAAACTGAAAAATTACATCTGTTCATGTTGGGGGCATATTTTGAAGGTGAATAAGTTAATCAAAATCGTTCTAAAGACTTTATAAATTAGGATCAACTTTTTAATATTAAACTCATCTCATATATCCATTTATGTAATTTGATCCTACTGCAAGCATTCCTAACCCAATGAAATCCCCCAACACCCCCTCGATATTGTTCTAAACTCCAACCTGACCACCTCACTTAATTTTCAAAATAGCAAAATTTTTGAAGATATGGAGGACTATACTCTTATGTACGTATGTAAAAATAAAAGTCAAATTTTTTGTTCTTTTTATATATTTTAACAGTAACTTTTGTAAATTATGAAAATCATATTATAATTTGTAGTATAGATATTTAAAATTTTTTAAATGATGTAAATAAATAGGTCACCAAACAATTTAGATACATGTGAAATAGCTTGCATTGTTGTTTCCATTAAAAATTTGAAACGCCAAGGACGATGATCAAATTATTAGAGTTTTTCTTGTAAAAAAACAAAAATCTATAAATGAACAACATAAATAAAACATGAAAGAATTTAAACACAATTAAGTTACTAATACAATATAATATAATATAAGCAAAAAAATTTTAACCTAAGTCATAAATCGGCCGGAAATAATTCAGAATATAAACGAATCAAACCAAATACCATCACTATTAATCAAACCTGACAAAAACTACACCTAAAAAAGTGAGATTACGAATTGTAGCAAGAAATGAATGATGGCGTCAATTAGTGAAAGATTAAATATCAAGAAAACAAAATTAAGCCACATATAGGAAGGAATATTTACAACAAAAAAGTACAAAAATTTCAATCAAATACGATCAAGCATTTTGACACTACTAATTAGAAAAGAAGAGGTCACTTGCTAACAAATTAACAAATAAATATATGAGAAAGGAAACACTAATTGTTATATTTGTGGAAGTGAGGTAAAAAAGATCACTTTGACATACACAAGCAATGAGCAAGACAACATAATTGATTTCAATTATGAGACGTATTCTAATATATAATTTCAACTATGGGTAAGAACTACTTGACTATTTACACTAATATTGAAGGTTCAAGAATGATATCTATTTTATCTATCATTTTCATTGTTATTTGTTACTAACTACTTCATAATTCATATTTCCATAATTATGGGATTATTCTTTATTGGATTTGACTTTATTATTTAAAATAATATAAAGGTATAGCCACTCCATAATCTTTATTTTAACCATTACAGAATTATACTTCCTGATATTATACTTTCCTAAGATCATTTCCTTAGTGGTTAGTGATTTTTTTTCACCATTATGGAATTATACTTCCTGATATTATACTTCATGGAATTAATCTTTTTCTACAATCTAGTGGTGATAAGGAGACGGAATGAATTCAAAAGGTTTAAGAAGGATGTTTTTTATAATTTTCATAATCACTAAATACTACATAATAATTCCTTTTAGAAAAAAATACTCCATAATCCTCATTTCGACAATTATGGAATTATACTTCATAAGATTATACTTTTTTATGATTATTTCCTTATTTAACATGTTTTTTCCTTACTACTATGTGAGAGAATTGAAAATTATAAAATTAATTATTTTCAACAATCGGATGGTTGTGATGAGGAGAGAGAAAAAATCCAAAGGTTCGAAATCTCTAATTAATGAGAATGTAAGAAAATTTCACATCATCACAACATTACTTTTATATATAGTATAGATTGTTGCTAATCTCTTAAGTATTCTCGCTCTTTGTAGTACAATTAGATGTGGAAATAAGTCGAGTTAGCTCATGAGCTGTGAGGATTCACAAGATAACTTGGCAGAAGACTTGGAAAGTTCTGGTCAAAAGAAGCTCGAACTCGTAATGCAAATGAGCCACAAACTATTTCAAAGCTGAGTAGACTATATGTAAAAGCGGATGGCAATAATATAGGTTGAGCTTGACTTATATATAATCACCGAAAGGCTGTTTGCTTGCCTCCCAACCTCCTCACCAAGGTTCGACTCTGGGGAGGAACCTCTGTTTGCGTATTCTTTGGAAAATATAGATGTGTAAGAATGTAAGGAGCTGTTGAATTGTTGAGGAGTTGTATAGTATAATTTGTTTTACAATTAATATTTTGAATGAAAAATAATAATATTAAAATAATATACCTATTGAAAATAAACAATTAATTAAGTTAATTGCACAACAATAAAATATATTAATCCCCATAAACTTGGTGAATAAAATTTCGCCTACTTGAGGTGATTTTTCATATGAACATTAATTTGATCGCATAAGCAAAGTATAACAAAAAAATTTTTTTTGACAAAATTGAATACAACTCTTCAAATAAATTTCTATTTTAAGTAAATATTTAAATATAAATAAATATATGGTCATCTATAATAATATATATTTCATGTCGAAACTCAAATATAATTTACGTCATTATATTATGTTTTTATGTTTATGTAAATTTTGTGTTCATAAGATATTTATAAATTTTGTATATTGGTAGTATCATTAAAAAAATATACATATTTCTGTACCTAAAATAAATGAATATTATGGAAAATGTATAGAGATGTAAGGAAATGTATGGAGATGTAAGAAGATGTAATGAGATGTAAGAAGATGTGAGGAAATGCAAGATATGTTAAAGATCTAAGGAGTTGTAAAGAGATGTAAGAAAATATAAACTTTTAGCTAAATCTTAAAAACCGCGAAATAGAACATGTAATCACCCTTCTACTTGTCGTACGTTTGGGAGTTACAATCATATGTCATACTATTGCCATCATAAAATTCCTTTCATTTTTGGTTTTATTGTTCACTCATCCCAATGTTCATTTGCAATCTTGGGCTATCGTTTGGCTAAGATTTAAAAAAAAAAAAAACTTTTTTTCCATTTCAAGATTTAAGTTTGAATTTGAATATTTGATGCTTTACATATAAAAAAATAGTAAGAACAAACGAAATATGGCTTGATAAGGCTCATGAATTTAGGCAAGCCAAGCCTGGGGCCCAAGTGCCTATCTCATAAAATACTTTCCAGGTTGGGCTTTCAACTTGCCGAGCTTGAGCTCTATTTCGGGTAATTTCAACAAAAATAAATGAAAGCATCAATGAGGCCATGTGGACAACAGATACAGTTTGATATTTTGAGCCTTTACCGTCGTATTTTGGCAATAGCAAATACCTTCTAGAAATTAATTGCGCACTTGGTAGGGTTGAAAATTATTTTCTTAAAAAATAATTTTTCATATAAAATGATTTTTAGCTCATAGTTTCAGTTATTTGATAAAAGGAAAAATAAACTTTCAGAAAAATGAGTTTCATTGGCAAAAAATAAATAAAAATGCTAAAAATGATTTTCCTTAATTTCGAACCATATGTTGAGGAATAGACACGAAAGACAGCAAGAGTGTCAGAGCCTAAGAAATGGAAAATCAACTTACGTTCTATTCAAAGTGAAAATATTTTCTTTCATTCTAGAGAAAATGATTTTCCCCTGAAAACGAATCTTCCCTCCTTGTTTTACCAAACATTGTAAAATGAGAAAATCATTTTTCAAAAAAATGATTTTCACTCCTACCAAACAAACCCTATAAAGAAAAAGGACAAGTCATGTTAAACATGGCAGATATCCTGAAATAAGGAATAGTTCGAATTTTAATTTCCAAATATTGGGAACAACTTTGACCAATTCTAATTTCAATCCTGAGTTTTTTTTGTGGGTACTTAAAATCGCTCATCCCTTTATGTCACTCCAACAATACAAAACCAATAATATAAAGAGCGTATATAGCTCATGCATGACATGCTCTTTTCAATTTTTGTTTCTTTCAGTTTAATTGAATTCGGTTTATTTGAGTAAATTGATCGCAAAAAATATTTGGTAAGATTATTTAAATAAGTCAACGTAAATTATTTTCATTTACTTTTTGTTAATTTAAACATGTACAACTTAGATACATTTCTAGTTGAAATACCCCCCCCCCCCAAAAAAAGCACACTCCATGAGTAAATAGAGAGAAAGACGTCTCAATCGCCATTCGCCAATGCCAGACAACTCCCCAAAAAAAGGGTTACAAAGGAAAATTTATAACATGGACAATTGTTTTATATAGCCTACAGATAGGCAAAGGATATTTGCTTGAGGGAGCGCGCTAGAGTATAAAATTAATTTATGAACCTTCAACCATCAGCTTAAACTTTTTTCAAAGTTGGTTCCTGAACAAAAGCAATTGTGAATATGATGGTAGAATATATATAAATCACTTGAGGGACACAAATTTTTCACATTCACGGACTAACAAGTCTAACATAATTGTGGTGTCAATTAGCTTAATTGGTAAAATTTCTAAGAATTTTTATCAAAAATTTAGATTCAAACCCCGCCTATATCAGTCCTTTGCCTCATTCATACCAAAAAAAAAAGAGGGTCTAACATGGTTTATATTCTTTGCCAACTAAATTTAATTGCTCATTGTTTCTTTAAAAAGAAAAAAAAGCTTACAATATGGCAGTTTTGATTTGTTCTTATCAACTTATTTTCATTAAACTTATTCTAAACTAAACTTGTTAGAAGTTATTTTGAATTTATTTGCTAAACTTATTATAAATTATTTGTGAAACATATTATGAACTTTTATTTGCTAAATATATTATGAATTTATTTGCTAATTTTATTCTAAACTGAACTTATATGAAATTATTCTATAAGAAATAAGATGCACATAACAAGGCCTAATATATGTATACATACTGTGATCATTTGAACTTTTCTCTTCCTCTGTTGTGGGAGGGGAGATTATTTATCTCAATTGATAAAAATTTTAGGAGTTATTATTAGATAATAAAAGTTTGAGCTTTACTATATCAACTTCTACATCCCTTAAAAAAACGATAGATCTATTTAATTTTGCAATAAAAATTGTGCCTTTTAAAGAAGAATATAATATAATTTCGATACTATAGTTTCGAGATGTATGATGGCATTATTTTTGAGTGATCGGGAAAATAAGAGGTCCGTAAATTCCCCCACAAAAAAAAGATAAGGTTGTATTTTTGAAACTATATTGTAAAATTGTGTCATATTGATAAAAATTTCTTATAGGGCTGTAAATAAATGTGGAAGATGAGATGTTAGTTGAGCAACTGAGGATGAATGAGAAAGGGGAAGCAAAGGTTGCCCAACTGCCCAGCTATTAAAAGTTGTCCGGAACTATCACGCAGCTTGCCTTCATTGCCTCCCGAGGGACCCCATTTCAAGGTGACGGAATCCGATTCCATCTTGGCGTTACAATCAAAGCAACGTAACTATCACATAAAACTTATACCATACACATGTGAGCATATATTTTTAAAAAGATACATTGATAAATAAATATTAAAAAATAAAATATACAATAAATATATTCGAAAAAATATATATAAATAAAATGTGAAAGCACGTACTTTTAAATGTACGTAAAATTTATACCATATATATGTGAACACATGTCTTTACAAGACACATTAGTAAATAAATATTCCGACAAACACACCTAGAAATATATATAAACAGAATGTACCATTTGTTTTTTTTTTGTTGTTGCTATTTTCACTTATTAATATGAATTGTTAACTAACTTTAGGCAGTGGCTATCTTGAGAGTTCTACCCAATTTGTCAGTAACGAGGATAAGAAGGTCATAAAAACATGTAGTTACAGTTGATAATGCAAGAAGATTGAAAACCTAAGTTGTCATCACATTAATTAGGCATGATGTCTAGTTTTGGTATCGACCTATGTTCTTGGAAATTAGATGCAATTTATAAGTACTCCATGTGAGCTATGCCTAATTTCGTGAACTCAATGGTTCTTGCTAATCTCCAACAAAATTCGCCAATTATTGATGATCTCGGTTGAAAAAATATATGAATCTATGAACTTTGAGTATGTTTAATTCTATTAATTTTAGTATACATTATATTCTTATTTGTGGCTCATCTGAATCGAAAAAAAAGAATATATAAATATTTCAAGAAAGTTGAGAATACTTTTTGGCAAATCAATCTCATAATTGTGCGCTTTGAGAGGGCAGCAATTTTTGGGTTAAAATTTTGGTCCACGCAGAATATTTTGTTTGACGAAAAAAGGAATATCTTTCTAGGTAGACTTGATAAATTGGTCATTTGATTTGGGTACGAATTAGGTTAAGTTTGACTTGGGACATTTTGTTGGTTAAGTGACATTTCGGGTCAGGTCATGTGAATTTCGGTTCGGGTCGACTTCGGATCAACCGATTTTTAGTTCAATACCATTGTCATGCAAAAATAAATAACATTGTAGAAACATTCAGATTGAATATGGTTCAATTCGGATCAATTCAAGTTTTGAGTCTACTTTTAAGGGAACCTATTTCAAATATTGGGTCGAATATGAATCTAGATCGTTGGATTCCGGCTTTGCGTTAGTTTTCTCAGCTTCATTTCTGGGCTAAACCCACTATATATACCCACACAAAATACCTCTGAAATCGTCAGGCCTCTGGCATCTACTGCTACATCCGATCGCAGTCCGGAGAGGGGGAGAGGAGAGCAAATCCAAGCACAGAAGAGCAATGGGTCTCAAGGTTTATCCTCCTCCTAATCTCCTCTCCTCTTTGTTATTATCGATAATGCTTCCCAATTTACTCGATTATTATCCGAATTTCAGTCTTCAGATTGCGTTTTCTGCTGAGTTATGAGTTCAATTGCACTCGATTTTTGTTGCATAATTTCAGATCTTTGATTGCGGATTCGGTATCATATGCGTAGCTTGCTCAGTTAATTTGATATGTTCAGGAAATTGCGTGAGATTATTCATCTAATTCCTTCTCACCCCTAATTAAAAATGAATATAAAATCATAAAGTAGTAGTAGATTTGGGCAGTAGATTGATTGATAATTCAAGATTTCCCCTTTTTCCCCCGTCTTTGAGAAGCTGTTAATGGGTGATTTTGTTGGTGGATCCTTAAACTGTCACTCTTAATTAGAATTTTATGCTTGAAATTTCATGATTGGTAAGATTGATTCAAAGTGAGAGACATAGAGGCTAAACTACTGCATGCTCGGTGTGAGTTGCAACAATCTATGTTATTTGACATTTGCACTATCCAGTGGGAACTCTGAACTGGGCCAGTTGGCTTTGAGGAAAAAATTTGGGAAAAAAGAAGTCTAAAATGCCCAGTATGAAGAACTCTCAACATATATGCATTAAAGACATTTAAAACCTTGAACATGGTGTGCATATGTTGAATTCAAGTATGTATAACTTTGAACATGGAATGTAAAAAAACTTCAACGGAAGCATATATGTTGACCTCGGCATACCTCATTGCAGTAACATAGGAAGCGGACGACCCAGATGATTGAGAGAATTGCTGGTTGTTGGAACAAGGATTGTACTGTTGTGGTTTGTCCTTGAGGGATGGATCTGTGATTGTCTAAGCTTTTGACTTATTGTTTAGTAACATAGGAAGCAGTTCACTGTAATATGCTCCTTAGCAGCTTTGCATTCAGGCTAGCTTGGCCAAATGCGGTACATGCATTTTTAATGCGGTACATGCATTTTTTGGGAGGGCTTTAGGGGGAAACTTCGAATGTGTTTCAAGCTAATTCACGGCCCTTGGTAAAATTCAGAGCTCTAGGGTTTTGCTGTGTGATCAGTTGTATCAATAGCAGAGAATTTTTGACAGCTTATACAGGGGTAAGACAATGCTGCATACACATTGACCTCTGCACACCTGTAGGACTATCCATCTTTTATAGTGTGCTTTTGATTAATGAATTTTCCCGCTGAACGAATGTTCCCTCTGAAAGACTTGTCTGGATTCCGTCCACTCTTACTTGTTCGAAACTTAATCATGATCCTTGTTCATGTTGAAGCTTTGATCTTCTGATGGATTTCCATTAACTGTTATTTTAATTCTTTGCAGGATGATTTCGATCTGTATGCTGAGAAGGTTAAATCTTTACCCACTGCATCTAATGAGGATTTGCTTATTATTTATGGCTTATACAAGCAAGCCACTGTTGGAAATTGCAACACTGGTTAGTACTTAGTAGTTGCTCTTAAGCCTTTTTCTTTTGATTTTTGCTAGCTAGCTTTCATCTTTTTAGACCTTTTGATTCAAGAATTCATTCCGTAACTGTCTCTGGGCAGGCTCTCTATCCTGTTGTTTTTACTTCCTTATGTTAGCCAGTTTACTTTTCGTCTTTTGCAACCTATATATTCTGTTCCCCACTTTTGCAACACATGCCATCACTCTTCCTTTCACATTAGTTCATTTTCTGTTTCAATTTCCATCGCGCTTCTCGTTTGATTTAGACATTTCTTCTTTTTTTTTTTTTTAAAAGCTTTTATCGGTTTCTTGAAAACAAGTCTGATGGCCAGGATACATTTGTGTGTATAATGACCTCTGACACACTATTTCTATTTCAGTGTGATCCTCATGGCACTTCTTGTTGTAACTTGCCTGCTTTCCTGTATTGCTCCCTCCTTCCCTCTCTGGTTAACCAATCTCTTTTGATTTTTGTAATTTACAGACCGGCCTGGAATGTTTGACCCCAAGGGACGTGCGAAATGGGACGCCTGGAAGGGCAATGAAGGTACTAAACCAATAGACACTGACATCGTTGTTGAGGATTCATTATTGTTTGTTCTTACCATTGTGTGTATTAAGTTACTGTCAACAACTCTCAATTTTTTTTTTTCTTGCAATAGGAAAATCCCAAGATGATGCAATGAATGACTACATCACTAAGGCCAAGCAGATGCTTGAGGCGGCGGGTTTGACCTCTTAATTATGTGGGTAGATGGATCTGCTAGTTATATCCAGATCCCTGGCTATGTTGTTTCTGAATTGCTGTCTTTGGTTATTGTATTTTTCAATTAGACATGGATGTATCACGGAGAGTCTTATGTGAAACCTTTGTTGTAATCAAGGAGCATAATTTGCCTGTTATGCCCCGCTTTATTTATAAACAAATTTAGATTCGAGCAATGTATTGTTGACTATAAATTGGAAATAGTAGGGTTATTGCGCCCCCCCCCCCCCCCCCTCCCCCAAAAAGTACCGATACTTGGGGGAAACTGGAGTAGGCGAACTTGAAGTTTTGTAAATTTCAGATACTTTCTGGTTTGAACTATTTATATAAGGGAAAGATAAACGATGTATCAAAATTCTTTTTAGGGCTCTCTTTTTTAAAAAAAAAAATTGGAAGACGTTCTTGAGGGTAGTTTGGCGCTATCATCGTAAATGCATGGATTTAAAATGTGGCCAAACTGCGACGAAACAGTCACGTTAAAAAGGTTTTAGAGTTGGCCAAACTGCGTTTGCATGCTGCGATATTTGCGATTTGAAATACAATTGTAGTATTAGAGCAATTTTGTCATATGGCGACTGAAACCATATTTGAATCCTTGGGTGGATGCAGAAGGAATAGAAGCGTGGGTGCTTCACCTGAAACCAATATATTGTTCACAGCGACCTTATTATCGAAAGTTCAATGTGGACGTGAATAATGAGCTGAAATTTCGTGAGACGTAAATGATGAATTGAAAATTGTGAGACTATTTGTCATTAACATATGAAAAACACATTTTCAAGGAGTACCCTTTCGTCTTATCTGTGCTCTCTTTGTTCCACGTTCTCAAACTGTTTCAAAACTATACTAGAACTGGTCAAAATGAGAATGAATTTTCACGACTAATTAAAAAAACTAAATATTGTAGCCAGGATAAAACTTCAGAGATAAGAAATAGTTAGCATTGAACTATGACCTGCAATGATCAGAAGTACACATTCCAGAATCAATAGCATTGGAAATTTCTACACTTACTAGTCAAGATGTTGGTTTTGATCACAAAATTCATTGCATAAGAATACAAGATCGCAATGAAAATTAAGCTAACACGGGATGAATCCCCTTCTTCAAATGTCACAAGAAGGGATCAAGGGGGTAACTTCATTTCTTCTTCTTCTTCTTGGCACCAGTCGTATGAGATGGACTCAAATGGAGGATTGGATGCTTATCATTGACTTCATACATGTTGATCACCTTTGCATCATTCTTGCACTTGGCATGTACATTTCCGAGTCCAAACCAGGATCTGATGTATTACGCTGGTAAAACCGCAATGTCAGAAGCATTCAACAAACTCCACACCCTTTCAAAAGGATCAATGAAATCTTGGCTTGCTAGCTGTCGGAGACCTAATATAACATTCCTCATTCCTGGGGTCAGAACCAGCTACATATAAAGGATAAAAACGTCCACAAGCGATTATTTACTGCCCTCCCCTATACGCTCTAAACATTGAACAATTGCGCACATTTTTACATAAACTCGTAAGGCCAGTTATTGGCTTTAGGATGGCAAAACCTTGGCATCGAACAAGTTAGGGTTAGCAGTTAGTTGAAACTATTAACACAAGGATATCTAGGAAAATAGTAGTCTCTAGCACGAGAAGCGCCGTCCCTAGCCAGAATACCTTCAAGGTCTCCCATAATTCTAGCCAACCATATTTCCAAGTTTCTTTGGATTTCTTTGAAGTTGCTTCTGATGGTGTCTAAGGACTGTCGCAGTGCAAACTTCGTCTCAACTCCCAGTTCATCCCCAATACAACTAGTACATATCTCAGCTTGCAGAGCCATCAACTTCTTCCCGGTTTCTGAAGCACGCTGTTGGAGTTGAAATGCTTCAAGCAGAAACTCAGTTTGCCTTTGTGACCGGAACTCAGGACTCAGCGCAGGTTCACTTGGATCGCTAGCTTGCTGCAGGGGAAGAGATACACTCAATTAACAACAATGTTACTGAAATAAACATTGAGCACAGCACTAGCACAAAAGAGAGAGAAGATTCTCAAGATGAAAAAGGCATAAAAGATAAGGAATTCTTTCTCTTTCCGGCAATTCTTATTCCTTATCCCCTCTTTATTTTTCACAATGTCTGCTTTGCCAACAGGGGGTACTTTTGAGAAGATAAATTTACATCAAAATTATTTCATTGAAGAATAATTATTTCATTGGCGAACTGATTCTTCAACTCAAGGATTAGGCCGTATTCTTTCCAAGAAAAATCCATCTCTTTAAAAAGCAACCATAGTTGGAAGACAATTCCAAAGCTGTTTGAGGTTATCTTCTAACTTGAGGTAGTCAAGAACTTCTAACTCTTGTGCAGTACTACTAGAAGTGACCCCCCCCCCCCCCGGACGAGTTTCCAAAACTTATCTGATTGGGAAATGATTTGTAGACCCAAATGTAAAGACGCGAAATGCAGTCAAAAATCGCAGTCAATCTATTATAATAAGGGCGAAAATTTTGAAAACAGACAAGTGCAGCTGAAGCAAGTGAGCCATACAAAGCAAAATATAGAAATTTAATAGGGGTCGTTATTACCATTCTTCTGCAAAGATCATCAATTTTTCCTGCAAGCTCTTGATACCTCTTTGCTTGCTTCCTCAATGAAGATGCTACCTTAGGGGAATTGCTTTTGCCAACTTTTTCCAAATTTCGTAACTCCTCTTCGAGTAATTTAAGCTTGGATGGCACTCCTGTTGATTCACCGTCTACTTTCCATGGTGACTCCCTCCTGTAAAGAGCAGAAATATTTCTTTCCTTAGATGTTGATTGTTAAGCACACTACCGTGTTTAACACTGTCTCATCTTGCAAGTTAGCCCAAAGTTTAATGTTCATTACTCTCAAGCCTCATTTGTAAACATCAAATACCATTGCAACAGTTGTACTAGACTATGGGCCTGTTCTTTTAGTTGGGAAATATTGGTTGGTAAATGGGTAAGAAGGAAATTAATTTTAGAAGTACTCTCATACCTTTACTTTTAAAAATAAAATGGTAGTGTGCAGTACATCTATACAATATACACAACAGGTACATTCCATTCCAGTGATAAACCAAAAGGTGATAATAACTTTAGCTTGGTGGGCATAACCGTTACCTCACTACAAAATGTTTCACATGATGCATGGGTTCAATTGTTTCATATTGTACATCCTGCAACAAGAAGTACTCAGATGTGTGAGAAAACCTGCCTTTGCAGCAAGCAATAGAGTGGGATATTGTAAACAACTTCAGCATGTGAGTGAACGTGCAGGACAAAAGCTATGCACAAAACATACACAAAGCTAAGCATTGCTTGAAAGCAACGATGTCAGAGTATACAACCCGAACAAGAACATGGATCTCTAGCACGTGTTCTCCAGAACCAATGTTACCGTCAACTTTCTCCAACTTTGCACCTCTTCTACCCTTAAAACACAAGTACCGGCTAAAGATGAAACCCACATAACCAAACTTGACTCCTAAAGAAATATATTTTGATACTTGTCAGTCAGGAATCCCACAACAAATTAGGATAGTCCCCAATCTCAAGTTAGACCAGCAGGACTGAATCTAAATGCCGTGCAATCGACAGCCAATGAGCCAATTAATCTGAAATCCCTTCAACAAGACACTTAAGATCATTTCACATTCTGGGCTAGATGCAAAGTGAAATGAGATAACTCAAAACTTCCACTCAACAGGAAACGATAGGTGGGAAGCTGCTTAAGCAAATGATGCTCGTTTTAGTAGCTTTTGTGATCCTAAACTATTTGTAGATATGGCATGGCATTCTCCAGTCCTCCTGTGAGGCTGTGACAAAACACTTATGGTCCAAAGTCTTAAATGGCACACAACAATGTCAACATATAATCAGATCTAGGGAATTTTGCGATATGGAGAACTCGTCAAAGCCATTGAAAACCCCCCATCTCTTTTCCCCCAAAACAAAGACACAATAATTCCTCCACATGTTGGCACAACTGACAGATGACCCATAACAATGCAAACACTCATTATCACCCCCAACAACTTAGCAATTACTAGCATTTACACCACTTCCTTCTTCTATCCATCCATTTGCAATTGCAACCAAGACACAATGCAAAGGAACTAAAATTACCCACCCATTGCAAACTCTGCAGTACTTTCAGCCTGAATGACTTGGCAACAACTATCCACCAAAAGATAGAAGCCCAGGTGTTAGGCTAAGCCATTTTATTGATAAGTATCAAATCACGTCCAAATATCAAATATCCGACATGGGTACTCCCCAGAGGAACGAAGAGCTGCGATGCTACTCGTACTCTTCATCTCACCTCAAGTGATCCAATTAACTAGGAAGCACTTCGCCCTCGGACATGGATATAGAGTGTAGACACTCACGCGTCGCTTTAGACCCAAGAGAGCAACCATTTCAACAGTATGACTGCACAAAGTCCAACATTTGAACATATCACATTTTATCTGTTGGACACTGTAGCTGAGTGCAAGTAACATAGACCTTCTAACTCTATCTAAAGCAGAAAACAAATTCAAACATACTGCACAAAATTGCTCAAATCACAAAACAAGAACAAGTAGCTGCAAAACATTAAAAGCTGAAAATAAAATGGCCAGTTCAAACCTGCCAAAGATTATGCCGATCAGGCCAAAACTTGGAACTTGAAGACATAAAATCAGTATCCAATCCACCATACTCAAACCCCAAATTCCCACCACTCTCACTCTCGCCATTATCATCAGCCTCAGCATGAGCATAAGCATGAGAATCACCATAACCAACCCCCAACATGTCATCACAAGACGACGTCGTTTTGTGCCTAGACATGAAGTTAAGTAACTCATCTCTTTCCCCAACCTCCCTCCTAAGCTCCTCAATCTCAGACAGCAGCTGGGCTTGGAGGGTCTCGAACTCCGCCACTTTAGCCCGCAACCGCGAGATCTCCTCGGCGGATTCGTCAAGACGACGGAGGAGGCGGCGCTCCTCCTGCTGCCAGGCGTTGCGGTGGGTGGCGAAGATCTCGACCACCCGAGCATTGGCTTTGGAGTCCTCCTGACGCCGTGACCGGAGCTGGGAAAGCTCCTCCTCCGCCGCCCGGAGACGGCGGAGCAGGTAGTGGTTGCGAGACTGCAGTGTGGGCAGCAGAGACAGGGCGGAGCTGGGGAGGAGAGAGAGAAAGACGGCGAAACTTACGCCCAAGTACGTGGAGTAGAGGTGGTCGCTGGCGTGGGTTAAAGAGACTAGTGCTAACCCAGGTTGTGGTGTTGTTGTATCTTCCTGGTCCGGGTGTGGTGAAGGAGGAGGAGGAGGAGGAGGAGGGTGTAGTGCCGCCATTGAAGGGGTTAAGTGGAAAGTTGAGGTCGCTTTTCAGGTAGTGGTTAGACTGTGAGATAAGGGGGACAGGGACTGGAAATGTGATGAGCTTGGCTTTTAGCGGAGCTCATGGATTATATTACCACCTTAATTTGCTTTTTGCTCCATGCTGCCACCTCATTTTAAAATTATTCCAACTTGCCTTTATATTTAAAAAACAAAACCTAAAGTACCATTCTTTATTATACTAACCTGCAATGCCAAGTAATTTCAACTTGCCTTCTCTCTCTGGTTGAAGGGCAGCAACAGCATTCAAGCTCTCCATGGCCACCATCTTGCCACCGTCTTACTGTCTTGTATGACGCCGTGAAACATGGTTGTTAGGCCTCCTTTATGGATTGAATGATGTGGGTAAAACCCTTTTGCGGCTGATTCTAGCTCTCTGTAGCTGAATTTTTCAAGCTTCAACGAGAATGAACATGCATTTGAGTCAAATGGGTTGGTTCTTGAACGGTGGAATAAAGAGTTCCAAAGTTAGTAATGAAATCACTATAAACCTCATACTCAAAATGGTTTGGTTTTTCAATGGTAGAATAAAGAGTCACCACTAAAATTCGAATTACACCATGCCCATAAAGTGTTCGATGAAATGCCTTAGGTGTTGTTCACATCAAGACTATATGTCTGAGGAAATTTAGATAGAGAAATGAAAACCTTTTTCTTTTTTGTTTTGTAGAAACATCAAGATTGTATGTATGAAGAAATGTGAACTTTTACCATTGTTTGTTAGAAGTGGTGCTTTTGGTTGAAGAGCTTACCTCTCAAGACACAAATGCATCTGTCAACTACAGGAGTCTTATCAAAAATGTCCATGATGGTCCTGTGCCAGGACACTGTAATAGAAGGAATCATTAGATAATAGAAAGCAACAAGACATAATTTGTTCTACATGCTAATCTGTTGAAAAAACAAAGAAATCTAAGCATTATATCCAAGATGATTTATTCAATTGTAAACACAAAAATACTTCACTAACATCAACTCACACACAACCAATATCTTAATCAAACTATATTGATCATATAACCTTTATACCAGTTCTTTTTTCTTTTTTTTGGAGGTTGGGGGGTGTTAGCCTCTATATCTTGCCTGTAAACAAAGCTGCTACTCGTCAATAAATTCCGGTATCACATTAACACGGTCTCCAGTGATTTAATTTTTCAATGATACAAATCAAAGCCATCAAAATTCCTAAAACCACCTCTACACAAAGAGCTTCAAAACTAAATCTTTTATCGATACAAAGCTCTAATTTGCAATGCTTAAAAACAAAACCCTAATGGTCAAAGTTCGATAACCATCTCCAGAATGTACAAGTATAACATTCGATCCATGGAACCTTCGACGCTTGCAACAGAGAAATGAGATTTGTTTTACATCAACAAACAGAAGGGAAGATATTTGCTTTGCTGATTACAACATAAGGCAAGAGATTGCTTCAAGAGCTTACAAACCAAAGAACAACAAAGTTTCTGTCTTTAAGCCTATTGAAAGCCGGTGGTTGAAACGCTAAGTTTCAGTTACTGTTGCTGCTAATGACTGGGCTCCTAACTAGATTGTTGCTGCTGCAAGCTGGACTGTTGCTGCTGACTGGACTTCTACTGCTGCTGACTGTTCTGGTGATTGTGCTGCTAACTCGATTGTTGTGACTGCTGACTGGATTGTTGCTACTACAAACTGGACTGCTGACTGGACTGCTACTGTTGACTTTGCCGTTGACTGTAATGTTGATCATGTTGCTGATGTGTTTCCCATATTGATCCTGCTAGTAAATTCTAGTCAATCTGGTCAGTCCAAAAGTTGCTGAAATCAAATGCTAGAATATGTGCCTCTATGATTGGTGCAGCTGGGCCTCTTCTGATCTATATTAAAAGGAAAAAAAAACATGCTGAACTTACACGAAAAATTCATGTTGGACTTACAAATCCTATTTGAACACCCCCTGCCATCCAGCTTCAGTTTTTCCTCCAACACCATTACATATTACAGGAAAACATGCTGATATACCCTATACATTTTAGGTATATATTAAAATACCTGAAGTTTTAGGGGAGGTGTAGGAGCGTGAGATTCTTGAGTTGTAAAAGGCTGAGTTGTCTCACTTAATGCTTGGTTTGTATAGAGATCTTCTCTTACGAGCTAAAGGCAAACAAAAAAAAACCCATTTTTCATGAGGCATGTTTAGGTGTTTGGGGGGGGGGTTTAATAGCTATGTTCAAGCAAAACTTGAACATACCTCAAAATTGCATGTTCGCTTTATATGACCAACTTGCTTGCACTGAGAGCATGCCTTCTTGTGTCCCTTTGTGGACACTCTACCATAACCACTTGCTTGCTTGTTGCTCTTTTCCCCTTCCTCAAGCCTCGTTTTCAAAGCTAGATTTTTCTTTGTATCTTCAAATGAGGGTGTACGGATTTGATCTCCACTTGCTTTAACCCACATATCTTGGCCATTAATAGGGTTAATTGTCTCTTCATATGCTTTCTTGTACTTCTCCAAAGAATAGAAATCATCCACATAGTCTTCAACTTTTAATCTTTCCTCTTTCATTACGGCCAGTGCATGTCGGTAAGGAATACTAGTCAAATCCCATCCTCTACACGTGCATGTCCTCTGGACAAGGTTGACCACAAACCCCTGTAATCCATGACTCACACTATATTTGCCACCTCCAGCTCGGGTTGCTTGCCACCACCTACAATTGTCCTTCTCTTTCTCCAACTTTTTGATGATTCGTGGGCAAATCTTCTGATCATATGTTTCACAGAAATCTTTTTTCCTTCCAACCCTTTCCATGACCGATTTGAAGATGTCTTCAGTGAGGGAGATTATCGGCTTGTACGTAGCCTGCAAACAAAAGAAAAATTAAATGAAATACTTACAATATCAGCAAAATTAATTCAAATTCCCAAACACTTATATGTAAGTACCTCTATGATAAAGGCAGTAAATATCTCGGCCATGTCGTTGTCAACCGAATCACACTTTACTTGGTAATGAAAGAACAACCTACACCATCGCTAGGGTTTTTCTCCTCTAGAAATTTTCATGCATTTGGATCAAACTGCTCAATTGCCTTCTTGTTCATATCGAACTCCACTTCAGTGCTGGACTTTGCAATCCCCCAAAAGATGTCTCTATATTTAACTCCCTTATACTTCTTCCTCATGTTCGCATAAACATGCCTTGCACATAACCTATGCTGTGCTTGGGGAAGGAACTGAGATATACTTTCAACCAACCCTTTTTCTTGATCAGAAATTATGGTCCATCTTATCCCATCGCCTAATTGCAAATCAGATGATAACATCTTCATAAACCAGCACCAAGTGGGAATATTTTTCCTCTGTGTCATAGCCTATGCTACAGGATACATCTGGTTGTTACCATCTCTTTCGACAGCCACTAATATTTGGCCTTTCTAAGGCCCTTTGATCAAGCAACCGTCAATATAAAGAACGGGTCGACAACCCTCTAACAAGCCATGCTTTAAGGCCACAAGACATATGTATATGCCTGCAAATATGCTCTGGTAATTTTCATTCTTCGTGATGGCAACTTCAACTGTGCTTCTTGGATTTTGCCTCAAAATCTCATTTCTATAATCTTTAACAAGCCCAAATTGAGCTCTGTAGTCACCCACTATCTGCTTCAAGGCCTTCTTCTTAGCTACAAGACACAATTTTAAAGAAACCTTGTAGTTTAGGTCCTGCTTAACCATTTCTCTCAATACTCGCATTTTTATGTTTGGCTCGATCCTAATCTTCTCCAGGTACCTTCGAGAAAGCCAATTACTGCTTATTAGTCTTTTCCACTTCTTAAAGCTAAATGGCATGCAACTATGAGCTTCACTGGTGGTTTTGATTTGATAAGATTCCTCATTATTACACGGAGAGGCCCACATCTTCCATTTGCACCCAGAACCCACGCATTTAGCTTGGAATCCTCGCTTGTCACTGTGTAACACTTTAATATCGTAGCCCCTAAGTATTCTATAATCGTCCAAGGCTTCCCTAAGCTGCTTCTTATCAATGAATTTCATTTCTACGACCATGTCAACATCTTCGGCTCTTACATGACGATTAAACTTAGGGTAACCAATAGTCTTACTTCTTGTGGCATCTCTGTCTTCAACTTCAGAAATGCTAGGGCTACTTGCATTTTCTGAATTGTGATAATGCTCAAGAAACTCATCATCATCATAGGACCCCTTACCATTTGAGGCTTTAGCTTTTATCATAACCTCTTTCTTCTTTTCCTCGTTTTCCTCCCTCACTTTTTGCTTTGCCGTGGCAATTTCATCATCAGATTCGGACTCAATGTCCAAATTAGTTAATAAGTCATCATCACCATCATCATCCTCACAATCATCTAACTCATGTCGTTGTGTGTTAAAGACATTAGACATCTCAACCCAATTTTCACGATCAAGGTGTTCCACATATAGCTCAATAAAGTGGTTCTTTGATACACAATTTAATTAATTCACGAACATCATCATCATCTTCTATGGACACAAGGGCTTCTTCAAAATATATATTCAACTTTCTATAGTAAACTTTCCCAATTTTATGCTCAACAGAACCCAATTTCATGATATCTGCCTTTGTCTCATGCAAACTCAACTCATCAGGGTCAACAGTCAAATACTTAAGGCCGCCTTCGAGATAAGCTAATTCAGGAACTCTAACAAATGCACCTCCATGGTGGATATGCAATTTTATTTCCATTGTACTCCTGCAATAAATTAATGAGAGAGATGAGAGAAATGCAACCAACAATATTGAAGCTTTTTACATATCCAACATTGGAATCAACTATGCCACAAATACAACATATACTAATCAATGACCATTCAATATTTCTGGGCAGATACATCAGACGTAGAAGCCTTTTACATATTACAAACTAAAATTTGAGAACTTGACTTTGAAATTTACCCAAATTCATGTTTTCACAACCACATTCAACCACAATGAACTATAAAAACCCACACTTAACTAATTTGATGATCATTCATCCAACATTTTTGTCTTTTACATACTCTAACAACAAACCCAAAATTATGAACCGAAATCATGAACGCTAAAAACAAGCAACATACCTCAAGAACTTGATTGTTTCCTTCAACTTAATCGTGTTCCAAATTCATGAACAGCAATAATATATCTCCTGTTGAATTTTGAAATCAAATCCGTTTTTTGAGTAGGGTTCTTTCAACATGAGTAGCAGGGGAAGAAGTGAGTTCCTGTTCACGTTGATATGTTTCTGGAGGGGGATGAATGGGTTCTGATTTGCTCTTTTTTTTTTTTAATTCAAGTTTGTCTCCCTTGTCAAGCTAGCCCCCCCAAAAAAAGAATTAGATATTACCTATTTCAACGGTGGTCAGCTGCTGAGTGGTAATGGTAGCCTTATTTTAAAAACAGAGTGGCAGCCTGGAACATTTTCAAAACAGGGTGGTAATCAGGAACAAAAATTAAAACAAGGTGATATCATAATCCATGAACTCGCTTTTAGTGTTTTGTTCTGATTTGATTTTCAGTTTTCTCCTTTTGTTGGGTTTAAAAAGCTCATGATCATATCCATTGGTTTCTTTTGCTTTCGAAGTCTCCAAAAGTTTTATTTTTAATTTTTTATATAATATCTTATGAATGTTAGGCTTTTTTTTTCACGATAAGATGCAACTGAAAACTGTAAGAAAAATAGAAAATATAAGATGTTGTAAAAAAACTGTAAGAAGATGTAAAAAGGTGCAAGAACTGTAAAGAAGCTGTAAGGAGATGTAAAGAGCTGTAAGGATAGAGGTAAGAAGTTTTTGAATTATTGAAAAGTTGTTGGTAATATATTAGTCATATTTATGAAATAAATTTGATGCCATTAGTAAACAAATTATTTCTTAATATTATTGAAATAAAATTTATTTTTTTACAATGAGCATTTTGGATGAGAAAAATAATATTAAAATAATATAATTAATGAAAATAAACCTTTAACAAATTTAATTATGCAACAATAAAATAAATTCAATCCCATAAATGTTTTTAATCAAATTCTCTACACTTGAGGTGATTTTTATATTAAACATTAGTTTGATCTTCATATAAGCAAATTAAAACAAAAAATAATCAATTTTTCCTACAAAATTGAATAGAACTCTTAAAATAAAATCCTATTTTAAATGAGTAATTTTAAATTAGTATTTTCAATACATTATTAGCAAAAAATTTTATAAATAGACCCTTAAAATAGTAAGAAATAATTTTTGTATTATAATTTTAAAAGCATGAATGCAATTTTTGTATTATAATTCGTCGCATATAGTTTGAGAGTTTTCATATATGAGTCAGACTCAAACATGAATGCACTTCTTGTATTATAATTTTAAAAGCATGTTAACTTATTTCATCTGTAATGACATATATGGTTCAAGTCAAAACTCAAATGTAATTTACATCGTTAAATTCTATTTTTATGTTTATAGAAATGTTGTGTTCATAAAAATATTTACAATTTTTTTACAGTGGTAATATAATAAAAAAAATATGTACATGTTTCTATAATTAATAGATAAATAAATGACTTATTGAATGTTATACAAAAATATATATGGAGATGTAAGGATATGTAACGAGATGTAAGGAGAAGAAAGATGTAAGAAGATGCAAGGATTATGTTAAGGATGTAAGAAGGTATAAGAAAATGTAAGAAACTGTAAAGAGTTGTAAGCAAAATCCTCCCAATTGCAAAAAAGAACAAGGCCTTGATGTGTTATTGTGTTGGGTTCTTGGCTTTTTAGCTATTATATCCCCACATATCTTGCGTATTTTTTTAGGGAGGGAGTTGGAATCATAGTTGAGATTGAAATCTTATGGGGCAATACCAATAGTTTGGATGTTCGATAATTTTTCTTAACATAGTTTACACATGACGCCAAGTTTAGCCCATTGCATGGTCATTAGGCTTTGCTATTCAATCCGACCCATGGTGATTGAAATAACCCAACATAAGTGTCCAATGGGAGTTCACCCTATTCTCTCCTAGGCTTGGATAGGCTTCCCCTAAATATGAGAGTTGAATGGACATTCTTTAGTAGAAATAAGCACTAGACACCTTAAACGAGGATGGGGAAAAAAAAACATACATTCTTATGTCTCATAAGCAAATGACATTTCTCTAGAGAGTTTAGAAATTCTAGCTTTCTTTCTCTTCAGACACTCTAGCTCTCTTTCTCTCTCTATCTCTGTCCAACTTTTTCTTTCGCCTCCATTTTCATTCCTTCCTCCGTTACTGCATGCAATGATGCAGGCTTAAATTTCGAGCATAAACTAACTTAAGTCACATAGGCATTTTTCTTGTTGGGTTTAAAAAGATCATGGCCATATCCCTTAGTTTCTTACTTTCTCTTCTTGTTAGTCTCAACGACAGTTTCTTTGGTTCTTTTTTTGGGTGTTATTGTATTCTATTGTTTCGGCTGACAAATCACTGCTCATTTTAGGGGTGTTTATAGTTCGGTACCTAACTAAAGGTCACTCAGGCATTTAGATTGATATAAATTACTCCTATTGAAAATGAGATAATTCCACTTCTTTGCATATTTGATAACTTTTCCATTAGCTTTTCGGAGGTGGATATCTATTATAATTTAATCACTAATATATAGTTATTCAATTAAGCAATGTAAAAAATCTATTTGGTAAAGAGTTATTTAATTAAGTAGTGTGCAAAAAATGACACGCTATTTTTAAAACTGCAATCCTTAAGTACTATCGGCAATGAGTTTACATATATAGAGCATATAATTCTTTGGATCGTCACTTTGTTTAAACTATCATCATTCAAAACAAAGCTTTCATATGCATAGCTGCATCCTAAGTATTCTACTTGTGAGTAAAGTAAAAATGAGTTATATATCCAATCCGTTGCATAATTTTCTACCGAAATTTGTGTTTTAACTTGAACTCCAGAGGATTAATTTAAATTTTTATTCATATGGTCAACCAAAAAATGAAGTTCAATGCTTGATCTCTTGTCAAGGGCCCTGGATGATAACTTGGTTTTTTACTTTAATGTAAATGTTCTGAACTCCTAGTTATGTGATTGATGCAACCCCATTTAATTTCAAAATGTTGGTAACTTTATCACAATAATTGATATATCTCCTAAATTAGTTGCCCTGCTTTGTAAAAGTATCCCTTCTTGATTCTAATAACAAAATTTGTCACTCTTCTATGATAACTTAAACATAGATGAATTTGATTTTGCAACTTATTTCATTATAATTCAGTGGCACAAAAGAAACTGTCAAAATACATTTTTTTGTGCCAATGTTAAGATATCCTAGAATAGACATATTAATGAGAATATCCAGGTATTAAACTAATAATATGATCCATGTGTTTCAATGTTAAAAGTAAATGAAAGGGGGAAGAAAAAGAAAAAGAAAAATATGCATTAAAATGTACGTAAACTGATAACAAGAGCCATACATTGTTGAGAAAAAAAGAAAAAGAATATATTGAACTATACTTAGTAATAATTGATGAACTTTGGTGCATCAAAAAAATAAGAAAGGAAAAAAAAAATATATCCCAACATTACCATTGTCCCATAAAATAATATATGGTTGTAATGTTTCTGGTTCAGGTATATAAAATATCTGAAGGCACTGGGCCAAAACCCAATAAAAGACTAAAAAGAAGAAATACAACAACAACAACAACAACAACTCCCAGTATGGGTCCTGCTTTCGCAGGGTCTGGGGAGATCCAGATGTAGGCAGTCTTACCTCAACTGACGTCTCTGCCCGTAGAGAGGCTGATTCCAAGCGACCCACAAAAAAGAATTTTGTGAAAACCTTTGTAAAAGAAGGGTTAGAAAGAGAGAACCACTTGTACAGTAAAGCAGAAGCAAGTACTACATTCGTAAAAGAAGGGGGAGATACCATACCTTAGTAGCGATAGACAAAATAATGACCTCTCCAGAAGCAAGTACTACCTGCAAACAACACAACAAACGCGAACCCGTAACAAAACCTACCCTACTACAACCGAAAGACACTAAGCCGACAATACTCCTCGATCTACTACCTTAATTTTATCCTGCCAGAGTCTTTTATTCTGAGCCATGTCATCCGTTAATCCTACAACTTTCAGCTCCCCTCTTATCACTTCATCCAAACTCTTCTTTGGTCGACATCTCCATCTGTTACCGTCGGGGATGTTAATAGTCTCACATCTCCTTACCGATGCGTCCACACTCCTTCTTTTCACATGGCTAAACCATCTTAGTCTTGATTCCCTCATCTTGTTTTCGATGGGAGCCACTCTGACTAAGTCCCTTATCACTTCATTCCTAATTTTATCCAATATCGTATACCCACATATCCATCTGATCATCCTCATCTCTACGACTATCAACCTTTGAATATGAGTCTTCTTTAATGCCCAACACTCCGACCCATACATCATAGCGGGTCTCACTACCGTACAATAAACTTTACCTTTTAAACCTACTGGCATCCTCTTATCACACAACACACCCGTAGCAAACTTCCATTTTAGCCAACCGACTTTAATGCGTTGGTTAATATCTTCGTCAATCTCACCACTCTGCTGAACAATCGAACCGAGGTATCTAAACTTCTCGACCTTCGGTATCGACACCCCGTCAATGGTGATATCTCCCCCCCACACCTTCCCTCCTTCTAAAACAGCAATGGAGGTACTCGGTTTTTGATCTACTCACTCTAAAACCTCTAGACTCCAGTGTGTGCCTCCAACGCTCTAACTTGCTATTAACTCCCTCTCTGGTCTCATCAATAAGAATAATGTCATGTACAAATAACATACACCAGGGTAACTCATCCTGAATGCCTTTAGTAAGCTCGTCCATCACTATTGTGAACAGGAAAGGGCTTAAAGCAGAGCCTTGATGCAGGCCAATACCAACGCAGAAGTCGTCGGTAGCCCCTCCTGGTGTCCTAACCCTCGTCCTACCTCCCTCGTACATATCTTTAATAACTCGAATATACCTAGGGAGCACTCCTTTCTGTACCAAGCAACTCCAAACTAGGTCGTGTGGAACTCTATCGTAGGCTTTTTCCAGGTCGATGAACACCAAATGAAGATCCACTCTTCTATATTTGTACAATCCCATAAGCCTTCTAAGGAGGTGAATAGCTTCAGTGGTCGACTTGCCAGGCATAAAACCAAATTGGTTCTCTAAGATCGAGATATTCTTTCACAACCTTTGCTCAATTACCCGCTCTCATAACTTTATTGTGTGACTGAGCAACTTTATGCCCCTATAATTGTTACAGTCTTGAATATCCCCTTTGTTCTTGTACAATGGGATGACTGTACTAAACCGTCATTCTCTGGGCATCCTATAAGTCCTAAAAATAACATTAAAAAGCTCTGTCAGCCACTTCAGTCCCTCCTCACCCAAGCACTTCCACACTTCCACCGGTAACCGGTTTGGTCCTTTTGCCTTCCCATTGGGCATTCTCTTTAAGGCCTCTTTAATCTTGTCCCTGCTGATCGGTTCACCCAAGCGAAGGTCGATACCCATCTCGCTCCTCTCACGACCCGTACTTCAAGGGTCTTCGCTTGCTTCCCCATTGAGGAGTCCGAAAAAGTACCTTTGCCATCTGTCCTTGATTTTCGGATCCCCCGACAGTACCCTTCCATACTCATCTTTGATACACCTCACGACACCCAAGTCTCTAGTAGTCCTTTCTCTAGCTCTAGCCAGTTTAAAGACTTCCTTTTCACCTTCCTTGGTCTCTAACTTTCGATATAACCTATCATAGGCTCCGCACTTAGCTACCGCAACCGCTTTCGTATACCTTTTTTGCTACCTTGTATCTAGCTCCATTGAACTCTTTCTCTTCATCCGTTCTACTGTTCATAAAAGCAGCGTAAGTGGCCTTTTTCTCTGTGACTTTCTCCTTGACCCCCTCGTTCCACCACCAGACTCCCTTCATTCTATTACTACCTCTCCTAGAAGCCCCAAGGATTTGCTTAGCGGACTTTCGAATACAATCTGTCATTGCTTCCCACATCTTATCTGAATCCTCTACTTGACTCCAGGCTCCTTCATCCGTGATCCTTGCTGATAATTTCCTAGTGTTCTCCTTTGTAAGATTTCACCACTTGACTCTAAGATCCCCAACACCCCTCCTTTTCCACTTTGCACCATTGAACTCTACACCTAAAACAAGCAACTTGTGCTGAGATCCTACAAACTCACTAGGAATCACCTTACAATCCCTACACAACCTCCGACTATCTGCCCTAGTCAGGAAGTAGTCGATTTGGGTCTTAAAGGAACCACTCTTAAAGGTCACCAAGTGGTCCTCCCTCTTCTTAAAAAGAGAGTTAACCACCAACAAATCGAAGGCAATGGCAAAGTCCAGGACAACAACTCCCCCACTGTTCCTCACCCTAAAACCGAAACCTCCGTGAGCCGACTCTTAACCACCTGAGTCTCCCCCAATATGGGCATTAAAATCTCCTCCTATGAAAAGCTTTTCGCTCCGAGGTACATCCTGTACTATCATATCCAAATCCTCCCAGAATCACTTCTTAACCTCGTCCGACAAGCCTATTTGAGGCGTATAAATGCTAACCATATTAAGGGTCACTGAACCCACCACCACCACCTTAATGGCTATGAGTCGGTTACTCTTACGGCTCACTTTGACAACAGAGTCAACTAACTCCTTGTCAACCAAAATTCCAACTCCATTCTTCGCCCTGATAGACTCCGAATACCACAACTTATACCCATCAACTACTCTAGCTTTCACACCCACCCATTTAGTCTCCTGAACACAGGCTATGTTAATCCGACGTCTACACAAAGACTTAACTAATTCTATGGACTTACCAGTAAGAGACCCAATATTCCAAGACGCTAAGCGCACCTTCCAAGAACCTAACCCCCTTCCTAACCCCAAAACCCCCCGGAGGACTGACTGGCGCAATTACATTGCTCGCCACTAGCTCAAGCTACCCCCCACCCCACTCCTAGCAACCCACGTAATGAGAAGATAAATAAATGGCGCTACCAATTAAGCATTGGGTCATAGCACAAAAAATATGCTTTCGCAATTACATTTCCCGAAAAAGAAGAGATAGAACGGATAAATTAAGCCGCCAACATTAAACATTAGGTCATAGCACAAAAAATATGCTTAACATAGACCTACTTCAAAAAGGCCTTAGCAACCAATTAACCATTTGAGATTTGTAAAAGGGGTAAGAGATGTAATAACGATTTCCTAAACATTTTTGGAAATGGCGACATCTTTAAAGTTGAATAAAATATAAGGAATAGAATCTACATTTAAAAAGATATAGAATCCTAGTTAAATTCTCCAAAGGGAGCCTCCTAATGATCCCCATATAAGCAAATCATGGCAACCCAAGAGATCATAATATACTTACAAGCAATTTAGAGTTCTAGTCATGATTCACTTATTGAATTCTCCTAATTTAAGTGTAGTAGGCTCTTGAAGAGGAAAAAACCTCCCTTCCTTCAGAAGTTGATTTGTAGGAGATCCTTGAATGGTGATGCAAGATTTTTCAATTTCAAGAAAGAAGCTAACATTCAATCTGAGAGGTGAAAAACCTTCAGGTGAACAAGATGTCGCGCAAGGATAGCATGAAGGAAAAGGAAACTAAAGGGTCTAAGGACCAAGACCCTAGAAACAAAGTCTTAGTAAATAATTATCACAATGTGGAGGATACCTTAGAGGTAGGAATGCCAGTAGAGGTAATGTTGCCTACAATTGGATCTCCCTAGACCCCACAAAAGCGGGACCCACACTGGGAGGTGTTGTTCTTGTTGTTGTAATGTGGAGGATACCTTAGACCATGAAAATACAACTCCTCCTAGCAGACATCTATCTGCCAGACATGTTCACGTCTTAGAGCAAAAAGACAGCGTCCAGGGGCTGACAATAAAGTGATCAATGCCTAGGTCAATGAATTTATACTCCGTATAAACAAAAAGATAGATGATTTCTTCACTACACAAAGAAAGCCAAAGAGGACTATCTCTAGGGGATTGCATGTTAAAGACATGATAGGGAATTCTAAGACATGTAATGAGCTCTTCGCTTTTCCCTGAAGATGTAGAAGAGATGGATCCTGAGAATAAGTATCTCAAATACTAGAGGACAAGGGATGATGTTGATAAAGATCTTTAACTAGAAGAAGCTAATATGGGGGGCCTAATGAAGAGAGGTCCTCACAACAGGATGAATGAAAGAAAGATTCTCAATAAAGTTTTGTCTCTATTAAGGTCATTCCCTCTCAACAATGTTCCCAAAAATGCACTAGGGATACTTATGACCAGCCCATCCCTATATGATAATTTTCAAGGTAAAATATAAACTTGAGAGTCGTATCCTCAAGCATGAGGATGAAATTAGCTCATTAAATATGGAAATAAACTAATCAAACATAATTAAAATTTGATTAAACTATAACTAAAATAACTAGGAAAAGTTATACTAGATTACTGCTCCATACACATAAACAATCAAATGTAGAGAGCCTCAACCACTCATAATCAATCTTCAACAAGCACATAATTGACTGAGTGAATATGAATAGCCGTTTATTCAAGCAGAACATAAAACTCCATCTAACTGATTAAGAAAAATAAAGCATATCAATTTTAACCTAACCTACACAAATGAGTGAATAATGAAGTTATGAGCGAAGCACCATTACCGAAAAGTAAACGAAAGAAATGTAACGCTCACAACCTGAGCAGCACGAGAGTTACCATCACTAATCACTACAAAATAGCAACAAATTAAGCAAATCACTCAACAACACCAAACAAACCAAATCACTCAACAAACAAACAGAGAAGAAGCAGGGGAAGGGAAGCAGAACCACGAACTGGGAAAAAATCTACTCTAATCAACAAAGCATGAGCAACCAGTACCCAAACTGCAATCACTTAGCATTCTAGAACCAAACAGAGAAGGCAAAGCATTATCTAGGTTCGGATTGATCCAGAATGGGAGGAATTGAGCCACAATTTGTGCAATATCAATCGCAAAATCACAACCATCTACTAAATATTAGCCAAATATGAAATTACAAAAATTTAGAAAGATGAAGAAAATTGAAAATTAACTTCCTAAAATCTCTCTAATTTGAAAATTTAATCTGAAATGAAAACTGAAAATCCTAGCTGAAAACTCGAATTGAATCGAAAATCACCTAAAATCACTAAATTAAACCTAGCTTTAAGGGCCTGTTCTTTTCGTGAGTCAATTGAAATTTACCAATCTCAACCCACTTCAACCCATTTCAACCTACTTCAACCTACTTGGAAAAAAAAAATACCAACTTCAACCTACCTCAACCTACTTCAACCCATTTCAACCAACTTCAACCTACCCCCTTCATAATTTTAATAATTTGTAAAGTATCATGTGAGATTTAATCATTCTTGCACCAAAACGTTCATTATACTACTTTTTTGTAAATTATCGTACTTTGTAATTGTTTTATTTTTGTGCTTTTCTATTTTTTTAGTTTTTTATTTTTAAATTTTTAATTTTTTGTATTTAATTTTTTTATTTTTAATTTTCTCATTTTTAATTTTTAATATTTTATTTTCTTATTTTCTTATTTTTTGTATTTAATTTTTATTTTCAATTTTTAAATTTTTTAATTTATATTTTTAATTTTTGTATTTAATTTTTAGTTTTATTATTTTATTATTTTAATATTTTAATTTGTAATTTGTAATTTTTAGTTTTATTTTTTTTATTTTTTATTTTTTATTTTTTATTTTTTATTTTTTATTTTTTATTTTTTATTTTTTTATTTTTAAAATTTTTAAATTTCATTTTTTTTGTATTTTTGTATTTTTGCAAATTTTTTGTATTTATTTTTTATTTTTTTATATTTTTAGTTTTATTCCAAAATAAAGCTACAAAAAATTCTAAAAAATTAAAAAATTAAAAATAAAATTTTTAAAAAAAATAATTAAGAAATAAATAATAAATATTAAAATATTAAAAATTAAAAATTAAAAAATTAAAAAAAATAAATAAAAAATAAAAAATAAGAAATAAAAATTCAAAAATTTAAAAAATAAAAAAATTTAAAAATTAAAAATTAAAAATTAGAAATCAAAAATCCAAAAATTAAAAAATTAAAAAATCAAAAATTAAACAATCAAAAATCAAAAAATAAAAAATATAAAGAATAAAAAATAAAAAATAATAAACAAAAATTCCACAAAATTTTGATAACTTCATAAATTATCACACATTAATTACATTCTCATTATTTTAGCCTACTTCAACCTACCACATAAAAAATATACCAACTTCAATCCACTTCAACCTACTTCAACCTATTTTAATCCACCTCAAAACAAAATATCAACTTCAACCCACCTCAACCTACTTCAATCTACTTCACCTTTTTACCCACCCAATTTACCCACGAAAAAAACAGGTCCTAAAACATCAAATTGCAAACTAGAACACATATGAAATTCGATAACAAGACTAAGAAATACCGAAATTAAAATCCTAAAACTAAAACTCTAAATTACTCAAAACCGAAAGTAAACTACGAAGAACCCTAATTTAAACCTAGATTACCTAGCTTGCGCTGCTGCTTCGATTTATACTCCTTCCAAATTGTTCATGGCCATCCAATTGTGGATTGATGTGGATAGTGGAGATGATTGATGCGCTGGTGAGTTGGCATAGAAGGGGGGTGGGGTTCGTTGGTGGTGCAATGCAAGGGATGACGGTGGAGATGAGTGCTGGTGGTGGAGATGATGGTGTCGTGTGCTCTGGGGAGGAGCAAGAAGAAGATAAGCAGATATGGGGTTCTATCGGGTTCTCGCTTTGGAAGAGGAGATAGGGAAGGATTAAAAACGGAAGGGGGTGGTCATGCGAGGGACACGGGACCGGGGGCCTGGTGGGATTTTTGTTTGGTTTTCTTTTCTTTTATTTTATTTTTTGGTCCTTTTAGGTTATGTGGACTAGGCTGCGAGAGAGACCTAGGTTCAGGCTGATGAAAATTAGGCCCAACTCTCTTTCTAGGCATTTTTTGTCCTATTTTTCATAAAGTTTGTCAAACCTAGAAAACAATAAAAACTTCAATAAAAGTCTAAAAATCATAATTATTAGGAGTTAGATTAATTATAAGAATATTGCACATTATCATAATTTGAGTGCGAACAACCCTTACTACAAATCGTCTACCTTTAAGAGTCTTTTTAATTCTAAGATCTGGGGTGTAGAACTTCATGAGCAAAATCACGGTGTCAAAAATAAGTCTTTATAAGAGAACCACAGACCCTCAAGAGCACTTACGTGCTTATCCAACTCAAATTTTTCTACAACCCTCTCATTCAAAGACAACATTGTGCATATAATTTGCAACTACCCTTAAATGGGTCGCCCAGACCTGGTTCAACAAGCTAACCCCATGATCTATCAAGACCTAGAAAGAGCTTTCCAATAATTTCACCAGTCACTTCATTGGGAGTAAGAAGACCCTAAAATCTCTAATATTGATGAAGTTGTTGTAGAGAGATAGAGAATCACTAGCTAATTATGTGGAGTTTATCGAAATTCTAAAGTCAGACGTGGCTCTCGTACGTTTTAGTAATGAGGTAAGGCACACAAGATTGTGAGAAAAGTCTGTAATGGAGCCTCCAACTACAATAGATGAGGCCCTTAAAGATAGATGCATGGTGTAGTCAGTTTGACGCCATCACGAGAGGATTAGGAGCTTCCAAAGGAGATATCTAGAAGGGATAAAAAGAGACTAAGCAAACAGAACAATAAAGAAAAGAAAGAGAAGTCCTTCAAGAATGAATATCTCTTTGATGTCACTAGGAGTGAGACCTTGATGGAAACCAAAAATCACATATATATGGACGAGCTAGGGGTTCTCAATTTAAGGCCTAAAAAAGAACAAGAACAAGAACAAATGGTGCAAGTTTCATAGGGACTATGGGCATGAAATAGAATACTGCTACAATCTGGATATAATACTTAGTGTTCTAGCCAAGAAAGCAGCATTAGATAAATTTCTCAAGAATCGACCTCAAACAAAGAGGAAGCACCCAAATGAAAAAAGGTTTAGAAGACGGAGACTCTCAGAACACATCCTTGAAGGACATAATACATGTAATCTCTGGAGGACCACTCCTAGCTGGATTATCCAATAAGGCCTTCAAGAGTTACATGAGGACTTTCGATCAAGCAACCCCAAGAGTAAACCAAGTAACTATATATGCTAAATTTAATGTGGTTTTTAAAAGTGCTAGACCTCTAAGTCAGCCCCATGATAACTTGTCAGTAATAAAGCGAATAGTAGCTAACCATGATATTGGTTGGGTACTAGTAGATACTGGAAGAATGCTTTGTCAAGCTTAGTTTGCAGGATAGGGATATGTCTTCGGCACCATATCCCATCACAGGCTTTGTAAGAGATACAATATATTCCAAAGGGATGATCAAGCTGCCTACTAAAGTGAGAACCTCGAATTGAAAGACTAGGCAAGTGATAATGGATTACTTAGTTATGGATTGGCCATCTATTTACAACAATTCTGAAAGCAATATTATCCACCTATAATATTGAGATGCATTATTTGGCAAATAATGGTTCTATACATAAGATAGTGGGTGAGGGGATTGACCTAATCCTAATCTCTTTAGATTGGGAGAGATATGAATCTGCCTTAATAATGGCATCCCTGCCACCAACGATTAAGTAGAGCATAAAGCAATCATAGCAAGTTCGAAAATTTGCAAAGCTTTGGAGGAAAATAATGTGGTAGAGTTTTTAGAAACTTACAACTTGTGGTCAGTTAGATCAAATGTGAGTTTGAAGCTAAGAATAAGCAAATGGCCAAATACCTATCCAAGATCCAATAGTCCATTAAAGATTTTTCTTAGTTTGAGATAACTCACATCGCAAGATCAGAACACTATCAAACAAATGCCCTAAGGAAACTAGCTATTTCAGCTTAAATTGGTTCTGTAATATCAATTTTCTGCGATATTATGAGACACAAGAGCATATACCTTAAGGAAGTCTATACGAAACATGATGGAACCAATCTAAATTATTTGGAGACAGGAAAATCCTCAAATGATCAAAGAAGATAAAGCTTAGGAAGAAGGCAACATGGTTCTGCCTATTTCAGGTGGGACTTTACAAGAGAGGATATGCAGGGCCCCTGTTAAAGTGTGTGACCAAAGAAAGAGCATATTATATTCTTATAGAAATTATAAGAGAGATTACAAATCACATGGAGGGGTAAAGGTTCTAACAGGGAAAGTGCTACGAGTAGGATTTTATTGGCCCAATTTGCTTAGAAATGCACTAGTTTACATCAAAAAGTGTGGCAAGTGCCAATTTTACTCCCCTAAAATACATGCATTAGCCACTATTATGTCTACTATAATGGAGCCAATATCCTTTGCAAGATGCGGAATGGACATTATAGGTCCTTTCTCACAGGCATTTGGACATAGAAAATTTTGTGGCAGTTAACTACTTACAAAATGGACAGAAGCTAACCTACTAGCAATAATCACAAAACCAAAAGCAATTGACTTGCTGTATAAAGATGTGATCACAAGGTATGAACTTCTTAGATCTGTCACAATTGACAATGAAAGACAATTCATCGATAAGAGAATCAAGAAATACTATAAAAGGTTAGGAATCATCATTCTTGCAACTAATAGATAGGTAGAAGCAGCCAATAAGCAAATAATCCAGGCTTTAAGGAAAAAAAGTTAAAGGATCTAAAGGGGACTTATGTAGATGAGCTATAAGGCATCATCAGTCTTTAAGAACAACTATCAAGACTTCTACTAGTCACACATCATTCATGATGCATATGGTGCAGGAGTCCTAACACTTGTAAAAGTAGTGCAACTAGTCCAAAGGTATAGGGGTATAAGCCATCATGGAATAAAAGGCATAAATTGAAGCTCTGGGTTTGTCATCAAAACAATGGAAGAAGCAGCACTGAAGATATAATTTTATAAAGCAATAATCACAAGGGCCTATAATAGAAGGGTAAATTATAGATCTTTGAAGCATATTTGTTTAATATAGTCCGAAGAAGTATAAGAATAGTTGGAAAGCAACCAGGCAAACTAGCGCCAAATTGGAAAGGACCCTAGTGTGTTCAAGAAGAAGACTATTGAGGTATCTAGAAAACTCCTCACCCTAGGAGGCAAAGAGGTTCCAATATTTGGTGTGTAGATTCCCTTATATTTGATAATGCGTTGTTGAGTTAAATTGTGAATAATGTGTTGAGAAGTGGAAATAAAGAAGTTAAGTCAAGATTTTGTTAAGCAATTGCATACAATCCCTAAAAATTGAATCAAGACTTACAAGGAATAAAATTCTACTGAAATAGAAACACAAAACTAAAATTCATAATAGTCTTATCAAAAACAGAATACAAGAGTATTATACAAGGAGAACAAGGCATCAATTAGTTCTAGGTCTCCTAAATTTCTTAGCACTTGCTTCAACCTTAGTTTGCTTCAGAGAGACAGAAAATTGGCTATAAGGTCTTAGTTAAGTCCTCTTCGTAGAAATAGGAATTTTTGTTCTCCTTCTATAACGACACCCTTGAGCATTTGTTTTTAGCTTATGTTGTCCTCAAAGCCTCCCCAGATTCCTAAAGTTTATATCTACGAAGGACATCTTCTGCCCTAGTAGATTCCAACTCAGAAAAAGGAGCAAGAGGTTGGGCGTTCAACTTCTCAGGAACTGTGTAAAGTCTAAAGGTAAGAAGAGGAGGACTGTTGCTAAAAGCTCATGGGAGGCAACTTTTTCAATCCTCTCCTCAAGAAGGAGTTGATCACCATCCTCGTGGTTTCCTAGGGAAAACTTAAAACCACAATCCTATGCTCAAGAAATTTCTCCCTAGTTGGAACAGAAGAAGATGCCCCATCATTTGAACCTTCACACCTTTTCCTCTTTGGAATGGAGCAGGAAGTGGATGTAATACCCCGCTCCTTATAACCCAAGTAATGATATTTTAATTATGATTATGACGTGTTATCATGTCATGGTTTAAATGAACTAACAATTGGAGTAGTGAGCCACGCAGAAATTCAAAGAACTTAGCATAATAATTAAAGTCTCCTCCATTTGAGACTATTTAATTTAAGATTTCTTCAAGTGCAACTAGATTACATTATTTATTACATACAAGCTACGCAAAGTCTACTGACTACAAAATCAACCAAATAATGAACCATAATATTACGTATAAAGAATATCAGCATTATAAATTTTACGTAAAAATTATTAGGAGAGTCTATGATATAACTTATTCTCCTTGGAAACTACCCAATTATATGTAAAAATAAAATTTCATGTACTCATGCTAGTTTACATTAATAAAAACCAATAAGAAGGAAGGAAAAAATCCCTTTAATAATTTAGCTAGCCTACCACACGTACAAATACTAAATCGTGGAAATCACTAGAATTTAACTCCTACGGCACAAGCATGTTTAATAATGGGGAAGTAACTAAAAAAAATTTAAAGTAAATTAAATAGGTAAGTAGTGATCAATCATCATCATGCGAGCCAAGCTAGAAAGAGAGCCAGAGGTGGCCACGTTAATTCATGTAAGCTAGCATAAATCCCTTTCTGTGACAAACCATCCAATGTGGAAAGGTGGCAAAAAAAGGAACACCATCACAAGGCAGTGATGTAAAAGATTAACTAATTAATAGTCTCACAGTAGAATCTATATGTAGCTTAGGTCATTCCATCAATCACTATCACCTGAACTCTTCTGTCCCTCTTAATAAATGACATACACAGCAAAATACTTAGCTTTTCATAGCAACTTTGGCCTAGCTATAGTACCTAGTGACTACCCAAACTATCCAAGTTTTGCTTTTTCGCCTTCTCATCTCATTGCATCCAAGAAGTAGCCGGAAAAAAAAAGAAAGGTCCCAAAAAACTCAGCAACAAAGCTAAAAAGGTACATCACCTCAATAACCGAGAGGCAACACCACCAAGATTGGTCAAGAACAGTTGGACACCTCCCTTAAGTTACAAAATTTATAAATTATCAAGGAAAGAAAATGCTCTACTAAAATGTCACATGATAATCATGTTTGGCATTTGATCATAAAGTGATGTAACCATTTCAAGAATTATACAACTTTATAGTAAGTAAAGCATAAATGGATGATAAACATACCATTAGAGCTCTTGATATAAGTTAGTCATATGACTAAAAAATTAACCACTAAAATAAAAAATGTATAAGTATATATAGTCTTTAATTATAGCATATAAGTAAAATTTTATATCATATAATAATCACAAAATGATTCCATAAAGTACAATGCTAAGATTTGTTGAGCATGTATCATATTATGTTCATTTAACCTTAGCAAAACAATAAGGTATCCTAACTTGTTACAATGGGATTAATTAATCAGAAGTTCTAATCTAACTATGCATTGAGAAAACATCATACATGAATATCCGTTTGCTAATGGAAGAAATACCAAATTAAGGATAAATGAGGGCTCTAGTCCATGAAAAGTTAGAATAATATAATTCTTTATCTAAAAAAGGTAGACCCATGAATGAAAGCCTATTAATAAACTACAATCATCCTTAAGATACAAATGCTAGGGAAATCATAAAATTGGCTAAGAAGCAAACTAATTGTCAAAAGTATTGTGATTAAAGGACTAGTCATATATTGATATATAATCATATATGTAAATAATTGGCACAGATGTGCACAAGATAACCATTTAGCCTGAAAGAAATAATGTCAGGAACAAGGTCCGCCAAGGTGTGTTATTGTTTATACCTTTCAAAAGTAGTAAAATTTATTTACATCATGTTTAAATTTTATTTTATAACTATTTCATATTAGGACCCACTTTCTTATGTTCAAAGTTCATAGTCATTGGCTTCTGCTAGTAGAATTCACAGAGATATGGGCTATAAGTTAGACCTATGCACCAACCTCTGTGGAAGCTTCATTGGATAGTTGGTCTTAGCCATGGTTAAATATCATTTTTAAAGTTATGAAAATAGAAGTGTTTGATTTTAGTACTCTATTTCAAAGAAAAAGAATTTCAAAGATTGCGCACACTCACTGAATCCCAGAACTTGTACATTTCACAGTACAAGGGTAATGTGCTTGGCATATAGCTCATGTGATTTTGTTTTATATTTTTCAAATTGTTTTAGGGAGGAAGAAGCTGAGGCGACCTAAAAAGGAACCAAGCAACAATGAAGATCTTCAATATGTTGGCTAAGGCAATAATCTAGGGTGTTGGCTCTTGACTCCTGCATACTAGTGCTCGAATTTGTTTTACATTTTGTGCGTTGGCATAGGTTATAAGTGGTAGCTAACTTGTCTTATAGCATGACAGGTCTTTTCGTTGGTCAGCCTTCCAAAAGGGATAAGAGAACTGGTTTAATCACTATAAGTGGTAGCTAATATTTTTTGTAATCTATAGACACAAAATCTTTTTTAGTGGAATTTTGTTAATTGTGATGTATATTGACTATTTTATGGTTAGTTAAAATATTCTAAATTGTATACACATCAACTTAGTGATCTAGCTTTGCCTCTCAATAGTTAAGGGTGGCGGTAATACTCCCAAACTAATAAGCCTTCCGCATCTAATTCATGCTTAATATAGACTAATTAAGATAGTGCATGTTCGTAAGTTGGAGCCGTTACAGAAGTAGTATCAGAGCCAAAGCTATGGATTGAACCTTAGTGACTAGAGTTAGTTATGTCAAGAGCCAACAATGTCACCTAAGTAGTAGAGTCTACATGCCTACATGTGTAAAATCATATTCTTATTCATTAAATGTTAAGCATATGAACAAGAGTACGTATAGTTGTATTATGCATATATTAATTAAAAACTTTGTGACCCTAGCTGATGGTAGGCATGTGACCCAATGATATTTTTATACAACCTGGACAAATCCAAACTAGTTATCTTGAAGCTCTACTCCCTTTCATGATGGCGCAGATGCTTGAACCAGAGTCTCCTTATAGACAGCTTGAGGAAAAAGCATAGTTTATTCTCTGCAGCCTCCCAAATATAGCCCTCTAGTGACATTTTAAGGCTAGGTACCACAACTTCATCCATACAGGACAAATTAGGGAATTTAGTTTTGACATTTTGAAGCTAATGAGGGACCTTGGAGATGCATAACTGGGAATTCATGATCAAGGACCTAGCTGAAACTATGAGTTTAACTGTTGAAAGATTTTAGGATACTTTTCTTGAACTAGCACCTGCTGGATATGGCCTTGCATCTCCACAAGCCAATCAACCCCCTCCTGCTGAAAACTCGCAACCAGCTCAAGGGCTACAACCACAATTAAATCTTAATGGCCACATGGGGTTAGCCAACATGGATAATTTCGATGACTATGAAGAGCATAAAGCTAATGACAAAGGATGGGAAGGATCTACTAACTCAGACAATATAATAATTGTGATAGACATACTTGATTCTCCCGATGTAGTACAAATGAGTTCAGATAGTGGAAGCGAGAATGGGGGGCAATCATGGAACTCAAGGTCAGATACTAGCAACACTAATGATTCAACTTATTGCTCAAGAACAAAGGGTTCAAGAGAAGAGAGAAGAAGTTAACAAAGGAAGTCTAACCGTCAAGTAGATGTTAATGATGCAACATGAGTAATTATAAATAATACTTATATATGGTAACTAGTTGCATAAGTAAAGAAGCCTATGTATGTATAAGGATGACATGCAACAATGTATCTAGAAGTAGGAGTGCTACTAAATGTAGAAATATTTGGAAAACATATGTTTAATAGTTAGGCTCATCACTAGTCCCACACATTTTCCATGAAAAGGTGGACAAAATTTGTAAACCTACTAAGATATGATAGCCCGGATATGCTTAATAGCATGTTACTGTTCAATTAATAAATGTATGAATAATTATATACTTGTTAGTGATTTCCTTATAAATGTTTTCATTGCATCATACAGAAATGTAGAATCAGTCAAGCATTTTCTACCTAGACAAAAAAAGAAAAATTCATTATATAAATCTTTACTTTAATATTTGCATCACATTCAGGATGTCAAGTGTGAACAAAAACCCATCGAGGTGCAACATAGGATCACCATATCGATACGTGAATAATCCTTCTCATATGACATCACTATTTGTTACTAAAGCTACAAGTACACAAGAGCCATATGAAAGTCAAGGTTATACAAATAGAGCTATTAGTGAAATAGATTCTAGCCTTTTAGGAAAGATAGTTTTTGAAGCAGTACAAAAGCTCAAAGGCCCTTCCTTAGAAAATCTTGAAAAAGAAGACAATCTCTTTCTACGAGTATCCAAGCCAAACCTGAAAACTTATAATGGACCCATGGACCTAGTAGTTTTAGAAGAGTAGGTTAGGCTAATGGAGAAAATATTAGACGTCATTGAAGTCACTTAGCAGAAATGCATCCACATACGAAGGTTGTATCTAATTGAACAAGCAGATATGTAGTGGAGAACTATGAGACCCATTTTTCAACAACCAACTACAAGCCAAATTCTATCCATGCAGTGGAAAGAAGAAACAAAAAGAATTTATAAAACTAAAATAAGGAAATATGTCAGTGATAGAGTATGCAAATAAATTCGCTGAACTATCAAGATTTGCCCCTGAATATGTAGTAACAAATTGGATGAGGATTGTTAGATTTGAAGATGGACTACCCCTTTATATCAAGCACCAATTAGTAGGACAACCTATTCAATCAACTCAAGCATTGTATGAAAGAGCAGCTAAGACAGAAAGGGTAAAAAGGGAATTATGGGCATATATTAGAGTGACCCTAAGAAAAAAAAAGAATGAAAAAGGGAGCCGAGTAGAAGGAAGCCCTAGCAAGCAACATGTCATTGCAGGAGGAAAAGATCAAGTCCAAAATTGGTTTAAAAAATGCACTAAATGTGTACGTACTGACCACAAAGCAGCAGAATGTAGAGTGAATACCAATAGATGTTGTTGGTGTGGTGACCCAAGCCACATGATTGCCAACTGCCCTAGTAGATATGTTCAAGGCTTGGCATACACATCCAAGGGCTTCAAGACCCTTGTAACCTCTTATACGTGCCAAGTCGAGAAATCTATTGCAATAAATAACAAAGAAGCCACCAGCTTTGGAATAGTAGTCATTGGTGTGCTCTTGATTGATTTAATGTCATTTTGTGATATTTTTTACTCTGGTGTAACACATTCTTTTATCTCTTCTAAAGCTGCATCCCAAATAGGGTCAAAATCTTACCCTCCTCTATAGAAGTATATGTAAACTAACCTAGTGGTTAGATACGAAGGTGTGATGTTATTTACAAAAATTATCCTATAAAAGTAAACCAAGAAGATTTTAACGAAGATTTAAGACAATTTGATTTATTAGAATCTGATATCATTTTGAGTATGGATCAGTTGTTTAAATATGGGGAGAAAATAGATTATCAAACCTAAAAAAGCTAGAATGAAGAGTAAGAAAGGGGGAACGATATATTTTTACAAGTCTAAAGGAAGCAGGGAATACCCTGTAATATCATTAATGGCAGTAAAGAAGCTTCTTAGACAGGGACGTCAAGGATACTTATGTTATGTGATAAAAGAAAAGAAGGACAAAAATCGAGGATATACCCATAGTTAATGAATTTGCATATGTTTTCTTGGAAGAAATCCTAGGTCTACTACCCAAAAGAGAAATCAACTTTGAAATAGAAATAAAACCTTGCGCTCGTCCTATCTTAAAACGGCCATACAGAATGGTGTCTGGTGAACCTGAGGAATTAGAGGTGTATCTTGAGGATCTACTACAAAAGGTTATATTGGGCCAAGTGTCTCTCCATGAGGTACACTAATTTTATTTGTAAGAAAAAAGGATTGAACCTTGACGCTTTGTATTGATTATCGAGAGCTAAATAAGATTAATGTTAAGAACAAATACCCTCTTCCTAGGATTGATGAATGGTTTGATCAATTGCAAGGTATGAGAGTGTTTTCAAATATTGATCTTAGGTTAGGATATCATCAATCAAGGATTAAGTTAGAAGATATCCCCGAAACAACTTTTATAACATGATATAGACATTATGAATTTACTACAATGCCTTTTAGGTTAACCAATGCACCCCCCAGCCTTTATTGACTTAATGAATAGAATCTTCGGACCCTCTTTAGATAAGTTTGTGGTTGTCTTCTTTAGGAGTTTGGTAAGAGGTAAAGCAATTCTTAATAAATCCTGGTCAAATCTAATATAATATCCTACCGTGCTGAAGAAACTTCTAACTTCTGTAATATTGGTAGGCCTAGGCCATTCAGTGATTGTGTTTACTTTTTAGGTATCTACCTTAAGCCTATCCTTGGTAAGCAAATGTCCCAAAAAGGTTACCTCTAATAGCCAAAGCTCACACTCTGATACCTTAGGATATAGTTCACGGTCCCTCAACATCTATAACACATTCCTTAAATGTCCACCATGTTCTTCCTCCATTTTAGAATATTTGTGAAGTTCCATTATAGTAATTAAACAAATGACTCACCACAACACCAATATTAACCCTGCCCTCAAACAATTCGGAGTTTAGTCTTTGCAGTGATGCCTCTAATCATGGTATTGGGTGTGTACTAACGCAAGATGGAAATGTCATGGTGTATACCTCTAGACAATTGAAACCATATGAGAAAAACTACCCTACCCATGATCTAGAATTAGCCATTCTAGTTTTTACACTTAAAATATGGAGACATTGCTTATATGGGGCACCCTGTAAGATCTTTACAAACCATAAGAGTCTCAAATATATCTTTACACAAAGAGATTTGAATTTACGAAAATGGTGGTGGTTGGAGCTTATTAACGACTATCAGGTACAAACACTATAACACCCTGACCCATTCTGTGGCCGTAGATAGTTAATAGGAATGACTTCATAGATAGTTAATAGGAACGACTTCAAGGATCATTGATCTGCCCCACAAATCACTACAAGCTATTCTAGTGTGCTTCATCCTCGCTCACATGCTGCGTATGAAACTTCCCAGGAGGTCACCCATTATAAGATTTCTCTCCAAAGCCCAACGAGCACACTTAACTATGGAATTGTTAAGAGTGGGTTTCCTAAAAAAGGAATGTGCACTTTTTGATAATATAAGTAGTCGGTTCAATCGTTTTGAGCCATGCATCTTCAGGGTATTACATTATCATCCTTACTTGAAGAGCACATCATTTTTGCTGTCACTCACTAATCAATCGGCTTATGTGTTCTCTTGACCAACGGTCCATCCCAATAGCTTTACCCCACTAGGTGACCACTTAGGGTTCTCCCTTCGACTAGCGTAGCTCATAGTTGTAGGTCGACTCTGACGCCATCTTTAATGCCCCAACCCTTTCCGAGTCACGAACAGTTATCAAAAACGGTTTTATGGATTGTCAACTGGCCCTACAAATCCTCACAAGCCTTTCAGGCATGTTTCGCTCTTACTCACATACTGCCTGAGAAACTTCTCAAGAGGCCAACCATCATAAGATTTCTCTATAGCAAACACACTTAACTGTTATACTTCTTAAGAGTGGGCATCTCGAAAAAAAAGGTGCACCTTTTGGTGATAGAAATAGTCTCTTTGATCCTTTTGAGCCATACTCGGGGTATTATAGTTCTTTTTTTTTTTAAATAGTATACAAGCCCACTTAAGACCCTATATCTTATGGGAACATCTTAGGTAAGGGAAGAAATGGAATAAGAGAGGGGAAACAAGGGTAACAAAAATTACCCCATACAGCCATGCTGCAAGGTGGGCCATTTCCAACTAGACTACTCCTTTGGTCGCTAGATACGTGCATTATTTCTCATTGCAACAAATACAATACATGAAAAATGTAAACTATATTAGCTAAGGATTGAATTTGGGGCTTCTTGCTTAGACCTCAAGGAACTTGCATCACCGTTTAAAGATCTCCTACAAAATCATTCCGAAAAAAGTAGAGGTTTTTTGCTCTTCAAGAGCCTTTGATGCTCAAGCTATGAGAATTCAATAAGGAAATTATGATTACAACCTTAAATTGCTTATGTGTATCTTCTTACCTCTTGGGTTTGCCATGATTTATTTATAGGGGTTGTTAGGTGGTTTCCTTTGACAAAGTTAACTAGGATTTCATATCATTTTAGATATACATTTTATTCCTAATTTCGTTTAACTTCAAAGATCTTTAGCGTTTTCAAATATATTTGGGAGATCCTTATCGTATCTCTTGCCCTTTCTCACAAATCATAAATGGCTAGTTGGTTGCCAGTACATTTTTAAACTGTGTTATGCTTATTATTTGGACCATAGTCCAGTGCTCGATGCCAACAACTTCATTGATCTTATCTATCTCTTATTTTTTGGCTTTGATTGGGGTTTGTCCAATTCCCTCAAAGATTTTATCTACCCAAACCATTTGTCCCTTAAGGTATGTCATATTTTAATCTCACGTGCCTCAACTTTTAGCCATGTATAACTTTGTTTACAATTTAGGAATTTCCTGCCTTGATTTGTGAGTTTTCTTAAATCTTAAATGCTTTCTTAGGGTTGGTCTTATACCCTTCATTGGTCTAGACTCTTTCCTAAAGAGGCTCAACCAAGATATTTTTCACTAGATTTTTAGTTAGTTTTATGGGAAATTCTTGCTAATCGGTTTTTCAAATCTCTTATTTTAGAATTCATATCTTTCGTTAATTTTGCTTTTCTTTACCCAAGAATTTTTTTGGCTTCTACAAAAGGAAATTTAACTTGCCTTAACTAAGTGTCTTTCCCCTTTCTTTTTCTTTTTCTTTTTCCTATACCAGTTATGATGATTGGTACAACTTTCAGATATTTATTGATTAGACAGGCATTTCTTAGGATTTTTTCCCCTCAAATCTAATAACGCTTGTTGCCCCAATCTTGTCTATTAACTTAGCCTTTTAGGATTTAATTTCTTCAAGAATTTTTGAAACCCCTGTAAGCTACTCAAACTCATTTGTCCATCTTTCAGTCTTCTGTGAAGTTTCACAAACCATTCTCCAACCTCTCTTCAGTTTCCAAACCATTTCTCTTGATTAATGGCTCATAACAACAAATATTGGAGGTCCACCTTGACCCACAAGGACATTATTCTTATCCCTTCATAATTCTTACAGGAGAATGTTGACCAATAGTACCTTGTAGGACAACATGGAAGAGGTTTATGCTGAAGAAAAAAGAAGGGAAGTGTAGGACATTGCTTTTGGATCAACATGCTTAACAGTTTACATCTTTTTGGCTTTGCTAGATTGCATAAATTTTATAACGATTTGAGGGCCAGCATTGAAGGCGATTGGTAAGATAATTCTTGGCACAGGTTTCCCTTGTTGAGGCAAGTTCACCTCAAGTTGTACAACCCAAATTCATACGCTTTTTATATCTCTATATCTATTTTTTGGTTGACATAAGAGTTGTATTAGTATTTTTTTTATTTTACAGAAAATAAAAAAGGAAATGTTAAAGAAAAAAGGCCTAAAATATGAAGAATTGGGTTGCTCACTAACTGAATAATGGACGGTCCAAACAAATAGCCCAGGCTTCTCCTACTTCTTCACCTCCATGTGTCAACCACATGTCAACTCCAACCCCTTTATTTTCTCTCTCTCTTCTTACCCTTCCTAATAGAAATCACGACATATTCAACACCCCCTCTACTGGTGCTTCTCCTTTTTCTTACTTCTCTCCTCCTTACATAATCCAAGTCCTACTCTAAGTAGTTTCTCTCTCTTCTATAACTCATATTCACTCTTGTTAGTTATCTCCATCCAATTCATGCATTTTTTCTCATCAAACGAATGTGTCTCTCTCATGAATTGATTTAGCATATTATAGGGTATTGAACCCAGAGAGTCGAGTGAGGAGGTTGTGGCTTGGAAAGCACTAACATGTCAAGGAAATGAGATAGAAGCTTTTGAGTGTGTTTCCATTTTTTTCTTCGGTTTTTAATTTTTAGAATTAGTTTTCAATTTTTAATTGTCAATTTCCAAAAGCTTTGTATCTGATTCTTGTTTTGATAATTCAAGTGGTATTTCAGTAATTTGTATTAAATTCTCTTCGATTTGGTTTTGGATAGTTTGATTTTGGACATTCGTAGTTCCTGTCATTGATGTGTTGATTTGGAATTCCTTAGTGTCACCTTTTGGTTTATTTTACTCATTCAAGATAAGTCTTGGTTTTTGGCTTGTCTTCTACTAAATTCTGCCATCATATGCGTATGATATTCCACTTTCCTTTGCCTTAGTTTCGTTGTGAATTGTGGATTGATTCAACTACTGATTTTGCCTTCCAATTCTACACTGAATTCTATTTTTATTTTAGTAGTAGTGGTTTCTATTTGTGTTTTCAATAATCAGTGTAATAGAATTATTTTAGTTCAGTCGATTAGATAATCTCATTGTTTAACAACTTACCTAGTGATGTGGAGCAAGAACCCAACCACCCCCCAAGTTGATTAGGTTTATAATTCACTTGTTAGTGGTGGATTATGTCAAATAAAGCTTCTAGCACAAGCTGTCTAAAAATTTTTAGTTTCATAGGTTAGCATAGAGTGGCTTTTTGGATGATCGAATAAGCTTTAAAATTAGTATTTTAGCCATGTTTGGATAGCCCTAGATGTCTACTTGCTAACAAGCTATAGAACTCCTTCAAATTCTAGGTATTGAACGACTTATAGGGTTTAAACTGAGTAAGGCCGGTGCAGGTCAGGATTTGCACGGTTTTGATTAAGAGTTTAACTAGGCCATCAAATGGAGGATTAAGGGGTTAATATTTTATGGGTAAGTTATGGACACCTTCAGTAGATTCCCCATTAAATATCTTTCCCAAATTCCTCCATATAGGATAGTGGATGATGCCATCAATCAATGACAAGTGCAACAACATTTCCTGCCTTCCATTCTGGACAATTCATCACTAGCCTAAAAGCTTATAATTTCAATATGCTTAAATTGTTCTCTAAATATTATTAGTTAGAGTGAATGCTTAAGTCCTATTGGCGACACCAACTCCTTTAGGAGGTTAATTTATATTGGCTTTATTTTGCAGCCAGGGGAAGGGAACACTAATTCTTGTGGCTATAAATTAGCCTCTTGTTTTCATTTAGAGATAGACCTTTTGGATGAAATGATGAATGAAATTGAAATAAGGCTTTTAGCTTGCTTCTCTTACTAAGAAATCTCTTTTTTTTTTTTAAATTTCTTGCCTTAAGAGTGGTGATTAGAGTCTCAGCTTTATCTTGATCTTTGGTGGTTTGGCCTTTATGAGATTAAATGGTGTTATGTTAGTTCATATGGTGGTTTGTCTTGAGCATGAATATATCCCCTTGATTTCTTTTCTTTTGCTACACAAAATCCCCAAAAAATTCAAATTTAGTTTTTTCAATTTTTAATGATCTTAGGGGCTTGGGTTCAATCTGCTTCACCTAGTTAGTAACTTTATTTCATATTACCTTCCTTGAGGATGATACTCTCAAGTAATACGATGAAAGTCATGCACTTATGACAATTCAATTCAAAATCACAAGCTTGTGTTGAGACAAAGACCTAGAGTTTTTTTTTTTTTTCCTTCTCATCTTCATGCAATTTTGCTTTGCTTTCTTTGTACTATAACTTTTTCTAACCTGATGTAAATTTGATGAAGTTATGCAATTAATGAAGGATCCTCTTTCCTTTTGTTTTACTATATGTGTTTAATGTCAACCTTTATTTTATTATTTTTTTCAATTCTCCCCTAAATATCAAATTATGCAAATGGAAATTTCTTAGGATTTCCCCTATAAATAAAGGATTTGATGTGTTTTGTTGTTCAAAAGATAACACACTTTATAGTATTATGCAAGAATTTTTAGGGTTTCTTGTTTTTTGCCTTCAATTTCTATGAATGAAAAGGTTCTATCTCAACCCACTCATTCGTGGATTCTAACAATGACTCCCCACCTCCCTTCGGTGGAGATTCTCTTTATCTTTGCTCCCAACTATCCTTGGGTTGAGATGTTTCTTTTCGCCACTTACAACTCTGAGGTTAGAACTTTAGAAACTTGTTTCTAGATACTTCTGATTGAGAATTTCTTCAAACTTGGGATACTTGATTGAGAAGTGGGAAACCACTTTCTTTTTAGATTGAATTAACCATTACAATTGCTTCAAAGATTGGTAGCAAAGGTCTTCTTTGAGAAATTTCTCTTTTTATATTCTTCCACCATATAGTGAAGTCCAAGACCTTTTAGGCAACCTCTTGGGGATATGCCCCTTTTGTAACATCCTTAGTAGGATAAGCTGGTGGGGCTATTAGAAGGAGGTATTCTATTAATTGGGCTTTAGATGCCCTTACTATTGGGAGTTCAAGTGCTAGTCTTGGAGTAAATGGTTGTTAAGCTCTCTCAAATTAGGGGTTGGAATGGAGCTTGGGTCTATGTGAAAACCTTTATAAGAAGTAGGATTTTCTAGTAGATGGTAAGAAAAGCAACAAGTATAAGACTTATTTGGGAGTTGCCAAAGACATATTTCCTCTCGCACTAGAGGTAATTCAAAAGAAAGTGGCCATCTAGAGGCTATACATCGTTGATATTAATAAAAGAAGGTTGTTATCCTTTTTGAGCCACTCACAAATATTAGGTAACCACTTTGTGCTTCTATAAATTTTTAGGTTTTAATCCAGTGTATCATTTTAATCTCTTTTTCCATTGTACTACAAGCTTGTGGAGATTATTTGGAGCTCCGCAATGCGGAGGAAACTAGGTATTTCACCGTTAAAACTCCCTCCTAAGTTCAAAGAATGCCTTATGAGGCTCACGAAAGATAAAGAGAAACAGGTGAAAAGACACCAAATTATAAAGGAACAAGATAATTTTCAAAGCACATGAAGAAGGAGAGCTAGTGTTAGTTACACTCGACGTAATGAAGGCGAACTTGTGGTTAAGTGCCTTCTTCATACAGAAGAGGCAAGCATCATTGAGAGCAGGCGCTTTGAGAGCAAGAGGCAAGGTTCTGTTGGTTCTAAGAGAAAAATTACGATGAAGAAAACTGGGACCCCTTTTTCCATAATTGAGAGTGCTCCCAGCCCAGAGTTCGAAAGTTTGATTCCTGTCTTTGTCAGTCCCATCAACACCTTTCCTTTAGCCTCCCTAGTTGATGTTGAAGCTATGGGGTGTGTTGTTTTTGGTGCAACGATTGCTAAGGGTAGTGATGACGCTGGGCAAATTGCCATAGTCCTTCCTATTGTGAGAATGCTCCTGGTGCTTCTAGCCTGCTAGCATTGAGACAGTGAATGAGCAAGAGATTGAATGAAGTTCTTTCCACTAGTGGGCACATCTCCACTGTAACACCCCCAACTTAGTGACATACGCTACCTTAATTAGTCTATATTAAGCATGAATTAGTAGCGGAAGTGTTATTAGTTTGGGAGTATTATTGCTGCCCCCTAACCATAGAGAGGCAAGGCTAGATCGGTAAGTTAATACATATACAATTTAGGATATTTTGACTGATTGGAAATAGTCAATGTACATCACTATTAACATAATTTCCCTAAAAATATTTCAGGTCTATAGATTACCAAAAATATTACATTGTATATGTAAGTATTTTTATTTTTATTTTGGTATCCTGCTATCCCTTTTGTAAGGCTGACAAACGAAATGCATTTGATGCTATAGGACAAGTAAGCCACCACATATAACCTACACCGACGTACAAAGTGCAAAACTGACTACAAGACCAGTATAGAGGAGCCAAGAGCCAACACCCCAATATAGACACTAACATGAAAATGATAGTGAGAGTCGACATCACATTACTGACTTGGCCGATTGGTCCAGCTTGTTCAGGATCATCATTGTTACCTAGTTCCCTTTTATGTATGTTCAACTTCTTCCTCCCTAAAACAATTTGGAACAATATAAAACAAAGTCAAAAGAGCTATGTGCCTAGCGCGTTGCCCTTGTACCATAAAATATACAATTGTTAGGAGTTAGTAAGTGCGTGTAATCTTTGAAATTTAGTACTGAAATCAAGCATTTTTTATTTTCATAACTTTAAAAATGATATTTAACCATGGTTAGGACCCGTCTCTAGAAAGAAGCCTCTATAGAGGTCGGTGCATAGTATAGCTAACTTATACCCTTTATCTTTGTGATTTCTGCTCGTAGAACCCAATGACCATGAACTTTGAACATACAAAAGTGGGTCCTGATGTCCAACGGTTGTGAAATGAAACGTAAATATGATGTAAATAAATCTTACTACTTTTGAATGGTACAAGCAATAACATACCTTGGTAGACCTTATTCTTGATACTATTTCTTTTAGGCTATACGGTTGTCCCCCGTATATTTGTGCCAATGGTTTATATATATGATTGTATATCAAGATATGACTAATCTTTTAATCATAATACTTTTGACAATTAGCTTGCTTGTTACCCAATTTTATGATTTCTGTAGCATTTGGATCTCAGGGATGACTGTAGTTTATTAATAGGCTTTCATTCATGGGTCTACCTTTTTTAGATAAAGAGTTATATTATTCTAACTTTTTACACAATATAATCCTAATTTATCCTTATTTTGGTATTTCTTCCATTTAGCAGAGGGATACTCATGTATGATGTTTTCATGATGCATAGTCAAATTAAAACATCATATTAATTAATCCCATTGTAACAACTTAGGATATCTTATTGTTTTGCTAAGGTTAAATAAACATAATATGATACATGCTCAACAATCTCAGCTTTGCACTTCGTGGAATCCTTTTTTGATTATTATATGATATAAAATTTTGCTTATATATTGCAATTAAAAGACTACATATACTTATACATTTTTTGTTTTGGTGATTAGTTTGTTAATCATATGATTAACTTATATCAAACAAGCTCTAATGGAAATTCGCTTATGCTTTATTTATAATAAAGTTGCATAATTCTTGAAATGGTTACACACTTTGTGATCAAATGCCACACATCATTATCTTGTGATATTTTAGTATGTCATTATCTTACCTTGATAATTTATGAATTTCGTGAGTAACTTGAGTGAGGTGTCCAATGGTTCTTGACTGATCTTAGGGGTGTTACCTCTGGGTTATTGACGTGATGTGTTGTTGTAGGCTTTGCTATTGAGTTTTTTTTTTTGTTTATTTGTTGGCTACTGCTTGGGTGCAATTAGAGGAGATGGTGGAAGAGCAAAACTTGGATAGTTTGGGTAGCAACTAGGTACTGTAGGTAGACGAGAGTTGCTATGAAAAGCTGAGTATTTTGCTGTGTATATCGTCAATTAAAGGGACACAAGAGGTCAGGTGATTGTGATTGATGGAATGACTCAGGCTATTTATGGATTCTACTATGAGGTTATTAATTAGTTAATCTTTTATGTCCCTTGTCTTTTGTTGGCTTTTCCTCTTTTTTTTTGTCACCTTTCTACCTTGGATGATTTGTCAAAGAAAGGGATTTATGCTAGGCTTAGGTGAATAACCTGGCTACCTCTAACTCTCTTTCTCGCTTGGCTTGCGTGATTATGATTGATCACTATTTGCCTGCTTAATTTACTTAAGTTTGTTTTCATTGCTTCCTCATTATTAAACATGCTTCTGCCTTATGAGTTAAATTCTAGTGATTTTCATGATTTAGTATTTGTACATGTGGTAGGTTAGCTAAATTATTAAGGACTTTTTGCCCCTTCCCTCTTATTGTTGTCTATTAACGTAGACTTGGATGGCTACATGCAAATTTATTTTGATATATAATTGGGTAGTTTCCAAGTAGTATATGTTATTTCATAAACTTTCCTAATAATTTTTATGTCAAATTTATAATGCGGATATTCTTTATACAATAATATTATGGTTCTTTATTTGGGTAATTTTTAGTATGTCTATATGGACTTTGGTTAGCTTATATGTGCCAAATAATGTAATCTACTTGCATTTGAATAAATCTTTAATTAAATAATTTTAAATGAGGAGACTTTAATTATTATACTAAGTCCTTGGAATTTCTGCCCGTCTCACTGCTCCAATCATTAGTTCATTTGACCCATGACATGATAACAACATCGTAACTGTAATTGGAATGTCATTAGTTGCGGTATTAAGCAGTGTGGTATTACATCTCCCCCCCTCCCCAAAAAATTTCGGCCTCAAAACTTGGACGTACCTCATAAATAAAAATGGGTAATGTTTCATATCTTCCTCTGTTTCCCTTCTAGCCTCTGAGACTACTTGGTGAGTTTAGATAACTTTAACTAAGGGTATTGCTTTGGTACGTAATTTCGTGATTTTTCAGTCTACTATCTATGGCGGTTGCTCTTCATATTTTAATCCTTTTGAGGCAATCTCCAAGGGTTCATATGCTGTGATATGAGGTGGATTATGCATGTACTTTCGAAGTTAGGAGATATGGAATATGTCACGTACATGTTGTAACTCTGGAGGTAGAGCTAATTGATGAGCCGCAAGATTAGTTTTCCTAATGATCTCATATTGTCTAATGAACCGTGGACTTTGTTTCCCTTTTACATTGGATCATTTTACCCATTTGGTAGAAAAAACCTTCAGAAAAACCTCATCTCCAATCTAGAATTCAAGTGGTTTCCTTCTACAATGTGCATACTTCTTCTGTTTATCTTGTGTAGCTTTTGTATTTTGTTATCACTTTGATCTTTTGTACAATTTGTTGATTTAATTCAGGGCCCAAGATTAATGTCTAATCGATATCACTCTAGCAAAGGGGAGCTCTACATTTTCTGCCATATAGAGCCTCAAGAAGTGCCATCCGTATGGTGGCTCGGCACCTATTGTTATAAGAAGATTCTACCAATGGTAGGTATTCTTCCCATTTGCCTTAAAAGTATAGAATACATGCTCGTAGCATATATTTTAGTACTTGGTTTACCTTCTCAGTTTGACCATCAGTCTTAAGTTGGGGTGAACTGCTAAACTACACCTTGGTCTTAAGGGATCTTTGCAAGGCTTTTCAAAACGAGCTTGAAGCCTAGGACCTCAATTAGAGATAATGTCCTTTGGTATCCCATGCAAATGCACAACTTGTTTAATGTAAAATTATGCTAGCTTATTCACTTCCAAAGAGTCATGAATTGCGATGAAGTGAGTTGATTTCATTAATCGGTACACAATGACCCAAATGCAGTTCTTTGATGTTGTAAGGGGTAAACCTATAATGAAATCAGTGGAGATTGAATCTTCTTTACAAGTGGGCATCTCTAAGGATCTTAGCTCTCCAACAGGTCATTGATGCTCCCCCTTTACTCTTTGGCATGTGAGACACTTATCTGTGTAGTGTGTAATGTCATTTTTCATATTATTCCACTGGAAAGTTTGTTTGAGATGCCTGTATATTTTCGCGCCGCCTAGATGGATCAAATAGTTTGTGTTATGTGCCTCAGAGAAATGTCTTGTTCTTTATTTTATCCCTTTGTGGTACACAACTAGTTTTGAAACCTCACTATTTCTTGATCATCCATGCTAAAACCCAAAGCTTTTCATTTGCTTAATCACTCTTTGATCCCCTTAGTTTCATTATATTATACTTGGGCTTGCTTAATTTCTCTTCTAATAAAGCCAACCGAACTAACATGACTTACAACATAACAAATGTTTTGTGAGGAATGACTACTTCTATCCCCATTTTTTGTAGATTCCATCTTATTTCAGGAGCTATAGTCACTAATGTATTTAGGTTATGTTGGGTTTTTCAACTTAGTGCATCAACTATTACATTTGCCTTTCTTAGATGATACTATATTTGGAATACACTGAGTATGACTTAAAAGGATTGAAATGACATCAAAGGTGCACCTTCCTTTTCCAAAGCCCACTCTTAAGAACTCTACAACTAAGGCGTTTGTTGTGGAGAAATCTAAGGATGGATGATCTTCTGGGGAGTGCAGTGTGTGAGCAAGGACAAAGCACGCCGAAAAGGCTTGTCGAAATTTGTGGGGTTACTCAATAATTCTTGAAGTTGTTCCTGACAATTGGTCGTGGCCCAAGAAGGAGTCGGGAGATACAGATGGTATCAATGCCGACTCGCGACTATGAGCAACACTAGTAGATAGGATAGCGTTGGGCAGTCACCTACCGAGGCAAAGATACTGGGATTGACCGCTTGTCAAGAAAATGAGTAAGTCAGTCGATTAGCGAGGCACAATGAGGACATTGTGCTCTTCAAGTGGGGATGAATGTAATACCTCGAGTATGACTTAAAATGATTGAAATGACTACTTATATAGCCAAAGGTGCATCTTCCTTTTTTGTGAAGCCCGGTCTTAAGAACTCTACAGTTAAGCGTGCTTGTTGTGGATAAATCTTATGATAGATGACCTCCTGGAAAGTTTCTCAAACAGCGTGTGAGCGAGTATGAAGCATGACGAAAATGCTTGAAGTTATTCGCAGGGCTAGTCAACGATCCTTGAAGTTGTTCCTAGCAACAGCCTATAGCCTAAAAAGACGTTAGGGAGTTACGATGGTATCAGCGCTGACTCGCGACTGTGAGTTGTGCCGATGGACAGGAGAGCCCTTGGCACTCACTTAGTGAGGCAAAGATACTAGGATGGACCATTGTTTAAGAAAACCGTTAGTTGGTCGTTTAGTGAGGCACAACGAGGATGGTGTAGTCTTCAATCAGGGAGATTGTAACACTCTGAGTGTGGCTTAAAAGTATTGAAATGACTACTTATATCACCAAAGGTGCACCTTAGTTTCCGGGAAGCCTACTCTTAAGGACTTTACAGTTAAGCGTGTTTGCTATGGATACGTCATATGATGAGTGACATACTGGAAAGTTTCCCAAGCAGCGTGTGAGCGAGAATGAAGCACGACGAAAAGACTTGTGGTGATTTAGGAGTTGTTCCTGGTAACTGTCTGTGACTCAAGAAGGGGTCGGGGCGTTACATATGATATTAGAGCCGACCCCCAATTGTAAGCTGCGCCAGTGTGAGCTTTGGGCACTCATCTAGTGGGGCAAAGATACTGGGATGGACCATTGATCAAGAAGGTGTTGAAGTAGGCTATGATAATTTGGAGTTGGAGTTATGTATAAATATAATAACAATAACAATTTAATTAGTATAGACAAAGCAAAAATATGGTGTATAAGAGCTTAGACCCTGTTCTTTTTATTGGAAAATTGTAGGTGTGAGATGGGTGAGAGTGGAAAATGGGGGGAAGAAGTGGGTGATAACGGGTAGGAGTGATATGCTTTTTTAAGTGTGAGAAATAGGGGAAGGAGTGGTTAGAAGTGAGAAGGAGTTGAATGAAGTAGGAGAGTTGATGTAAGCTACGTATTTTGTTTTTTTAATGTAATCTTTTATTTGTGATAGTAATTACTGATGATAAAAAAAATTTTAGACTTAAAAAATATTTTTATGAGTTGACTCAGGTACGAAATATTGTTTCGTGGCCATTGTTCTCCCAAAAAAATTGTAATTTTTATTATTCGTAAAACAAATTACGGGTATATTTTTTTCACATATTAACCAAATACGAACAAAAAAAAAAAACACATACGTCCAGGGCTTGTTCTTTTCTTTGATAAATCCAAATTTACCAACCTCAACCCACATCAACCAACTTCACGAACTTTAATAAAAAAAATACCAATTTCAACTCACTTCAACCAACTTCAACCCATTTTTTACTATTTTAATCAACTTCTACCCATCATAAAAAAACAAATTCAATCAACTTCAACTCATGTCAATAAAAAAATACACACTTCAACAAAAACATACACACTTCAATCTACTTTAACGCAGTTCTATGAGTCTCAACCAATTTCACCCATTTATCAACCCAGATTTTTCAACGAAAAGAACATACCCTCTGTACACGGAAAACAATCATCTGTAATTTGTGTGAAGAACTCCTAATATTTTGTTATTAACGCACATGGAAAAAAAACCGCTCAAAATACACGTATAATACATCTGCATTTTCTGTCACGAATTACAAATAATGCCAAAAAAATTTACGCATTCCTTCATTGTGTTGGAAAAAACATATGCAAATTTGGGCCCAAATTACGATGAACGAAAAATAAATCTATTACACATACAACAACAATCATCCACGCTTTGATGACCTATAACAAATATTTCGTAACCAACGCAAAAAATAAAAATAAAAATAAAGCATCTTTGCCATATACAAAATGAAACCCAAAATATATACCAGTCACAAAAAACTAACATTTGCTTAATAAAGCAGATAAAAATTATTTCTTTAATATATATAACAAAAATTACATCATCTACAATTTTATGCATGACTAACAAATATTTTCATAATATCCGAAAAATAAATAAAACTTTTTATAATTATTATCAGGCTATTCCTACACATAATTACATAAATTATAAACATTTTCAAAATATGAAAAATAATAGTTATATTTAGGAGTGAGAAGGAGTAATATTTTTTTTTAAGTGTGGGAAGATGTGGAAAATGAGGAAGGAGTGGGCGGGAGTGAGAATGAGTGTGTTGAGTCCATTAAAATACGAAAAGAACAAAACTTAAGTTGGCAAAACAAGAAAAAGAGAAAATGTATAGAGGGCGGATCACAGCCGTGAGCTAGACCGTGGAGCGGACGACGCGGATCATTGATACATTGTGCTTTTTGAACAATGAATCAAATTTTTAACTTACAAACCTTACATTACAGATGCTCTTCTAGACAGGATCGGGGCCTTCAAATTGCGCCACACTGAACGGGCTGGAATCTTTCTAAGTTCCAGTAGCACGCAGCTGCAGCCCATGTAAACGCAAGTCAAAATTGGGCCTAGAATGCCGCTCGAATATGCTGAATTTTTCGGCATTTTAAATTCAAATCTACTGATAAAATTGAATCTCAATGTGGCTCCGATCTTTCCTTGTCTGATGGAAATTTTCCGGGCGATACCCAACAATTAATTCCAGCAAGAAGAAAAAAGAAAAAAAAAGCCTAGTTAGGGGCCACACAATTTGTAATTTGAAGTCCCAACAAATTCGAAGTTCAAAAAACCCGTTTGCTCCCAAAACGAGAAGAACAGCTATAGCACAGAAGGAAAAAGCCCAAATCAAACGTTTGAACATTCCAGTCCCCAGGTGAGTTGTTTGCGTTTCAATTCAGCTTCAACTTTGAAAGTTTATGGGTGCTTACCGTTAATTGGGTTGGTTGTGAATAGGAAAATTCTCGGATTATCTTGGTGGACAATTGATTTTTTTGTGAGATTATGCCATTTTTAGAGCAATTCATGAACTGGGTTCTGTTCAATTTTTGATTTCTGATGGGATTTCTAATGCAGGTCAACAAATTGCAACTGATTGACTGGTGGGCATGTCCATTCTCAGTAGATTCTTTCACAAAAGACCCCCTGATGGGTTACTTGAATTTGTGGATAGAGTTTATGGTGAGAAATTGTTTTCTATTTTGCACATTTTTTGTGCTTTTGCTGAGTTTGATAGCGTCTGTTGCTTCTTCAGAAGCGGGAAGTAAGTGCTGCCCTTGTTGCTTGAAATTGACATTTATATCCGGCACGTTAGGGATTCAAGGAATTGAATGTTGTGGAAAGCTGCCCTTATTTCCATTTCCTTGTTCTGGTGAGATTGCATAAGGGTATTAGGGGCTTAGGGCCGTCGCCTAGCTGATGGGACGGATGGTGCTATTTTGGTGGTTTTCAGTTGTGCCTTTTGTACTTATAACTTCAGCATTTCTCTACTTCCCTCTGCAGTTTCGATTCTTGTTTTTCTATGGATGTTTGAGGGATGTAATATGCCAAATGCCAATATATCTAGTTGTTTTTGATTCTTGCTTTTCTATGAATGTTCGGGGTTGTGACATACCAATGTGTCTAGTTAACGGGAAGGTGCTATTTGTTTTTTTTTTTTTTTTTTTTTTTTAAAAAGGGGGGTGCCCTTTTGGGGGGGGGGTGTTCTGTTGTGCATTTCTTCTCATTGTTCCCTTTTTGTATCTTATATTTGCAGTATTTGATTCTTGCTTTTCTACGGACGTGTTGCGGGATGGAATATACCAAATGTACCTCCACGAGGTAATAAATGAACTCCATGAATCATTTCCGCATTCATCATTTCTTGCTTTCAACTTCCGGGAGGGGCAGAAGAGGAGTCAGTTTGCTGATATATTGTGTGAATATGATGTTACGGTACTTGACTATCCTAGACAATATGAGGGTTGTCCTGTGTTGCCATTGTCGTTGGTGCATCACTTCTTACGCGTTTCAGAGAGTTGGCTTTCTGGGCGTAATCAGCATAATATTATTTTGCTGCATTGCGAGAGAGGAGGCTGGCCACTTTTGGCGTTTCTTTTGGCTAGTTTTTTAATTTTCAGAAAGTTACACGGTGGTGAAAGGAGGACGCTTGAAATGGTCCACCGTGAGGCACCGAAAGGGTTTTTGAAGCTGTTGTCACCCTTGAATCCGTTTGCATCCCAACTCCGCTATCTCCAATATGTTGCAAGAAGGAATTTGTCTCCAGAGTGGCCACCTCCTGAGCGAACACTCTCCTTGGATTGCCTTATCCTTCGTGGAATTCCTAGTTATGATCACCATAAAGGTTGCAGGCCTGCCATCCGTATCTTTGGCAGAAATCTTGGCAGTAAGGGTGGATTATCAACACAGATGCTCTTTTCCATGTCCAACAAGAAAAAGAACCTTAGACATTACCGCCAGGTTTGTTTTAAATGAAAAGTTTGCTTATCTTACAATTGGCACATGCTTTTCTGATAGGATGGATGATGTCTTACTGCAGGCGGATTCTGATGTGATTAAAATTGATATAGAGTGTGCAGTGCAAGGGGATGTTGTACTTGAATGTGTCCATCTAGACATGGATCTCGAAAGGGAGATTATGATGTTCAGAATTATGTTCAACACTGCTTTTATTAGATCAAACATTTTAATGCTAAACTCTGACAATTTGGATATTCTATGGGATGCGAAGGAGCAATATCCAAAAGGATTCCGAGCTGAGGTGCATATTCTTGAATACATGGCTCAACTCTTGATAATGTGTATCTTCTTCTCCACTTGTTTCTTGATGTGTTAAGTCTTTCTGAAAATTCAGGTACTGTTTGGTGAAATTGAGAGATTATCTCCAATGAAAGAACCAACTACAGTTTTAAGTGGTGAAGAGAGGGGTGGATTGCCTATTGAAGCCTTTTCAAGAGTTCAGGAACTGTTCAATGGGGCAGAATGGGTTGATAACAGTGATGATGCAGCTTTATGGTTGCTCAAGCAGCTTTCCGTCTTACAAAGTAGATTGAGCTCTAACACCTCTCCTGCTGATTCAGAAGAGGCATCTAGCATTGCTGATAGTTTTGATTATATGGAGCCTGAAAACTTTTATGACTCTTCAAACAACAGCATGTCAGGGATTACTTTCCTTGATGACCCCTTATCTCAGGATTCTGCCTCAGATGAAGCGCCAGATGTTCTATCCAATCCCTCTAGAGAAGGACATTCCAGAAGATACAATTTTGACTCAACCCATCAAGTGTTTGAAAATGGTAGTTTACATAATCTGACCCCACAGCTGGAGAATGTTTCCTTGGTGGATGTTGATCCCTTAATGGCTGAAAAACAATCTCTAGTGAGAGTTAATGAAACTGCATTGCCTTCTGCCGTTGCCCATGAGATGATTAAGTATGGAGTGGCACCTGTACTAGCACCTCCACCACCTCCTCCACCTCCACCACTTCCTATCAAATCAAACGCAATCCCTCCACCACCACCTCCGCCTCCGCCACCTTGCAATGCTGCTGAAGGTCCATCTTGTCCACCACCACCACCTCCTCCACCCTCGCTGCCTCCATGCTCTTCAATACATTCATCCATGAATTTATTGCCCCCACCGCCTCCACCACCCCCTCCTCCACCCCCTTTTGGTGCCATAGCTGACAAGTCTCCAGTTTCGGTTGCACCATCTCCTCCTCCACCTCCGCTTCCCCCTCCATCTGCTCAGGATAATGCTGCAAAGACACCCAGTCCTCCTACTCCACCTCCACCACCTTCTCCTCCCCCTTCCCCACCTCCATCTCCATCCACTGCAAACTCTTGTATCCCTCCTCCGCCTCCACCACCTCCGCCGCCACCTCGTGGCGGTTACTCTGGGAAGGTATGTGTTCCGCCGCCTCCCCCTCTGCCGCCGCCTCCACCGCCTGGTTTGGGTAATTCTGCAGAGTCATGCATTGCTCCTCCCCGTCCACCCCCTCCTCCACCTCCCAGTCTAGGCAATTATAAAGCATCTGCCCCTCCTCCTCCTCCCCCACCACCTCCTGCTCCATTGACTAATTCCATGGGGACATGCCCTCCACCACAGCCGCCACCTCCGCCTATGAATAATGATTCCAAACAAGCACCTCCTCCTCCACCACCTCCACCTCGTTTAGGTAATTCAGCAGGACCATCACTGTCTGCACCTCCTCCGCCTCCTCCACCTCCCCCAACTGCAAGTAAAGGTAATTCTGCAGTTAAATCTGCTCCACCACCTCCTCCTCCTGCACCTTCACGACCAAGCTCAATCCCAGCCCCACCACAAGCTCCCAAGCCCCTTGGTGCTCCTACTCAAGCATCAAGCTGTGGGGCAGTTCCTGGGCCCCCTCCACTGTCTGCATCAAAGGGCTCAGGTGCACCGCCTCCACCGCCACCGTCCATTGGAAGGGGGAAGCCTTCTACTGGAGGGGGAAATGCAAGAAGAACTGCTGCTTCAACTACTTCCACAAAGAAAGCTTCGCTAAAACCCTTGCATTGGGTAAAAGTTACCCGAGCAGTGCAAGGGAGTTTATGGGCTGACACGCAAAAACAGGATAATCAGTCAGGGTTAGTCTCAAGCTTCTTTTCTTCACTCTCCCTCATCCTTTTTTAATCTGTGGAGGAACCTAACCTAGACATTGAAGTAGTCAGCATACGTGATAATTGTGCAATTTCAACTCTATTTATTTATTCATTTCTGTATTGATTGTCTTCGGATAGTGGACATGCACAACCTTTTTTGGGTCCAACGTGCAAAGTGCCAGTACTTTGCCTGTCAATTGTTGTCACTTGTTCTTGCAGACCTGAATCTGGATGTTTTTGTAGTATTTCCTGGTTCCAAGTTGGGAGTCGGAAGCGTTAAATGCCTATGTTTTGCTGCAGGGCCCCTGAGATAGATATAAGAGAGCTTGAAAGTTTGTTTTCATCTGGTACTGATGGAAGCGGTGGTGGTAAAGTTGGAGTTCGCCGTCCTGGCAATGTTAATAAACCTGAAAAGGTGCAATTGGTAAGTGGTGTTTATCTTGAATCTTTGAATTTTGGCCGTGCTTGGCAAGTGATGGCTTACTGCTGAGTCTTATGCTTGCACATGCATTTTTTTATTTTACTTGTGATTTTTAACTTATTTTCCTTGCACTGAAAACAATAATAGTTGTGTAATCCTGGTTTATTACAATTTCTTGATGTGCCTAAACTCCTTTTGTTCTCCTGTTACTGACACTATTTCTTGTTCCTTGCTGTCAAAGAAGTAGCTATGTGCATTTCTTGTTATGATTAATGAGCATTCTGCCTTTTATGGCATTCAACCTTTATGCTTGATGTAAATTTTTTTATATTGGCTGCTTTTTGCATATCTCCATTTTCGAAGGAGCTGAGAAACCACTGCTGGGAAATTATTTTAGCTTTGGGCATAGTGTGCTAAAGCAAGATTTCTGAGTGGACAGCCTTTTACTCCCTGTGTTAAGTAACAGCAGTTAGTAAATTCCTTATATCTCTAGGGTCCAACAGAGACAATCCCTCTACGTCTTAATTGCAGGGGTAAGGCTCTCTTCATTTGACCCGCTATCGTGTTCCTGGAGCGGGACTTTGAGATAATACTTTGTTTTTCAAGTACTCTGTACTCAGCATGCCCATCACATATTTTGGTTTTCTAGTACTTGTACTTTGTCTTGTCTTTTTGCTCCCCACTCCTCTATGAGAGGTGTGTATGTATTAACATGCATAGATTTTATTCTTGAAACCCTAGAATGGCCTTCTTCTTACGCTTAGTCTCCATTTTATTTCTCTTGTTATAGGTTGATCTGCGCCGAGCGAATAACTGTGAAATAATGCTTACAAAAATAAAGGTTCCTCTTCCAGAAATGATGGTAAAGTTTTCATTTTGTTTTTGTTTTTGTGTTCCTTGGTTTTGTAATGTTGAAAACTGAAGTTTTAATGTAGATGCTTTTGCGCGGTTAGTTGTTGCGGTATTGTATCCTGAGGTACATTTTGTTTTTAAATGTTGCACTCAAGCAAGAGGTGCTGGCCTCTGTGCCTCAACAGGCTTGCAAGACACTTCTGCTCCTCAACGGATAAATGTTACTGAGGAAGAGAGAGAAGGAAACACCCAGCATGGAAGTTTGCACATTTCTTGAAATTGACACTTAGCTTGTCATATGATCCAATTTAAGTAAAAGCCCTTATTTAATTGCATGGAGTTGCTTTGAATTCAGCCCTAAATTGAACATGGAACCCTTGTCTTTTGAGCCGAGGGTTCATGCTAATTGGAGGCTTGTATGGTGTCCCAGGTGCGAAAGGGAAAAAGAAGATTATGTTGAGTCAGTTTTTTTTGGGGGGGGGGGCTGCTCTCTCTGTCACTCTCGCTCACACACACACACACACACACACACACACACACACTTTGGTACATTTTCCTTTTTTTGGGGGGTTTTTTTTGCCCGGGGGGTGGATGGGTGAAGAACTGCCAAATTGGTGCTATATGTGACTAGATCCAAAAAGCATCTTGATGACAGGCCTTGTCTGAAGTACATTGCTTGGTTTTTGTGTGGGATGAAGCACGATCAAGGAGGGGGGCCAACTGGCACAAAGGGAATGGCTACTAGACTTTGTGCCACTGCCAGAGATTAGGTGCACTTGACCAAGAGAACAAGAGATAGGAAAAAAGGAGTGTCTAAGTAGTCCAGTGTACTACGCTCTAATTCCTCTGAGTATATAATAGAGGCAGTTTGTGGTGCTGAAACTTCTTATGCTTCTTGTTGCTCTCATAGCTTTACATTCAGGTCCTATGGTACCTGGACTCTCCATTTTGTTTCGTTGTATTTATGTTGGGCACAACACTCCACGGAAAGGACATGAGATACGTGTCGGAACCTTATCTAAAGTCTAAAGTAGCAGGGGTAAAAAAATTTTGGAAACATATGGTCTTTGTCCTTCTTCCTTCGTTATTATTTTAATGGTTCTTTAATGTTCAACAGTTTGACAAATGGACAACCTTTTAACTATTGAAATATTCTTGGAAGATTAACTTGAAATTGCAACTTTGATATGAAAAATTATGAGTCCTCATATCCGTCTCTAAATTTTGGACTATGTCCGCATGTCCTAAAGTTAGAGCTTTGATGGGTTGGACACTTGGATCCATACCTGTGTTCGACACCCCATACCCAATTCTATGTTCACTAATGAAGTTTTATCAAACTTTTTTGGGGCTAAAATCTCATGGGCCTTGGTAGCTTTAGTGTGAGGCATCTTAGACTTTTTTTTTCTGTTTTTTTAAAATGAGACATTAAACTTTTGAAAAACAACATTTTTGGCTAGTTAAGTGTAAGCTGGGTATATCTGGACTGGCCAACACTACAGTTTATGGCTTCTAAATTGGGCTTTTTGTTGACATAAAGTTTCAAACTAAGGAGAACATAAAACTTTAAAAAACCGAGGAGCGTTGGTGTAGGACGCTCTAATAGCAATTCCTACAAAGGGGAACAATTGAAGTAGGATGCTGTGAGAGCAATTCCTCTTGTGGAGAAAATTCTCACATAGAAAAATATTAACGCACTCAAATTAATCAATAATAATTCATAATCGGCATTTTTCAATTACATAAAGGGGTTGATATGACCTAGAGACTAACTAGCATAAGGAAACCTAAATGATAAGACATAAATTAGAAAAGGATAAATATATATAACCTAATATTGTCCCAATAGTCTAGGAAACTAAATCTTGATAAAATATCACTACTTGTTGTTTTGGCTATCTTGAGATATCCTTAAAAATAGCCGACGAAAATAATACAAAAATACAAAAGATTTCTAATATTAAAATATTTTAATTTCCTAAATATCTTTGTCCATTCTTTACGCTTATACTACATCATTCTCCCTCAGTTGGAAAAAACTCCTCATCGAGTTTTGAAATGAAAAGGATTAGTAGAAGAATATGAAAAATAATGAATTAAAGTCCTTGCACATTTGTTAAAACTCCAGCCTTTGGAGAAGACATTAAGCACCATGGCAACAATTGATGTAGAGTGTTTTTCTCGAAAATGGATTCTAGTGAAAATTCATGAGGGATATTGAAAAAGTTTTCTAATGTTTTTTACTCTTCGTTCACTTCTACTGGTGCTTGGACGTCGTCTATCAATTTCGGAGTAAAAGTTTCAACATTACTATCTCTAATGAACATTCCCTCATTGTGCACTTCATTTCCATATGAGTTCCCGCCACTAGCTTTGACTTCTTGATTCATAGAATCGATGAAGTTGTTCTTAAAACCATTTGACTTGCTGATATCTATAAGTTGACTATGCTCTTGTACTTGGACATATCCTTTCATCTACTAATCTTCAAGAGTCTTCTCTTCCTTGTCCTCAATGATAAATCCCCTACCTTGCAGATCATAACATATTGAATTCGAACCTGTCTCATTCAAATAAGAAGTTGGTTGATTCTTAGAAGATCTTAGAGATGAATTCCTATAATCTCTAGTAGGAAGTTGCCGTGGTATTAAAGGAATTCTAGGATGCGTATAATCCAGCTTAAGCCTAGTAATGTAAGGCTTACACCTACAAATTAACTCATTGGCAAAATAAAGATCTAACTCGGCAATCACAGCATCCTTCATCCTTCATCCTTCATAAATCTAACAACCTTGAAGCAAGCAAAAAGCATTTATAGCATCTTCGGACTTTGGGTGAATAAAAATTTACTCGAGCATGAACATCACCCATTGTCTGAAATCTGGCAATGTGTTCTATATCTCTACAAGGAGAGAAAACACAGTATAGAACATTAGTTGTAATGGAGAGTTCTTTACTGTGAGTAATCATGAATAGTGCTCGATGATGTTTGTCACACGGTCACACCAATCCATGGTTGTTGTAGGCAACAATCTTCAATCAAACAATGAAAAAACGACCAAACAACTAGCGCTTGTCTGGCAGTGCATACATGACTATATCTCAGTGAGATTAATCAGGAAAATCAACGTTTTTTTTGGGGGGGGGGGACTACTAACTAGTGAAGTGGCAAATTTTTTGTTCTGTTTATCTCTCCGTTTTTTTCTGACTGAAATTCGATTTGGAGGGAAAGAGGACAGAATGCAAAAAACAAGCAAGAGGCAGGGCTAAGATTGATTGGCTTTGATACCAAGTTGATGTAGGATGCTCTAAGAGCAATTCCTACAAATGGGAACAACTGAAGTAGGCCGCTCTGAGAGCAGTTTCTATGGGGAAAATTCGCAGAAAGAGAAATGTTAACTCAATGATATAGGATAGGTGTAAAGAACGGGCAAAGATATTTAGGAAATTAAAACGTTTTGATATTGAAAATCTTTTGTATTTTTGTATTATTTTCGTAGGATATTTTAAAGATATCTTAAGATAGCCAAAATAAGGATATTTAGTGATATTTTATCAAGATTTAGTTTCCTAGACTATTAGGATAATATTAGGTTATATATTTTTATTCTTTTCTACTTTATATCTTATCATTTAGGTTTCCTAATGCTAGGTAGCCTTTAAGCTATAAACCGCTTTATGTAATTGGAGAATGAAGATTATGAATAATTATTGATTAATTTGAGTGTGTTAATATTTCTCTGTATGAAAATTTTCCCCATAGGAATTGCACGTTCTACTTCAATTGTTCCTCTTTGGAGAAATTGCTCTTAGAGTGCCCTACATCACCATGAAAGCACTCAACAAGACACAACACTGCACAAACCTTATAAGAAATTGAGCAAACATGAACCCGATGCATCACAACCCAACTTTGACCTAAAATTGGCATGTTTTGCCAATTAGCATGAGAACGAGTCATTTAGTATTTGGGTAAGTTTAAGCTATTTTCAAGATGGACTTGAAATTGACTTAATTAGAATGGTTCAAGGCGAGCTGACCCAATTGCCAGCTCTAGTCCGAATTTGTTTTAACTTGGTGGAGGGAAGCACTTTAGGTGGTCTTTTTCCCTTCACAACAGGTTTGGATCCAGCTGTGGGCCATTGTTATTGCATTTGGAAGTTGTGAATTGTGATGGCTCATTGAAAATTATTGAGGATGACTTTAGGGCTCTTTTACGACTGTATCGATTCGGGTGTGCATTTGTGGATGGGAATGATGTCTCAGTCTTAGAATTCTATTTTGGGCCTAGTTGAGGGTCTGCCCATTGCAATCCTGGTTTTGATTGCTCTATTTATTAAGGAGATTCTATTTGTGGAGCATCATTTCTGAGAAAAAGATAATGTTGGCAATTGGCAATTCTAATGGATCTCTGTCATCCTTCTCTTTCTGCAGAATGCAGTTCTTGCATTGGATTCTTCGGCGCTGGATATTGATCAAGTTGAGAATCTAATAAAGTTTTGTCCCACAAAAGAGGAAATGGAGATGCTGAAGGTACTCTCTCCCCGTATGTATGTCTTTGTGATTATATTTTGATGGCAGATTCATTGTGGATGATGTGTATCCCATCTATGTTCTTCTCGTGTTAATTTGTATGGTTGGTGGAGACATTCTCTGCTTTAAGTGGTTGCTTCATGCTTGTTACCGTAATAATATTGTCCTGATGAACTTGTAATAGTGTCCTAAATGGAGGTTCTTTTCTTTTTTGTTTCCCTACTTTTTTTTGCTGTTTGGGGTGTGGGGATTGGTTCCCCCCCCCCCCTTTTTTTGGGGGGGGGGGTATGTGTTGGAATTTCACTTTGTAAACAAATTAATTGGATCTCAGACCTTATCCTTGACAAGCATGATGTATCCTTCTGCACTCTAAGAGCAGCCTAAGTAACTACACTATTTACTACTGAATGCTAGTGCTAGTGCTACTTAGTTATTCTCATTGAACTTCACATTAATTATCTCATGCAGTTGCCTTCGATACTCTCCTTAGGAAAAAATTGGTTAATAATTTTAAGTAGGTGGAATGATGGCACTTGAGAATATTTCATGATACTCTCCAATTGTGGCCCATTGCCTCCCCCCTCTCTCCCCTTGTAGGCAATTTGTCATGGTTTACCGGATTCATCACATCCATGCCCCTCTGAACACTAGCCTGCCATTTCTCCTTTAGTATACACCACACAAGAAACACCAAATGGGGGTTGGATGCAAACCTACTTGACTCTGTCCTTGGAATTCGTTGGTTTACTTCACTAATAGTGATTTTCTTATTGTTTTTCTGTTCAGTCTTCATTCTCCATTTTCCTGCTGTTTTCTTTTTACTCACTTGACATGTTATTGAATAATCAATCCATGGGGAAAGTAGACGTGTATGAAATCAGAGGGAAGATAAAGCTAGAAAGTGAGTGTCCAATGGCCTGAAGGTAACCATGCCCTCCTTGGGTTTCAATAGAACTATTATGGACCTGTGCTATGCACGCAATATTTAAATTTAAGATATATTTTTTTAAAAAATAAATTAAAAATTTAAAAATCAATGACAATATGGTTGTATATGTGTAGAAATTAATATTGTGTACTAATCAATATTTATCAAATTTGTCCTTATAAGAAGTCATACACTTATTATGTTTTAATTTAAGTTTTTTAAAATTAAAGTTTTACTTAACATTGAAGAATATATTTCTTTGCATTGAATTCAGATTATACCAGATAGGAAATCAATATTTATCAAATTTGTCCTTTTTTTGAAAAAACGAAATACATTAATTATTGAAAATTGATTAAATGTAGAATATGCTTGCTTATTTCAGCACCAAAACTTGTAAAATATTGATGCTCATTTCAACAACAAAATATATAAAATATTGTTGCTCATTTTAACATCATACCCCATTAGTAATTGTGATTTGGAATAACACAATCTAAATTTCTACTACAAGTAAACTTCCATTACATAGTTACGACAATGTTGAGAAAGGAAATTAAAATATACCACATAGCCCTTTCTTGATGCCTAATAAAATAAACCCGTGCTTTTGCACGGTGCCTAATAAAGTAAACATTTAAAAAATATTATTAAAAAGATGAGTCGGTCATCGCTTGAATAGACTTAAGATTTTCATGATTTTTTACCCATATAGTAATAGTCCTGTAGCGTGCCATAAACGTGATCGGAAATCAGAATTAGAACTTCCGAACAAATGACTAAACGACGAACAATAAAACAACAAACGACAATTAATAATTCAATATCTCCAATCAATTAAACAAAAAAAGTTATTCAGATAGTTAGAGAGAGAAATTTCTTTTTAAGTGCATCCTTCAGCTCAGAAGTAGCATCCTTGGCCTCTTGGAGACTTGGCACTGGTCCAAACACCACCTTCGGATTTCCCGCATCAATCCAGTCCACGATCAAACTGTCATCTACGTCGCCGGCGAAATTCCAGTCGTCGACATTCCAAGCAGCTGTTTGAATCGCTAGTTCCACCGTCTATCAGAGCCAGGTTTTGATCCCGGGACTTGTTCGGGAAAAAAAATAAAAAAATTGAAGAGCAAAAAAACAAAGGAGGGCAGGGAAGCAATTCTTCTGTCAGAGCTAGGTTTCGATTATGGGACCTGTGAGACCTGTGAATTTTTATAAATTTTAAAATTTAAAACCAAATTAATTTCTAACTGTTTTAAAATTTAAAATAATGTGAACAATTGAAAGGTCAGGATTCACTGTCAAGTTTAAATCCATGGTTGTTATTTGAAGAGCAGAAAAACAAAGGAGGGCAGGAAATCAACTTTTCTCTCAGAGTCGGGTTTCGATCCGGTGATCTGTGAGACCTGTCAATTTTTATGAATTTTAAAATTTAAAATCAAATTAATTGCTAACTGTTTTAAAATTTAAAATAATGTGGATAATTAAAAGGTCAGGATTCACTGTTGAATTTAAATCCATGGTTGCTATCTACTGAAGCTCCAAAAATCACTCTCCATGCAGTATTTGAGAATTCCTCAATTGTGAGCACTCTATCTATTTTAGCATTTGTTATATAAAGATTTGAGCTATGAAAGGACGTTATGAAAAACCCACTAAATTGTTGGAGGTTACATTTAGACTTCTTAGCACTTTAGTACCTGAGGTCTTTAGGCATTGGAAAATAATAAAAATATCCTCTACGTTTTAAGAGTAATAAAATACACCTTGTGATTATATTATTCTTACAGTTTGATACCTTGGTTTCGTATCTAAAAGTTAGTGTACTGTTAGATAAATGAAGTCTCATGAGTGTGCTTTGTGACTTTTGAAATGCAAGGGTCAATTCATTATTTAATTATATATGAGGGTATTGAACTGTAGTTTTTTTGTTTCTTTTTTTCCCGTTTTCATGTTTATACTTCTGGAGTTGATGCCAGCTGTTGCTTTCTGTGGGCTAGGTGGATTGTTTTGTAATGTGTGGTTTAGTTCTCATCTAAAACCTGCATTAGTTTGTATTGATTGTGATGTAATAACAAAATGAAGACGTCACATATCTGACCGCTAGGTTTTATGAGTCCGTGATACTTATGGGTAGGAATACCAGTAGAGGTAAGGTTGCCTACAGCTGGATCTCCCCAGACCCCGCGAAAGCGGGACCCACACTGGGAGTTTGTTGTTGTTGATACACCCATGTGTAATTGAACCCTGCTTTACGCTTGATTAAGGATGCCAAATTTTTCTGAGGGCCTTGGGCTGAGTCAGTTACAATGAGTTTTCTGGCCGAGTAGGTACGACACTTTTGTTTTGAAGAGTTCTACATCGATACTTGTGGATCTTGGAATGACATTTTATGAACTCTTGAATTTGTTTTGTGCACCTTTTACTTTTACACGGTTCACAGAATGCTGTAGAAACTCTTGTTCCCCTGCTGCTCTGGTTGTCATCAGAGGCACATGAACTAATTTTGTTAGTTGTTTCTGTTTTGGTTGATTGTGCTGGTGTCTTTGTCTTTCAGTCGTCTATTTGTCTTCCTACTTTGACAGCTGAGATGTGAAAATGGGGGGCATGAGGAAGAGGAGAAAGATTGTGGAGCCATGGAGAGCCCCTGTCATGCCACGAAATAGTTAAATGATTCATGTTGCTTGATTTAGGGCCTGTTCTTTTCGTTGGTAAATAGAGGTTGGTAAATGGATGAAGTTGATAAAGATTGGTAGAAGTTGGTAGATGTTGATATTTTTTTAGAATGATTTGTAGGGAGTTGGATAAGGTTGGGAAAGATTGGAAGAAGTTGGAAGATGTTGATAAGAAATGTAAATGAGTAAGGATTTCCATGTAAAAAATTTTGAAAGAGATTGGTAAGAGTTGGTAGAAGTTGATTAGAGTTGGAAAAGATTGACTAGAGTTGGAAATGATTTGAATTTTTTTGTGAGAGTTGGTAGAAGTTAGTGAGGGTTGATAGAAGTTGGTAAAAATGGATTTACCAATGAAAAGAACTGGCCCTCAGAGCAGATTTTTCTGTTGTCCTCTCTTTTTTACTTGTTAGCGATGATATGTAAGTGAATCCAAATTGTGGGCATTTTATCAAATGATATCTTCCACTGTCAATTATTAGCCTTGTTCTCATTATAGTGAGAAAATAGTTGTTATAGAAGTTAGCTTCAATTTGCTGCTGGTTTCTTACAGTTTCTTTTTTTCTTTGTTTTCCTTTCTTCGTTCTTCTGATTTTTCCTATCCAGAATTACAATGGGGACAAAGCAATGCTTGGAAAATGTGAACAGGTAATTTTTAATGCCTTTGCGTGCAGTTAAATTTTGGACTACAAACGTTCTTCTCTTCTTGTCTGTGTCTGGTTTTCTTTTTTTGGGGGGGGGGGGTTCCTTCTCTTTCTGTTCTGTTTATCTGAGAAGCCTTCTTTTTATGAGCATTTCAGTTTTTCCTGGAGCTGATGAAGGTCCCACGAGTTGAATCAAAATTGCGAGTTTTTGCTTTCAAAATAACATTTTCTACTCAGGTAGGTGGTTGATGCACAATCCTGTGAGATGGTTTCATGTTTGATGTTGGGCTCCTTGTTCTGTTCGACATTAGCTCCTTGGATGACAAATTTGTAAACTTAATATTTCATTCTTATCATCTACAATTTTTTTCAGGTCCAAGATCTGAGAGTTAACCTGGATACAATTAATGCCGCTTCACGGGAGGTATATACTTACATGGACTTCTAAAAGACAATAGATGAGTTGTTTCACTTCCAAGTTCCCTAACAATGTAATTTGGAATGCATGCATTGATACACATGTAGGTAAGAGAGTCCATGAAGTTGAGACAAATAATGCAGACAATTCTAACTCTGGGAAATGCATTGAATCAAGGCACTGCAAGAGGTATTGGTCTGAGCATATTGTCTGTCTAAATTGATGATCGTCTTTCCTTAAAATATGGACCTGTCTTGCGTAACAGGTTCTGCAGTTGGATTCAAACTAGACAGTCTCCTTAAATTGTCAGACACACGTGCGAGAAACAACAAAATGACCTTAATGCATTATCTCTGCAAGGTATGTGGTTCAAACTTCAAAGCATATCAATTATCGCAAGGCCCTCTGATGCTCTAAAATTGCATTTGGATCATGGGTTTTTAAAATAGGCAGTCTTCGGTAAGCACAATAAATAACTGGGATGTTAATGAACAGAACCCCAGTAATTAATTGGAATTGATGTCACAATGCTGGAGAGTTCTATGGTTACTACACCTGCAAAATTTCCAGAAAAGCACCTAGCCACATGATTTTCTGCTCCTTTTCCCTCCCAGGTGATTCAAAATACTGGCTGGGAGATTTAAACTGATTCCTGGTTTAACATGTTTCCAATATCTGTCATGTTGGTTCTATCCAATTCCTCTATTTGAAAGTCAAAAGCTAACCCTCTCGCTAAGGCATTAGCATGTCCTTTTGTTGGGACTCGGGAGCTATAGATGTAAACCAGAGAAGAAACCTAAAGAGCTTCAAGGAAACCAATTCAGATCATCAAAGACAAAGCAGAAGTCCAGCAACCAGGCACTGTGTCAAAGGGGTGCATGCCCTGTTGGTTGGAAGCTTTACTTCCACAGAATGGAGTTAGGTTGAAGCTTGGCACTGGCACGGGAGAGTTTTCCTTGTTCCATGCCCTTTTGGCCCCCAAGCGCTCTCCTACCGGGTGCTTTCATGGGGCGAGGGGGCTCAAAGAATGGGTCTTATCCACTGTAGTATGGTAAAACTAGTAAAGTCCCTCCACATCCCCAAAATTGATGATTTCTCCCAGAGCGAAATGTTCCATGAATGCAGAATTGATTCATAACCAACAGCTTAGAAGTTGGTGTCTTGTTTATCTTCGATTGTGATTCTTCCTACATTGGTATCCATTGAAATTTTAGAGATGATTATGCGTTTTTGGTTTGAGGATTGAGAGCATGAGAACATCACAGGCTGTGGTCCAGATAAACAAGCAAACTTGAAAACATAGGAGTATAGGACTATTCTGCTTGGATGTTGTGTGAATTTAACTGGTAAGGTCTTTGTTCTAAAATGATACTGCTGACATGAAATAACCAAATATGTAGTAGTTACTAATAAATACAAAAAGAAACAATGGGCAGTTGATGAAATATATCATACGGGCTTATTTTTGATGAAATATATCAGACTACTAACATATATAATATGGGTTTATAGTTCACTGTGTAATTGGTCTTACAAAGCCCTTTCTGCCTGTGAATTGCAATTTCCTATAAAAATTGTCGTTTTGCTGTTGGGATCACTTTAGCAAGCTTCAAATTGCAGACATTATACTGATAAAAACCCTGATTTGGTTCCCTGGTATAGAGATGGGACAAGCAGAGAAGTATATGGGGTTCTAATTTGCAGGGATCGTTTTTATGAGGGACCAATGTAGGCAATGCTCATTCCTGAGCTTTATCTGTTTTGAAGAGGCCTCTTCCTACAACAGCAGGGAACGTGTATCAAAGCTGTTAATTGATGAAATACTAAAATTCGTTATAGCAAAATAAAAAAAGTAAATCTGACAAGAGTGCCGTATTGACTTCATAGAAGTGATTAGTAGTTAACCACTCTTTCCTCTTCTCATGAAATGAGTCTGTCAGAAGTGCCTTTAGGTGTGCTACATTCTGATAACTGAGTTGCTTCTTGAAGATTTGGTCCCATGTTCACTCTGACAATGCCAATACTTGTGCTTGGTCTCTCTCTTGCTCTCTCCCTGTCTCTGTTTTTTTGTTTTGTTTTGTTTGGGTGGGGGGGTTAAGTGAGGAATATATTTTTTCCTTTGCTTTTCCTTTGCAATTTGGATTGATGTGGTTCTGTGTGTTTAGCTTCTAGCTGAAAAAATGCCAGAATTGTTGGATTTCGACAAGGATCTCATTCACTTGGAAGCGGCTTCAAAGGTTTGTTAACTATATTGCATTTTACATTCACATCTCTGCTGGTACCCTGGAACGGGGTGTTGCCCTTTGATGCTATCTGTTAACTCAATGGCTTGGTCTGGGCTATTGACCAACCAGATACAACTGAAATCATTAGCTGAAGAAATGCAAGCAGTGAGCAAAGGCCTTGAGAAGGTTGAGCAGGAACTGGCTGCATCAGAAAATGACGGAGCTATCTCTATGGGCTTCCGGAAGGTGAGATTAAAAGCTGAAGTTTCTATTAATAAAGTTCATAATGTCGTATTTCAGGGATAGGTGGCAACTTCCATTACTTGATATTTTATTATTTTCCATGTAACGATTTAGTGGTGCTCGTCTATTTCTACTTCGTCTTTTCTGGGCTTTTGTGTTTTTTAAAAAATCTGATTATACGAGTTTCTGTGCTGGTTTATAGGTCTTGAAAAGCTTTCTAGATACTGCTGAAGCTGAAGTCAGGGCGCTGACTTCCTTGTATACAGAAGTGGTATGCCTCTGTCTAAATTTAGTTGTTGACAACGTTATCTCATGAAAACTTATTTTTTGCCTGCAAAATCTGATTTTGCAGGGTAGAAATGCTGATGCTCTCTGCCGATATTTTGGGGAGGATCCAGCTCGGTGTCCTTTTGAGCAAGGTATGGCTGAGATTCCCTGCAAGTTAAAAAGTTTGCGAGTTCTGATGGAATCAGCCGGAAGTAGTTGATTTAGAGTGAAAATGCTTTCTTCTTGATAACTCTAATAATTGAGTAGCAAGTGGTATCGGACAAAATAATCAATTTTGCTTCCTTATGTAAGCCAGTGAAATTGTCGAACTGAGATTTTGTTCTCTCCCTCCTCCAGTTACCCAAATATTAGCCGTGTTTGTAAAACTATTCCACAAATCGCGGGATGAGAATGAGCAGCTGGCAGAAGCTGAGAGGAAGAAATTGGAGAAAGAAGCCATGAAGGAAAAAGCAGCAGCTGCTGCCACTGCTGCCAAAAAGGAAGGACTTGAAGACAGGTCCAAACTCAATGCCATAAGCCGGAAACACATCTCATGATCATACAGAAGAAATAATGGGAGAACCTGAAGTTCCTCTTCTGGTATTATGCCTCGATCTTCAGGTGCTGGTTGCAATATAGAAATCTGAGCCTCTTGTACATATATTGATAGTGAATCGTATGAACCGAGTTTCAATGAAGTCCGTGGTAGATCGTACCTCAAGTGCTAGAAACACGAATGAGTTCCTGACACCCTGCAACTGCAAGTATAGGGCACTTACATGGCTTGTGGGCATCTTTTTATGCCGTTGCCTTTTGAGTATTTGCTCTTCAGATGCTCTGTTTTCGTATTAATCAGTTGCTGATTCTCATTATTTAGAATCGGAGCACTGTGACATGTACCTACTTAATGTACGTCGTTTTTTCTGTAATTAGCAGTTTCAAGTGTACATGAAACAGTAACCCCCCATCCCATCTCTATTCCTTTTCCCCTGGAAAATCATATTACGAGCCTTGATCTATAAACAAACAATTCATTTAAAAGGAAAAACATGCCCCGTTTTTTTCTCTCATTTCACGACATATCAGTGATATCACTGCCCCTTTCTTCCTTTCTAGTTGTCCTCTTCCTCGCTTCTCTCATCTTCTCCGATCTTCTCTGTTGGCATTAATGGTAATGAATCGAAGAGAGAAAAAGGCCTTGCAACCATCTGCACTCTGCAGATGTAATCTCCGGCAATTTTGCCACCCCTGGCATCGACGTATGAGCCTCGACATGTGGTGAATGCGAAAGTTAGATAATCTAAATTTTATGGTATTTTCTGTACAGATTTGGTGATTAACCGACTTGAGTTGTGAATCTGACTCTTTGTTTTTAACCTATTCTTTCGAATATAGATGGAGTTCACGTTCTAGAGTTCAATTAAGTCGATAATAGGGTGATTAAGAGGGAAATTAAGTAGATTAGGGTGAGGAGTAGGTCTAGACTCTAGAGGTTCTATTTCACCACCATGAATTGTTGACTTTTAGGTATCTCAAGATTTGATACATTAATTTTTATGACGTTGATATTTTTGAGTTTATTTTTAAGTACCCTTATAAATTCCTTATAATTTAGTCACGAAATTACAAAATATCCTTCCTATTGTTCTTTTTGTTTTTTTTTTCTTTCAAAGCAAAAACCTCGAAAACTATCTTTTCGCTATTGGATAGTCTATAAGTGGTGTTATGATGTACTTAACAGAGAGGGGTTGAGGTTTAAAAAAAACAAAACAAAAAGGACAATAGTAAGGGTACTTTGCAATTTCAAGGCTGAAATATAAAGAATTCATAGATGAAGGTACTTAAAAATAAACTTAAAAATGTCATCATCATAAAAATTAATGTACCAAATCTCTGAGTACTTAAAAGTCACACCATTGTATGGTTTGGGTTGCAGCTTTGGAGAGTTTGATGCTGCATTTGAATGTGTTTCAATTGTTTCATGTCATAAATCAAAATACGCGAGTTGTGGTGACGAATCTACATATTTTAGTGACGAATATGTATTTTCTAAATGAATTTGCACATTTCAGTCATGAGTGTGTGTTTTTATAGTTCAATGTCACAAATTACAATGATAAATATATAAATTTTATCGATGAATCTGCATACTGAAGTCATGAGTATGTGTTCTTTTTTAATGATTTAGCAGATACTACAATGATGAATATGTGAGTTCTAATGATGAATCTACACATTTTAGTGATGAATATGTGTTTTTTTGTATAACATGTGCATTTTAGTTATGAATATTTTTTTTATGGTTAAGTTGCATTAAATAGAATGATTAGTACTAGTAAGCACTTTCTAATGAAGAATTAGCACATGTAATTGATGAATTTGTGACTTTTTATGAATCTGCACATTTAGTCATCGGTATGTTCTTTTTCTTAATGCGTGAATTTATGAATGTACACATATTTATAAAAAAAAAAGACATACTAAAATCTTGTCAAATGAACATAAGAACTTAAAATGATGAATTTATAATTTCTAGTAATGAATACATTTTTAATGTATTTGAGCAATTCATATTTGGATATATTATTTTTTAATAGTGAATTTGTTGTATATGTTATGATTATCTGTTAATCATGGTAATAGTTGCTTATTATTGATGAATACAAGCTTTTCAAGTGATGAATTTCATTCGATAATGATGAATTTTTATAAAACAATATATTGGATGTGTTTTGTTTATGATGAAAATGTCTGGTCTTCTAGTAAATATATGCGTATTCTCCAAGCTATGTATTTCATATATTGATGTGCGTGGTTTCTCATTACAATAGATTAGCCATTTTTTTTTCCCTGATGGGTGATTATTATACTAACAGATGAAGTAATTTCAGATTTTCAAAAGAGAAAGAGATAATCAATTTATTGAAAGATCGATGAATTCGACAAAATGACTTCCGAATTTGGTCATTAGAAAGAGCAACAAGTAACATAATCCAATTAAAATCCCCAACAAATTGATATGTCAATGCGTAAGAATGATGAATATCTTTGGAGAAGATGATGAATATACATAGGAGTGGATGTATTTTTCAAATGAAGAATTTCATCTATTCATGACGACTCGATCTCCGTATATATTCGATGTAAACTTTTTTTTTTATGTGTATCATATGAATAAATTAAATTATTTTGCTGGAACACATATGTAAAGAAATTCATTAGCATGTTGTAAAATTCATCATAAATACATGAATTGATCAGTTGTGTCATCAAATTCATCTGCTGAGAATTGAGTTGCATGCACATACGTTTTGGCCCTGGAGTAGGTACTATTTTCGGGTTTCTTCTTTCTATCGTACGGAAGCATCTCAGCCGTTGATTTCTAATCTATATCTATATATATCTATATAATACATAAAAGCAAAGTTTTAATAATTGCCATTTCCTTAACTCTCATTCACTTGAACTTTTTAACCGTTAGATTAAATGGTAGGTAAATGAAAGTCGTTCATTTATTTCAATCAATGTACTAGCCAAGCAATCACTAAGGCCTCCATCTTCTCTCTCCCCCTTATCATTCTCTCCAGTCTCCACGGGTCTGAAATCCGAATGGCCTCAGAATATTCCAGACCCCCTCTCTGCCCGTCTGCCTCTACACGCTGCTCCTCCCTCTCTCTCTCTCTTTCTCTTCTCAACTGTATGCCCTGTTCTTGCTTTCCCATGGCTTCCCTTGACACTCTTCCCCTCTACCTCTCTTCCCTTGTGTTTGTTTGGGTTTGTTTTCAAAAATTTATACACAAAAATGATGTCCATTGAAGAAGGACCGAGGGAGGTTGGCCATAGCGGAGGACACAGCGAGGATGGGGCTAAGGATGCGGCCGACGCATGGGGGATATTGGAGGAACGCTTGCTAGCCTGTGCGGTGAACCTCCATGGGACGAAAAGCTGGGACTCCATAGCCGAAACCTTCCTTCCCTCAAGAGGTACAAAGTCTTTTTGTGTGCAAGATCTAAGATGTCTTTTTGTGTTTTTGATTGAATGGAGGGTCGATAGGCATGTAAATTTACCTTCGATTTTTTTTTTTTTAAAACAAAATCTTACCCAGTTTTGATTCCAATTGAAGGTGAAGAGATTGGAGGAGGAGAGAGAAAGGGGCTTGTCCAAGCCGGATGGCCCGTATGAAGCCTCAAGGTCTAAGATGTCTTTTTTGTTTTTGATTGAATAGAGGGTCAATTTGGCATGTAAATTTGCCTTTGATTTTTTTTTTTTAACAAAATCTTACTCAGTTTTGATTCCAATTGAAGGTGAAGAGATTGGAGGAGGGGAGAGAAAGGGGCTTGTCCAAGCCGGATGGCCCATATGAAGCCTCAGATCTGAGCATTGAATCCAGATATGTTTGCACAATCTCTCTTTTATTTTGCCTTTTATTTTTTAAAATAAATTCTTACTCGGTTATGATATGTTTCCCACCTCCATTAGACTCCTAAGCACTCACAAACTTGCCCCCCTACTCTCCAACGTAGTCATAACTTAGTAACTGCTCATTGCGCTCACGTTCTCCTGAAACAGATGTGTTGTTTTGGTTTTAATAGTCTACCAATTCCCCTTGTCTCACATATTATCTCACAACATCCTTTCGCATCTCATATATGGTTTTCAATTAATCAACTGAACTCTTCCAAACATATTTCCAAAGGATTCTGATCTTGCTAGGTACGCATAATCCTCACGTTCTCTTGATGTTGTTTGCTTCTGATGTTGAGTTTTTGTTTCACCTGATTCTGTGCATTCTTGGTTGTGGGGGTTGTTTCTATTTAATTCCCCCCCCCCCCAACATCCCTTGACCACATGATTAATTATAATTAATCTTCAACATGGGTTTTATAAAATAGCTAAAAGCATATTCATCACCCCTTGCTCTAATAAATCATGTTCGAATACAGGTATGGATTTTGAGAACCCATATTCATTCTTTGAAAGTATTACTCATACCTGAAATTTAAAAGACGTAAATTGCATTGAACTTCTTCGAGGTCAAATTATGTATTTCTTCCTAAATAAGATCAAATGCCACCTTAGCTGCCTAGAATTAGGAAATTACTTTATTCATGGAAAAAGAAGGAACAGTGAAACAATGACAATTTCAGAGCATGAACGTTAACCCATAAGCGAAAGAATACAAACAATTTGATACAAGATATATCTTGCCCATAATCAAACAAGTAATTTTGATTGATTATAATTAGTCATGATAGAAAGAAAGGCATTCATGACCTGATGTTTCTCGATGATAGTTATTTATAAATGTTTAAAAATTAGGTGTGCTGCTTGATTCCTGTGAAGGCAATACAAACAGTTTGATACAAAATATATCATGCCCATCAGGTGATAGGAATTTTGATTGGTTATAATATATCATGATATATGTTTAACTCCATTCTTTTGATGCAGGGAACGCCAATCCTGTTTTTCCCCTCTACAACACCAAGTAATCTGCCATCTTGATTCTGCACGGTTCTACCTCGGAGGATTAACATTTGATTATTAGGTATAAAGTTACTATTTTCTTTTAGTTGGGTGGATTGAAAATTGGTTTCATTACTAAATATAGAGACAGTTTAGTCATAGTTTTATCATCGGTTTCGATTTTTTATAGTGCCTTATGTGTTTTGCTTCTTTGCTCATTGCAGTTCTATGGCAGTTTTACAAGGCTTAGCAAGGTACTGTTATTCTTCCTAAGGTATGCTTTCCGTGTTTTCTTTCTCATACTATGTTCTACGTTTATTGTTGCATATTATTTTTCTTTCATATATATATATATATATATATATATATATATATATAGAGAGAGAGAGAGAGAGAGAGAGAGAGAGAGAGAGAGAGAGAGATACGTCTCAGGTAAGACATACAACTAATATAACCTACATAATCCTCACGTTGTGTTGATGCTGTTTGCTTCTGTTGTTGATTTTTGTTTCACCTGATTTTGTGCATTCTTGATTATGGGGGTTGTTTCTATTTCAATTTTTTTCCCACACCATCCATCGACCATAGGAGCAAGCGAAGACTAATGTATTTCATTTTTTTTGTTGGAGGATACTTTGGAACTCTTTTCAAACCTGTTTTTCCAGGTCTATTCCCTCCAACTTTAGGTTTTCACAATTCGTGGTATATTCACAATAGTTTAGTTTGGGAGGGGGGGGGTTGTTTCTATTTCAATTTTTTCCCCACAACATCCACCAATCATAGGAGCAAGCGAAGACTAATGTATTTCAATTTTTCCGTTGTAGGAAACTTTGGAGCTCTGTTCCCTGCAACTTTAGGTTTTCACAATTCGTGGTATATTCGCAGTAGTTTAGTTTGCCCATATATTTGATAATAAATTCCAAATTGGAAACACACGTAACTAATTAAAATTTTCAAAGTTTAGTTTTCCTGTAATATTTGATAATTAAAAAGGAAACTACAATTAATAACCACATTTTTTTAAACAAGCTCATCGGTAACCTCTGCATTATGGATTGTAATCTAATTTTCATAACGTTAACGGGTTTTGTTTTTTTATTTTGTTGGATCATAATCACACAGGCTTAATATCTATCTGTTTTGTACGTTATTATGGACAATAATTTAAACACCTTTTTATCTGTTTCATTCTTGACCAACATATGTTTGCCTTTCTCTCGGGTTCTGTTAACTACAAAATTGATTACATGCTTAATATTTACCCATCCAATATGTTATATGTTATAATGGAAATTAATGCACATATAATTGTATGCCCAACTGTATGCGCAATTGTATGCCCACTTTCAGAATGTCTATGTCACCCATTTCTTCTTCATCATCTTTTCTTTCTTTCCATTTGTAAAATGTGGTACCTTTTAATTTATTTGGGCTTCGTTTTGGCTTTTAGATGGGTGGTTTTCATTTCTTATGTTCCTTCAACAACATTTGTTTACTATTTTGGGGTTAAATCAAGTACAAAATTGAAGAAGGCTTAATATTTCTCCATGTTATATGTTATTGCGACAACTTTTAGAAAATAATGTACACATTATTGGATGCTAATTTATTGTAGATGATGTTGTACATATATTACATATTCATGACGGTGGGCAATGGGCTTTATCAGGCACTTAATTTAGTCCCTTCTCCATTACAGGTCCTCCTGTAGTACTTCACATTCGATAATAACATTATTATTTCTATTCATCTTTACAGCTGATATAGTTTTTTTGTTTTTTTTGGGAGACAGGGCCGGTCTGCGTTATCGAATAATATGATGGTGGAAGTCCCTATCGCTTTTATTGCACCAGTTCATTGGGAGGAAGATGTTTATTACTTACGGAAGACCAATGTTTGGTACACCAGGTAGATCACGTGTAAATATAAACTTCAACCCCATCATTTTCATTCAATTAATTTCTAAAACTTTACTTCCTCTGTAGGTATAAAAGGAGGAGGTGGATTCTTCGTCATTCGCGTGATAGATTGGTTACTCATCATGTTATTTAGCGTGTCTTTCGTCATAATCACTATCTACTATTTCTATCATACTATTATAGATCTTTTTCTAAGTCCTGTGGTTTTTAGTTGTTCATCTCAATGGTTATATACGAATGTGCTATCCACATATATTTTTCATTGATTATTCTATCATCTTTCGTAAATTATAATATTAACTATGTCTACAATGGCTATTGGTTCATTACTTGCATAGTATATGTCATGAAATGCCCATTTTAACATGACCCGTGCATAGCACGGGTCCAAACTAGTAATATTATAATTGGATTCTAATGCATTATAGAAAACAAGCACTCCTCTGTTTCAAATAATTTGTTCCCCTTTAAAACTAAGTGTCTGAATCTTTAAGATATAAATGAGATTCTTGTCTTTCTAAAGGGAATAGTAAGCAACTAATGGATTTTAGTCCTTTTTTGAAATAAAACATAACAATCTTATTAATAATACGTCAAAAGTCATTTACAGCAAACATCGTCAATGAAAAATTGTAGAACTAAAACATAAATACAAAATTCCACTTTCAAATAGCTAATATAAATTTTACTGACGTTCGGCTCCAGAATTTGACAATCTTGTTATGAATAATATTCGATGACTTTGAATCTTTACTTAATGGAAGATCTCATAATCCTACAGCAATTTGAAAATCGGTATTCATCTAATGTACTAGATCAATCCAATTAAAGACAATTCTCATAAAAAAAAATACTAATACTTGTATAAAAGGGCAAAATAAAGCTCGTACATATAAAGAGATAGACTTTATTTGTATAAAAACTAGTATTAAGCTGTCGATTAACATAAAAATCAATCAAAACAAAATTTACCATCGACAAAATCATTGATAGCAACTCCTTCAAAGGGATGGATGCTTGGGTTTTGTTGGAGGAGATGGGAGGAGAGAAACAGGAAGGTTTGCTTTCTCTATTCATGGTTTTTACTTGAGTTTCGATAGAAGCAAACACCTCAATATATAATTCAAGGTTAAGATTGAAGATTGATGTTTGATCCCCACAACTTGCATAGTGCAGCTCTTGGATATATATTTAGAGTTTCGAATGAGGATACCATACAATCTGAATAATTGCCTAATTAAGTAAAAAAGAGACTTAGAGAATTTGAGGTACTTTACATGTACTTGTCCAATATTTTTCATTTTATAGGAAAAGATGAAGTAGAAGTTAGTGAATTATTCCGCCTATTATTAATTGAGTTTAAGTCTCGAATTCAACTAAATTTGTCCATGGTTTAGTCTTTATTTTAATTTTTGAAAAGGAATTCAACATATGCCTGATATATCAACTATTTGTAAGTTAGTGTGACTGTTAAAAATTTAATTCCTATACAAGCAATATTTAGACCTAACAAAATGGAACATTTGATTCGATTTTGGGCCGAATTAATTTTCATTTGGGTTATATTTAGGTCAATAAAATTTGTTCAAGTTTGATTTTGAGTCGGGTCAATTTGAGTTTGGTTGCCTTAGGATCGGTTGAATAATTGATGTTTGGTTAATTAAGATTGTCTTATAAAGAAAACAATTTTAATAAAAAAATTTCAAATGGGTTCATTGATGTACGATTTCAGGTCCTTTTAAAATAGTTTTTTGAAGTGCTGATTGGATATAAGTTTGGATTATTTAATTCATATCACTTTCTCTAATTCTTATATTATACAATAACAAGGAGATTCACGTATGCACGTTCTATACTAAACTATTTACAAACTCTTATGACGTTAATTGCATGGCAATTGGTATTACGGTATTACCATTGAAGTCATGAAACGGAAAGAACTACTAATAAAATAAAAATTACTTCACAAAATTTTATTAGTTTTTAGAACAAGTCACGCATCATACAGAGGTGTACCGAGTGGATTAAACCTTCGCATTGGTCATTCTAAGATTGAAGCACGAATGATGTTTGCGACTGCCGACTATTTGGTGGTACGTATAGTACTTCTAAGAGCATTCATGCTGTGACTTGCGTTCCAACCTGCGGGTCTCATCTATTATTTGTTTCTTTGGTATTTGCTGCTAGATAATATGGACACGGGGTAGGAACTCTGTTGAGTTTCACCATGCGGTCCACTTTTTTTTATATATATTTTTATTTTTTTAATAATATATAAGTTTTAGGTGATTAAAAAAAAGATTTGTGTGTTACAAGGTGAGTTCATGATAAATATTTTATTAGATAATCAAAATTTATTTTTAGGTAAATATTACGATATCTTCTGTTGTTGTTGTAGCAATAGTGTTATAATATCATTTGTGGCAATCATCTCAGTGATAGAGTACTACAAAATTTTCCTTTCATCAGCGCTTGACTAATTCGCCACCCTAGTTAGCAGTGACATTATTTATTTTTTTTACTTGTCCAAATATTATTTATTTCTATTTAAATATACACATGAGATCACTTTATATAAAAATTATTTATTGTGAGATAGGCTCTTTTATGACTGACCCTTTTTGAAGCTTTTTTGTGACTAATAATGAGTTATGGCAAGACTTAATGACAAATATATGACCTGTTGGCTGGTGTATATAGGATCATCATATACACATTTATCATGGCTAAGGTCTCTGCAGTACAGATGTTGTTGAACACAGCCTCCAGCGCCTGTACGAAAGTATCACATACATACTGTAGTACCAGCCACCGGCTGTGATTTCATCAAAGTTGAATTAGTTGACTCGCACCTTCCTGGCTTGCTCTTGGTTGAGGACTCCGCACGCCTTAGTAATTATTACCTTTTTTTTTTTGAGTCGCCTGTTATTTATTATGCATTTCAAAAGTGCTTCTTGCTTTCTCTCTCCTCCTCCCCACGCCTTCTTGCTCCCCAAGAAACAAATAATGCAATTCAACGCCGCCTTCCATATTTTATTTTCCTTTTTGAATTCATCCGGTGAAACATTTTAGAGAGGCAGTTGAATTATTTACGTGGCACAAACTCATTCGTCCACGTAGGCACTGTTACACCGCCTTACCATCTGTTTTAAAAGCGCTCCCTGCTTCTCGAGCCGTCACGCTCAAGTCGCGAACGAACAAGATTATAGAGAGAGAGTCTAAACCCACAAAGAAATTCATCTGAAATTAAATCTCCCACATTTTGGCAGTTTGATTTGATTGTCTGATTAATCAGACGGCTGGTATTCCTCTGATCGGCAAGATGATGATGATGAGCCGCACTGCTACCAGGGCCGCCGCCGCCCGATCCATGATCACTACTATCGTCGGCCCACGGTACTTCTTCACCACCACCACCTCCGCTGCCACCGTAGATCAAGCGGCATCCGCGGCGGCGAAGATAATAATTCCTGGCGGTGGAAATCACATTCGCGGTGGAACGATGGCGGGGTTTGTACGGTTTCCGTCCACCGGCGGCATGAGGCAGGCGAGCACGGTGGCGCTAGATGCGGAGGAGAAGGTGAATCCGTCGGAGGAGAGTTCTCCGGCCCCGGGGGGTGGGTCGGCCGGCGGTGGTGCCGACGAGAAGGGGATCGTGAGTTACTGGGGAGTGCAACCGAAGAAGGTGACAAAGGAGGATGGCACTGCTTGGAAGTGGTCATGCTTTATGGTCTGTAAGTTTGTTCGTTTGAATTATTTAGGGTTTGTGAGTTGGATTTTGTTTGTTTTTGGTTGAATTACTGATTAATGCGTATTGGAATTGAAGCCATGGGAGACATATCAAGCGGATCTGTCGATTGATCTGGAGAAGCATCATGCGCCATCGACGTTCCTGGACAAGTTTGCTTACTGGACCGTCAAGTCTTTGCGTTGGCCTACCGACATTTTCTTCCAGGTAGTCTTTTTCTTTGATGTTAAATTTTGTTCGTTTTGATTAGTGTTGGTGCGCTTTTTCTTATCTGAATCTAAATAATTGGCTTATGTTTTATGATCCATCATCCATGCCATAATGGATTTGACATCGGAAGGTTTAGGTGATCGGGTTAAGATGGTCATATATCGGGCTTAAATTAGCTCCTGCAAAAGTTTGATAATTTGCCGTAGATATTCCAGCTTCTTTGGAAGAAAAGAGGGGTTTTTAAATTTTATTTATATAATAATTGACTGGTGTGCTATTGTGGGGTGGCCCGGATGGGTTGTTTGAGCATAACCAATGGTGAGCCAAAAGTTTGGCTTATCAGTGGGGCTATCACTGCCACATCAATTATTTCTCTAACTTTTTTCTCACTATCTCTAATGCAAGACTCATCACTTTGGCTCATCAAATAAAATAATATCTAGGAACCCCACACCAAATCATATTTAATTAGTTTTGTTTTTATGTTTTGTTTTGTTATTTAGCTTTATTATTTATGTGAAAAATAATTTGCACATAATCATTTAGAAACACAATTATTCAAAAATGCATAATTTTTTTTAAAAAAAAGAGTCTGAATTAAAAACAAAAATAGTAGACGTGCTTGAATGTAACAATTTAATTAATATCATTAAAAAACATACCTACTCATCTCTCTCCCCTTCCCTATGACAAAATTTTTAAAAAAATTAATTAAAATAGTAATAATACTATATAATTAATGTTACCTTTTTCTCTCATCCCTTTCAAGTCCCCATCTCCATCCTACTCTGCTAGACTTCTCATCTTCTTCTTCTCCATCCCCAAATCTGCTTCTTCTTCTTCTTCTCCAAAAGAGAAAGGAAAGCAAAAAGAAAGCAAAAAGAAAAAAAAGGAAAAAGCAGTAAAAGACAAAAATTGAAGGGGCGCAGGCCGCTCACGGGGCCAAGCTGCCTGCGGGGGCTTGGCTCGTGGGCCTTCCTTTGAGGGCTTCCGGGCGGCCCGTCCACTTGCCATGTCAAAATTCTGGCCTGCGGGACAACCGTTGGCCATACTCTTAGCTTGTTGCCCTTTCCCCTGATACTTCTGTAGGAGATTTTTTTATTTTTTTACCTTTTAAAATGAAATCATGATCCCATTAATGGGCCACGGCCCAGTTCCAGGGTTCAAGATCCAGCCCTTTACCCAACAAAACTCAGTAAGTCTAAACTAAACGGTGATGGATAATCAGGATCCACTTAAAATTCATTGTATTCCACTCAGCAGAAAAGAGTCAAGAATGGTGGATAATCTTGGTAATGGGTTGCATTCGACTGTGTGTCTATAAAATAGTTTATCCACCAAATTTCAGTTATCTTGGCTAAAAATGTCATGGTGATCTCTAATTATTGGTTTATTGTTGAAAACCCACTTTAACTGGTGAATTTGCTAATTTGGCACCTTTATAAAAGGTTGGGTGATTAGATGTTTGTGCTTCAACCTTCCCCAATTTAGATTGGTTTGGATTAGCTCTGAATTAGTATAATGGGGTTGCTTTCTCTTTCTGTGGGCTGCGACGGGAGAAGAAAACTTCTAAGAAGAAGAAGTTATTAATTATCATCTCAGTTTATCAGTTAACTAGTGAAAGAAGGGATCATCGGAGAATTTGCCCTTGAGTAAGGTTCTGAGTTCGAGACTCATAAATAGAGGAAAACTGTGATAGGAGAGTTCTACACCTTATTGAGTCAACAACAGTTTGACTTTAATGAAATAGAGGATTGAAGACTCAGAAAAGAAATATTTTGTTTTGATTTTTCCTTTTTGAGTTGGAATAGTCTTCTAAGACCCATGTTCAATGTTAAATACATACCCAATATGCGTCCAATTTTACATTGACACCTTGAAATTTTGTGTGGTTTGAGTTTAGGAAGTCATGTGCATGATGAAGTGCTAGAAATAGATATATACTTGAGGCGAAACGAAAGATTCAGGTAACGTAAGTTGAATATCTAGTGAAAGCTATTGTTGACTACCTTGTAGGGCTCGTATAAATATAAAATCACCTGTTATTATTGCTAGAATGATATCTTGTCTACTGTTTTGCTTCTAACCCTCGCACAAACAATTTTAACTTTTGTTATTCATAAGCCATTCAAAGCTTGGCTTCCCATTACCTTGAATATTTGCACAATCCCTGAACTGTGAGCAAACGCTGTAAGTCTGTAACAACTCATTCACAGGCTTTTCAAGTGGCATGCCACGTTTGGAAGCCTGGAATATGCATATGCTGAGACTGCATTAGTTGGAGGTTCTTTTTTTTAGATAGCTAATATCTTTACTTCCAGTCACCAATTATCAAGTAGTAGGACTCATAGAAAGCCAGAAATTACATGTGTTGAATTTCCTGCTACCAAAAGCTTTGCAAGCATTGTACAATATGGTATGATCTGAGTGGAAATTTACTTTGATTTGGCATAACAGAGGAGGTATGGGTGCCGCGCAATGATGCTCGAGACAGTCGCAGCTGTGCCAGGCATGGTGGGAGGAATGCTTCTACACTGCAAATCTCTCAGGAGCTTTGAACATAGTGGGGGATGGATCAAGGCTCTCCTCGAGGAGGCTGAGAATGAACGTATGCACCTCATGACCTTCATGGAAGTAGTGAAGCCCCGGTGGTATGAGCGAGCATTAGTCTTTGCTGTTCAGGGTGTCTTCTTCAATGCCTACTTCCTCGCCTACATCCTTTCCCCCAAGCTGGCCCATCGTATAGTTGGGTACCTTGAGGAGGAGGCCATCCATTCTTACACTGAGTTTCTCAAGGAGATTGACAATGGGAACATAAAAAATGTGCCTGCCCCTGCTATCGCCATTGACTACTGGAGGATGCCCCCTAACTCGACCCTGAGGGATGTTGTCACGGTGGTCCGGGCTGATGAGGCTCACCATCGTGATGTCAACCACTTTGCATCGGTAAGTTAATCCTGCTTATTTTGATATAAGTTTCTTGATCTGTGTCTACAACTTCAGCATTGTGTCTGATTTTGACAATTCGTGCTCTTGGTGGGCATGAATGCAGGATGTTCACTACCAAGGCCGAGAACTGAAGGAGGCTCCGGCTCCTGTTGGGTATCACTAGATAGTCTTGCAATAACAGCTAAGATGAAAGATTGGCTGACTTTGAATGCTTTCAGACACATCAACATCTGCTAGAAGAGTTTGGTTTATGCTATTGCTATGGCTAAGGAATACTACGGATGTGATGATGTATATAGACTTGTAAGCTACAGTCTAAGTGTGTACTTTCACTATTATCATGGAAAATTCGCGGGATTTCAAACCAACAATATTGAATCTGTTATCACCTCTAGTTTTCACTTCTTGATGCCAGTTCCAGAACAAGTTCTCAAACTCATGATCTCTGTCCATGAGCATGGACGGACTGATAATTTCCAACCCTTTTCTGCAGTTTGTGAATGCCATCATCTGGGATTTTGTACCAGTTGGGATTTCATGAGCATGCCAGTAGAATGAAAAATGACAGCAGCAATGCTCATATTCCCCAGACGGTGATTTGCTTGAGGACAGTAAAGCCAAGGGTACCAGCTGTGCTGTACCCATGACTGAAAACAGTGCAAATTTTTCTCCATTATATTGTAAAAGAGTGTACAAAGGCCAATGCCATTATAGAGTTTGCACCCAAATGTCCTGTGTACATTCTGGAAACTTTACTAGCTAAGCTTGTGACATGCATACCAAATGTATTTAAGAAATGAGGCCAGAACTGCTTCAACAAAATGGCTGCCAGGGATGTTGTAACATGAGCAATCTGCCCTGGACGTTGCTGAGATCCATATCAGGACCAGGAATGTAGGAACTTAGGCCTAATTCAAACCTACAAGGCTACAATGTGTCCAATTGGCAGGGTATGGCATTCATTGTTTTAAGTTTTGTCAAGCGCACATTTCCGTTCTCACTTGTCGTATGTAGATGTATAATGTATGTTGTTGCGTCCGTCTCAACTAATAATAGACTGTAAATCGGGTATCCATATTGGTAATGGAGGACGGCGAAAGAGAACTCTCCCGTGAGGAAAGCGACCAGTTAGCCAGATCGACGAAGAAGGTGAAGAGGGGGGTCCTAGCACACATATGGTGGATCCTTACTACAACAGCGAGACTGAGGACATGGAATTGGGTCCCCTCGTGTGGCTGAGACGATGGAGGACAATGCAGGGTTAGCACCAAATCTGCAAGCTCCATCTTACAGAGATACCTTGTAACGAAACAACCCTAAACTGAGCTTTGACACCCGAGACAATCCTATCTGGGTAGACGCGGATTATGGAGACCTAACTGAGGACGATGAACCATCTGAGAATGAAGATCCTACTTGCCCAACTATTTTGTTAACAACAGCCGAGAAGCGGATGTTACGGGATCCGTGGCACAATGCACTCATCATCCAAAGGGCATTGGATATCTGCAGCTAAAGAGGAGGCTCAAAACAAAATGGGCATTGAAAGAAGACTTCTTGTTGATCGATATTTAGTTGTGAATACTACTACATCACTAGATTCACAAACATGAAGGGGTATGAACACGTAGTGTTGAATGGGCCTTGGATGATAGGAGACAATTATCTGGTGATTAGGGAATGGGTACCAAATTTTGTTTCGGAAGAGGACACAATCACCAAGTTGATCGCATGGGTTCGAATTTCGAAGCTGAGCGTGGAGTATTTTAACAAGAATTTGCTACTATACAAAATTGGTCAAAATATTGGACGAGTCCTTAACGTGGATAACACAACCACAAACGTCGAGAGAGGTCAATACACAAGGTTGTGTGTAGAAGTGAATTTGACGAAGCCACTGCTATCTAAGTTTAGGCTGAATGGGCGCATTTGGGGCATCCAATATGAAGGACTTTGTATGATTTGTATTAAATGCGGGAAACAGGGCCACAAGGAAGAGAACTGCCCTCTGAACAAGCCAACGAAGGAAACAGGCGCAGTTCATGAAGGGGGTCCTGAGCCAGTGACGTCCATGTGTAGGGAACCTTATGAGAACACCACCTATGGAAATTGGATGTTGGTGAAGAAACCAACAAGAAGATGCAGCACAAGGACACATAATCCATCAATGCACAGAAGCGCAGATCGAGCAGGTTTAAACCGGCCGAATCATGAAGCCGAACCCAGCCGGGTTCCACAGAATTTGGAAAGTTTGACAAATCAAGCAAGTACTAATAGGGCTCCTCCTAATACTACACAAAATCTTGGATCGAGATTCCGGGCGCTAGCGGATATTGACTTGACTGTCAACTTAGAGAATGGGATGGAGGAAAACACGATGCGAGATCTTAGGGATCACAATTTCCTAAATGAAACCAACTCAATTTTGGAAAAGGATCCCTAGCAAGAGATCTCGAACGGTGAGGCAACATGTCATGGGATATAATCCCATCCCGAAAAGGAAAATGTTCCTAAAGCTATCTCGAAAGGACACCCTCAGGTCGTGGCCCATCGAAGTGTGGTCTAGCGTACTCAACAACCAGATAGCAAATTCGTTTCGTTAACTCCACAGGATAGGGCCCAACCAGTCCGACCCACTATTTTAACTCAATCCACTAATGCAGGTAGCCCAGTAGTCTGCAACAGGGCCAAGGTATCTGGACAAAATGGGGTAACTGAAAACAGTGTTGGGCCACCAAATGCAAAGAGTGAGCCTCTAGATAAGAATCCGAACACCGGGCCCATGAGAGCGGGAGCCATACAAACAACAGGCCATGCGAGAAGAAGCCCAGACCAATACATCAGTGGGGCTTCTTTAGAACGGTTGGGGGAGGACCAAGAAGCCGCTGGGCTCAGGAAGGTAAGGCCTAGTACCTGAGACCCACTCATTTAGGTTATGTAAAGTAAGTTTTTTTTTCGCAACTTTATCATGAATAACAATAATCAAGTCATAGAAAGTTCGGCTCAGGAGGAGATGGGGAATCATCCCATCAAGATTTTCATGTGGAATGTTCAAGGTGTAGGGAGCTCGGAGCTCATGAACGTCCTTAAGGAGCGCATTCGAATTCATCAACCCACTATCCTAGCCCTGGTGGAAACCCACATAACCGGTTCTAGAGCCCAATCCATGTGCCATAGAATTGGATATGGAGGGTGTTTTCGTGTAGAAGCCCAATGATTCCGAGGTGGTATATGGGTCCTGTGGAGACCAGAAGAGATTGGCATTAGTATCATTCGACAACATGATCAATGTGTTACAATGGAAGTTAAGAAACGACGCTGTAACCCATGGCTTCTAACAGTGGTATATGCTAGTCCTCACATCACCCTAAGAGAAACATTATGGAGGGAGTTGCACCAATTCGGCACTCAGTGTACAACCCCATGGCTTTTGGCAGGTGACTTCAACGAAATGATCAGTTTGGAGGAAAGGAACCCTGGGGGCTCGGAAATGCAAAGGAGATGCACTCGATTTAAGCATTGGATCGAGAATAATGGACTCATCGACTTGGGATACTCGGGACCAAAGTTCACTTGGTCGAGAGGTCGGCATTGGAACACGACGAAGAAAGCTCGCCTCGATACGGCACTATGCAACACGGAGTGGAGACTAAAGTTTCAGGAAGGGGCTGCTCGTCATCTACTCTGGACCCCATCAGATCACGCACCTCTTTTAATCGCTTCTACGGGGTTTTCGGTTCCTGTCCAGTCATGCAAGCCATTTCGCTTTCATGCAGCCTGGACTACCCACTGCACTTTTGAGGGTGTGTTTCGAGATAATTGGAACCCGAATGCTCACCTTAGGGCCAACTTGCAGACGTTAGCAACGAAGCTCACACATTGGAGCAAGGAGGTTTTTGGAAATTTGTTTTGGAGGAAACATAATTTGTGGGCAAGAATCGAGGTTGTCCCACGCAAAATGGCTAATGGTGGACCACGGTACCTCGTTAAGCTAGAAATGCGTGTCCACAAAGAGCTCGACAGCACATTGGACCAAATTGAGTCGCTCTAGTAGTAGAAATCTCGCGTGGATTGGATACGAGACGGTGATCGTAATACAACTTACTATCATACATCTACGGTTATTCGGAGGAAGTTCAATCGCATCAAGACTTTGAAAGGTCCAGATGCCTCATGGCAAAGCGATCCAACTCAAGTAAAGGAATTAGTGGTTAGCCATTTCGAATCCATGTTTGCTGAACCATCATTGAACTCCTCGTCGAGAGGCTCCCTAATTGACTGCTTTCCGGGTCTCTCAACCGAATCGCTACAGTGGCTCAAGAAGGAATACACAAGTAAGGAGGTTTTGGAGGCTCTCAAGGCCATGGGTCCCCTCAAAGCTTTGGGACTCGACGGTTTCTAACCATTATTTTTCCTAACATTACTGGAACCTTGTCGGGACATAAGTTTGCGAGGTTGTTTTGAATGTACTCCGAGGAGGGGAGATACTGGCTGGTTTAAACAAGACCTTTATCGTCTTAATCCCTAAAACTAACCAACCAGAGATGGTGTCGCAGTTTAGGTTGATTGGCCTATGCAATGTCGTCTATAAAATCATCATGAAGTGCATGGTTAATAGACTCAAAAGAATACTCCTTGAGATCACGTCGCCAGCGCAATCAAGCTTCGTCTCGGGGAGGCTGATAAGCGATAACATTATTAAATTGCATGAATTATTACATTCAATGCGTAAAAAGTCCGAAGGCTGGGGTTGGATGGCGATCAAACTAGATCTTGAAAAAGCTTATGACCGGTTGCGGTGGGCCTTTATCTAGGACACTTTGGAAAGAATGAAATTGCCTATGGTTATGATTTCTACGATCATGAGATGCATCTCCACGTGCTCCTTGAATATTCTATGGAATGGTGCACCTACTGGAACATTCCAACCCACCCGAGGGATATGATAGGGAGACCCGTTATCACCATACGTCTTTGTAGCATGCATGGAACGGTTGTCGCACCTCATCGAAACAGAATGCCATTTGGGTCGATGGAAGCCCTCACAATCTAACCGTGGAGGTCCCAAAATATCTCATCTTATGTTTGCGGATGATGTGGTCCTTTTTGCGGAAGGAACTTTGGAACAAGCCCAGGTCATTCGCGATTGCTTGGATCGGTTTTGCTCAGTTTTGAGGCAAAAAATTAACCCCCAGAACTCGAGCATTTACTTCTCGCCGAACACGGGTGATGTGGAAAAAGACCAAATTTGCAGTGAGCTGGGCACACCAAAGATTGATGACCTCGACAAATATTTGAGAGTCTGTACGATTAACAGCAGAGTGACCAAAGCCACCTACTTTGGAAAATGTGTGGATCGCAAACTCGCTGGTTGGAAGGCCAAATGCCTCTCAACAGCAGGGCGGGCCACACTTATACAGGCGCAATCACGGCAATTCCTGCATACACGATGCAAACAGCTAAAATACCGAGAGCGGTATGTGATGAGTTGGATTGAAAGCTAAGGTGATTCCTGTGGGGGAGCACAATCGCAGAACGAAAACCCCATCTCGTGTCCTGGGAGACGGCTACAAGGGACAAGAATATTGCTGGGTTGGGTTTGTGAAGCATGAGGCAGTTGAACTCGGCATACCTCATGAAACTAAGCTAGCGGCTAGCCACTGAACCCAAGAATTTGTGGACAAAGGTCCTTAAAATAAAGTACTGCAAAGGCAACAATGATGATAATATGAGGGTGAGCAGACAAGCTTTCCAATGCATGGAAAGGCATCATGGATAATATTTACCTCACCAAGGAGGGTGTAGGACATGCCATAGGGGATGATCGTCGAACTAAGTTTTGGACGCAAAAGTGGATTGATGGTATGACACTCCTCTCCCAAGCGATCAGCGAAGTCCTGAAGGAGCAACAACATCTCTTGGTTAGTGACTATTGGATATCGGGCGTAGGATGGGATTGGGATAAATTTTCCCAACACCTCACCCCAGAAATGCTCCAATGAATTGCCTCCTTTGAACTGGCCCAAGATGGGGTGGGCGACAGCCTCTACTGGGTGGCGCATAAGTCGGGTAAATTCAACATCAAATCAGCATTAGCTATAGTTTGTGGCGAACAGCACAAGCAATCGGAATCAGATTGGAGATGGGTGTGGCGGACTAAGGTGCCCCAACAAGTTAGGCTATTCACTTGGCTTGTCATGTATAATAGACTCCTCACAAATGCAGTGAGACATGCAAGGCATATGGCTCCTCATACTGATTGCTTAATTTGTGGTGTCGAAACAGAGGATTTAGATCATATCTTTCGTCGATGTCCGCAAGCACTTCACGTATGGAAAATCCTCTAGTGTAAAGGACTTCGCCCTTTGGGTTCGCAGTTGGAGCTTCAAGGTTGGTTCAAGCTCAATGTCACTGAAGCACACGAAGATTCCAATTGGCCAACAAAATTTTTACTCACCACTTGGTATCTTTGGAAATGGAGATGCAAAGTTTGTTTTGATGCCACGGAGGATGATAATTTGGACAAAGGGCGCTTCGTGGAAGCTAAGTTTAGTGAAACCATACAAGCGCTGGATAGTATGGTTTCTCCTCTTGGTGAAGCACCGGGGCCAACAAGGCCAGTTGAGTTAGTCAGATGGGAATTACCCACGGGAGGATGGTTTAGCCTTAACACCGATGGCGTAGCAAAAGGCAATCCCGGGCCAGCGGGAGCGGGCGGGGTAATAAGGAGCAATAAGGGCGACTGGTATGGAGGATTCTCCGAAAAGTTGGGTTCATGCTCAGCCGTGAAGGCGGAAATTCGCGCAGTGCTTCAAGGTCTCAAGCCAGCTAAGCGTCTGGGGATTCGCAAGTTGAGACTTCAGCTTGATTCGATGGTCGTCGTGGGCATGTTAAAGGGAAACATGGATTGGTGACTGGATCACATAGGACTATTGCATCAATGTAATAATCTACTCATGAATGGGGACTAGGAAGTTCATATTGCTCATTGCTATCGCGAAACTAATCAAGTAGCGGATAGATTGGTTAATATGGGGATTGAGGTTGAAACAAGACTTAAATTTTATCAATCTCCCCCTCTGGAGATGAAGGATGTAATGCTTACTGATACTATGGGCATCTATTGGTCCCAGAAGGACAGATTCTAATTAAATATTTTTTAGGGGCTTAGCTCCTCTTCCTCAAAAAAAAAAAGTAGACTGTAAATCGGGTTGAAGCCATTACCAACATTAATCCCCCACTATCTGATCTGGGAAAGTGTACTGTATGGCTATCCCCTGGAATACTAGATCAAAAAGTAGTGACGAATTAATATTTGTAAATGGCATTAGATCTGCTATATAGATGCACCCATGTGTAAATCAAATGCTATATAGATAGCATTGCTTCTCTGCGTTTAGTTAATAACGTCCTCATAACATCGAAGTTCACAAAATGCCATCATTCTAAGGGAAATCTAATGATAGAATGTCCAATTATTTATAAATGGCACTAAGATCCGTTAGTTCGGATGGACGAATTAAATACAAGTTGGGTATGTTCATGTTCGAGTAAAATATGGATAAGATGTATTTTGGGTTCGAGTAAAATAAAGGCGTACGTATCTTGGTTATACAGATTTTGGGTTGCCCCAACGAATTGTCAGAATTAAAGAGTCGACGCATTTTAAACTTAAAATTGTTTGTATTTAATGAAGAAATGTTATAATTGTCATTTCATAAAAAAATATTAAAGATATACAAATTTTTCATTGTGGAATATACATGTAATGTATGGGTGGCCAATGAGTTGAGCTCTTTGAGTTGGCATGTGGATTAAAATAACGTTGATAATGGGCCGGACCATTTAATAATTGAATATTTTTGATCTCTAGCTTTACTTATTACATAATAAAATATATTTCATTAATGGGTCGATCCTAACACGAGCATGGGTCAGCCCATCGCTCAATACTAGCATCATAGTTAGCGACCAATTAAAACAAAAGCCAAATAAAGGATATTGGAGAAGTACAAGATATTATAATTATTTTTAATTATAACATTAGGATTTTATATTATTACGTGATAACATTAATGAAAACATGCTGGGGCATATTTATTTTATTAAAAGTATAATGGTATGACTTGCACGTTTTTAATAATTGTCTTATTCTAAATCAATTTTTTTAAAGATTGGATAGTTATTTTTCAAAACCATTTTTAAATGTTTTTTCATTTATAAGTTGTATATAACATTATTGTATCAGAGCGAAATTGGAAAAGAAAGGGTAATACTGTTTGATTTATAAAGGGAAGCAATAATTATATAACATCTCTCCACATGAACCCATGTAGTGGATAACCATTATTGTTAAGAGAAATAAATTAAAGAAAAATTAAAAAATAACAATATAATATTCTGATCAAGCGGATTGGTTCGAATTTGGGTCATATTTGACCTACTAATTTGTATGTTTTTCGGGTTCGGTTAATGTTGAGTTTGGGTCAAGAAAATCATGTTTAAAATCCAGAATTTGTGGATGGATTTGAATATGATTTTCACATTAATCTATACTATTATAAGAACAATCTTTGCAAAACCCTAGAATGGTGCAACGAAAGTGATTTGCGGGATTTGGTGTAATCTTAATCATAAAAATCATTTACACATTAAATTTAAGTGGTCGATTTTAAAGTTAAGATATCTATTTATTTTATTTAAAAATCCTCACTATTATAATAGCAATCTTTACAAAACCCTAAAATGGTACAACGAGAGTGATTTGGGGATTTGATGTGATCTTAACCATAAAAATTATTTACGCATTAAATCTAAATCGTCGATTTTAAAGTTAAGATATCTCTTTATTTTATTTAAAAAATCCTCCATGATTTCGGATATACATGATAAAACATAGATGATAATCTAATTATCTAAGACAATTATATTTATTTATTAAATATGAACCACATATTTGAGTTTAAAAAAACCACCTTATCTAAGTAAAGTACCTTTTTATAATTTTTATTTATTTTTTTAAATCATTCATAAGTTCAATTATATTTGATAAAGAATACATGATAATTCTATTATCTAAAAAAAATCCAAGCCGTTAACAAAAGTGATAATCTTTGAAAAAACCTAAAATGCTACCTACAACGGGAGTGATTTGCAGGATTTGATGTAATTTCAGCCATAAAAATTAGTCATCTATTAATGATAATTCATACTTTATATATAATTTTCTCCTTCATTTTACCAACTTTTAAGTCTTTGAAATATATTTTATGAGTAAATAATGTATAGTTTATGTGATTTTCAGGTAAAAAAATAAAGTAGAAGAATTTGGATGAAGATGATCAATTCTACTCAGATTTGCCACAAGTGCAAAGCAAGCCCAAAAGAAAAGAAAAAAAAAAAGAAAAGAAAGAATGAAGAAACAAAGGTCCTAGTTCGGCCTGATTACAGAAGCCCAGCACCAGCTTTCTTCTCCTCATTCCCACACTTTTTCTCTTCCTCCATTTGGGCCTATGCTGCAGCCCAGTCGTGCCTCCTAGCAACTCCAAGCTAACATCAACCCATCTACCCTTCATCTCTATTCTCCACATGATCAATTGTTTACCTAGTCAAAGCAATTAAGCAAATTAATATTCTACTTATGGCTAGCTATAACCATGCATGTAACATCCCAAATTAATTGGAATTAATTTCCATTAATTTTGGGGGTATCCTAAGGGGTGGATTTTCCACTATAAAAGGAGCCATAGGTACACACATACTCATATCCACTCTCATTCTTCTATCCACTCACTCAAGCATCTTCTTGTCCTTTCATCTTTCATTTTTTTAGAGAGAGTCTTTGTAAGACAAGATCATTTGGGTTGAGGGGTTAAGAAGAAAATAAACTTTGTTAGCTATTTTTCTCTTCTCTTCTCATCTCATTTGTGAGTCAAATTTGAGAGTTTATACTAAGTTTCATAATTTTGTGTAATTGAGTATAAGGTTTGGACATAGGAAGTGAAATATACCAATTTCAATGGTGTTTTTCCTAACTATGGCTAGCTAAACTACTCATTTCTAGGACTATGATGAATCCATGGTAATAATATTCTTTTGCTAATTTCTTATGGGGTTATTTTTGTCTCTTTTGCATAATCTTGAGTTTATATTTAATCATCATCTACTTATGCATCTTAACACTAATGTTTAATCATGTTGATGACACTAGTTTAATTTGCTATCTCAAATGAATATTAGACCTTGTAGGCTAATATGATGATTATGCAATTTGAGCTTAAAATTATAATTGTTTGAATTGAATAATTTATGCTAGATATTAGATGAGTTATGTCTAAAAAGGATAATTCATGCTAAACCACTAGATAAATTATGTCACCTTATAATTATAATCATCTTTTTAATTCATGGCCTAATGCTTGTAGCTTAGGTTGAACAAGAGACAAATTGAATCCCCATTCAAATTAGTAAATCAATATTGGCATCAAAGGTGAAATCCAAAGTCCTAGAACTTTCTCCTATTTGATTTCTCTCTACTTTACTACTTATTTGCTCTTCATTTTGTTGGTCAATTTATATTCATAATCCATCTCTGAAATTAAATTATTCTTTATAATCGGAAAGGCCAAGTCAAAAATCGCTATTGTTCCTCGTGGGATCGACACCCTATACTCGCTAGTCTACAATTAACCTTGTACACTTGCAAGTAAGAAGGGTTTTAAAACTAGAACATAAAATCCACATCAAGTTTTTGGCGCCGTTGCCGGGGAGCGAATAGTGATTTTTGAATTTTCTTTTCCTTTTTTTTTTTGTTTTCCCCTTCCCCGCTAATCTAACAATTTTATTTATTTCTCCACCCCTTTCCCTTTTATCTTTATTGTCTCATTCCCCAATCCCTCCTAATCTAACCATTTTATTTCCTGCTCATCCCTCTTCCCATCAAGCCCCTCAAGCTCCATCTGGGAGCTCTGAAATTGACAAGGTAATTTCTGCCTTTGGAACCTTGACCTCTGTTGTGCAAAATGTTGATTCTAAGGTCCAGGGAATTGAGTCTAAGTTGCATATTGTTGACTCTCATTCACAATCTATAGCTAAGTTAGAAACTCAACTTGGGCAACTAGCCATAGCTGTAGGTAAAAGAGAAGAAGGAAAACTTCCTAGTCACCCCGTCCAGAACCCTAAAGGCCGACAATTTGAACAATTGAAAGCTGTAATGGTTCTTAGGAGTGGTAAAGAAGTAGACAACAAGGTGAGTGAGAAGAAACATGATAAAGATGAAAGACTTGAGACCATGGAGAGTGATATTGAGATTGAAAAAGAGAATGACCCATCCCCTTCTCCTGTTATGTCTAACCCTATTGTGACATATGAGCCAAGGGTTCCTTACCCTCAAGCTTTAGATGCACCGTTCCCTTCCAAGAAAAACAAGCAAATAGATGACATCCTTGAGACCTTCAAGCAAGTTAAGGTCAATCTTCCCCTCTTCGAAGCGATTAGACAGATCCCTGCTTATGCTAAGTTCCTTAAAGACATGTGTACTTTTAAAAGAAAATCCAAAGATGACTAGTCTAAAAAGGTCCTTCTAAGTGAACAAGTGAGTTCAATTCTGAAATGTGATACTCATCCTAAGTTCAAAGATCCTGGTGTCCCTACCATTTCATGTTTTATTGGCAGTCACAAAATTGAAAGGACGCTTTTGGATTTGGGTTCTAGTGTCAATTTGATACCATATTCTGTTTACTTAGAGTTGGGATTAGGTGAACTGCACCCTTCCAACTGTACCCTTCAACTTGCTGATAGGTCGGTTAGGACTCCTAAGGGACGAATTGATGATGTCTTAGTGCAAATTGATAAAGGATTCTTTCCTGTTGACTTTGTTGTGTTGGACATGGACCCTACTCATGCCTTTAAGCAAATCCCTCTTATTTTAGGACGTCCATTCCTAGCCACAGCTAATGCTACCATTAACTGTAGGTCAGGAGTGATGGATGTCTCGGTCATGAACATGAGGGTTAGGCTTAACATTTTCAAAGCCTCTGCTCAACCTGTGTTTGAAGATGAATGTGAATGCTTCTTTGTTGATATGATTGATGGTGTAATTGAAGAAGCCTTGCCTGCTATTCTGAATAGTGATCCCTTGGGAACCTGCCTTTCCCATGGGGATTTAAGGATATTTGAATTGGAAAGTACCATAGGTGAGATGAATTCTACTCTTGACTCCACTCCTTATTCTGAGTCTTCCTCTTGGGTGTCCACATATGAACCTCTTCCCCCTTTGGCTAGTTCTCCTATGCCACCTTCTGTTGTATCTCCACCTAAACTTGAGTTGAAACCTCTCCCTGATTCACTCAAGTATGTGTTTTTAGGCCCCAAAGAGACTCTACCTGTTATTATATCTTCTCTTCTATCTTGTGATCAAGAAGAAAAGTTGATTCGTGTTTTGTCTGATCATAAGGGTGCTATTGGATGGTCGGTTGCTGATTTGAAAGGGATTAGTCCCACAATTTGTATGCACAGAATTCATTTAGAGGACGATGTTAAACCTGTTAGGCAAATGCAACGCCGATTGAACCCTCACATGAAAGAAGTTGTCCAGAAAGAGATAGTAAAGTTTTTAGATGCAGGCATTATCTACCCTATTTCTGATAGTGAATGGGTCAGTCCAGTTCAGCTGTCCCTAAGAAATCTGGCATAACTGTGGTGAAGAATACTAAAGGTGAACTAATTCCCACTAGACAGACCACGGGGTGGAGGATGTGCATTGATTACAGAAAGCTGAATTCTGTCACTAGAAAGGACCATTTTCCCCTCCCATTCATTGATCAAATTTTGGAAAAATTAGCTGGACAAAGTTTTTATTGCTTTTTAGATGGGTATTCTGGCTACAACCAAATACCTGTCTATCCTAAGGACCAAGAGAAAACCACATTTACATGCCCGTCAGGTACCTTTGCTTATCGGAGGATGCCTTTTGGGTTGTGTAATGCACCTTCCACATTCCAGACATGTATGATGGCCATATTTTCTGATTATATTGATAATTTCATGGAAGTGTTTATGGATGATTTCTCTGTTTTCGGTTCTTCCTTTGATGTGTGCCTTGCTAATCTATCCATTGTGCTGAAAAGATGCGAAGAAGTGAATCTTGTTTTGAGTTGGGAAAAGAGTCATTTCATGGTCCGAGAAGGAATTGTTTTGGGACATAAAGTGTCGAAAATGGGAATTGAGGTTGATAAAGCCAAGGTTGATCTGATTTCTAATCTGCCTGTGCCTTCTTCTGTGAAGCAAGTTAGATCTTTTCTTGGTCATGCTGGTTTCTATCGGAGATTTATTAAGGATTTTAGCAAAGTGGCTCGCCCACTTACTAATCTTCTTACCAAATATGCTCCTTTTGTGATTGATGAGTCTTGTGTGCAAGCTTTTGAAAAGCTTCGATCTTTGTTGGTGTCAGCTCCTATTATGCGGCCCCCTGATTTTTCTTTGCCATTTGAGATCATGTGTGATGCATCTGATTTTGCTATTGGGGCTGTTTTGGGTCAAAGGATAAATAGAATGCCTCATGTCATATACTATGCTAGTAGAACTTTAACTGAAGCTCAAAAGAATTATTCTACTACTGAGAAAGAGTTGCTAGCTGTGGTATTTGCACTTGATAAATTCCGTCCATACCTTTTGTGTTCTAAAGTGCTTGTGTTTACTGATCATGCTGCATTAAAACACTTGTTGGCTAAGAATGACACTAAGCCCAGACTCATTCGATGGATTTTGTTGCTTCAAGAGTTTGATATTGAAATAAAATATAGGAAAGGCTCTGAAAATTCTGTTGCAGACCACTTGTCTAGAATCTTTACTAAGTATACTGATGACTCAGTTGGATTTTCTGACCACTTTCCTGATGAGCAACTATTTGCTGTGTCACATGCCCCTATCCCTTGGTTTGCTCACATTGTGAACTATCTCGTCACTAGGAAGATTCCTCCTCACTGGTCCAAACAAGAGAAAGATAGGTTTTTCTCACAGGTAAGACATTACTATTGGGAAGATCCTTATCTTTTCAAACATTGCCCTGACCAAGTGGTACGTAGATGTGTCCCAGAGAGTGAAATTCATAGTATTCTCACATTCTGTCACTCTTATGCTTGTGGTGGTCACTTTGGAGGTCGTAGGACAGCTGCTAAAGTCCTACAAAGTGGGTTCTTTTGGCCCACTCTGTTTAGAGATGCTCACCAATTTTGTCTTGCTTGTGAGCGTTGTCAACGTACGGGTGCCCTGTCCCATCGTGCTATGATGCCCCTTTCCCCTATTCTGATTGTTGAGATATTTGATGTGTGGGGCATTGATTTCATGGGTCCCTTTCCCCCATCTTTTGGCTTTGTATACATATTGGTTGCTGTTGATTATGTGTCAAAGTGGGTGGAAGCTCAGGCTACTAGGACCAATGACCACAAAGTTGTGGTTAAATTTGTAAAAGAGTGTATTTTCTATCGATATGGTACCCCTAGAACCCTTATTAGTGATGGAGGGAGCCACTTTTGCCATCGATCTTTTGAGGCTTTGCTTAAAAAGTATTCTGTGACTCATAAAGTAGCTACTCCTTATCACCCTCAGACTAGTGGTCAAGTTGAAGTGTCTAATCGTGAGATTAAGTCTATACTTGAAAAAACGGTTCGACCTGATAGGAAAGACTGGTCTTTAAGATTGCATGATGCTCTTTGGGCTTGCTGTACCGCGTATAAAAATCCCATTGGGATGTCTCCTTACCGGCTTCTTTTTGGTAAGGCTTGTCATTTGCCAGTTGAGTTAGAACACCGTGCTTTTTGGGCTATTAAAGCTTTTAATTTTGATATGAAACATGCAGGTTCTAATCGTAGGCTTCAATTAAATGAGTTGGAAGAGTTGCGTAATGAAGCCTATGAGAATGCTAAGATTTATAAAGCCAAAACCAAAGCTTTTCATGATAAAACGATTTCTCGTAAATCTTTTGAACCTAATCAGAAGGTTTGGCTTTTTAACTCTAAGCTTAAGTTGTTTCCTAACAAATTGAGATCTAGATGGGATGGTCCTTTTGTTGTCCAACAAGTGTTTCCCTCTGGGGCAGTCCAAATTTTGGATCCCCAAGATGGTCGAGTTCTCATGGTTAATGGTCAGCGTTTAAAACCTGTTGTGACTCATGATCTTGACCCTGGTTTGATTGAATCTATCAACTTGGTTGACCCTGTCTGCTATGATTAGTGGGTAGGACATTGTCTGGCTGAAGACATTAAACTTAGCGCTTGTTGGGAGGCAACCCAATCTTTTTAGGTGATTTTTGAGTCTTGTATAATTTTTTTTTTCTAATTTTTTTTTTGATCAAGGTGTGCTTGTGTTTTTTGGGTGTGATTCTTCACTTGGTTTTTGTCTTTTGAGGTTGGTGATGGTTGTGAAGGTACTTTGGGAGTTTGATTGTTGAGCTTACATGGAAACATCTTCCTCATGCTATCAGGTTGTGTTGCTCTTTTCTCCATTTTCCTATATCTTATTTTTTTTTCAACATTAAGGACAATGTAAGGTTTAGGTGTGGGGGGAAGGCTAAATGACAATGAGAATATTGAGAAGGATTAAACTTGAAAATTGTGGGTGAAGTTGATTTTGGGAAGAGATTGAGTGTCTTAATTGTGCATGTCTTGCTCCTATTATGTGGATTCGATTCATGTGACTCATGCTCACTAGAGATTATTTCTAGTTTTGACTAGTCGAGAGCCATAATTTTTGCTGTGCTAATGTCACTATGTAGTCGATTTTGAGTATGAGATGTAACCCCATTTACAATGTCGTGATGAGTATTCGATAAGAATTGAGTTTCCCTTTGAATTTTCAAAAAAAAAAAAAGACAAAATCAAATAAATGAGATTAATTGAGTTTTGATTTCGGTACCAATGTTCAGGTCCTATCTATATCCATATCTTTAATTGCCTGAATATGTACTAAGTGCTTATCTGAGTGTTATCTTTATTCATATCTTTATCCACTCAAGAAAGCACATGAAATCAAGTAACTTCTGAAAATAAAAAGTTGAAAGTCTCAAAAAAAGAGGAAAAAAACAATTGATTTGACATTGGGGACTCGATTTTAAAAGATGCTCTTGTGATTTTTGTTATGTGGGGCAAAATTTTATGCTTACGATTTACTACATGGTTTCGTTGTGTACTTAATTTGCTTGAATCATGGCCTAGTGACTTAGTTGGAATTGGAAATTTTTGACAATAAGTTGTGAGGTGGTAGTGAATTGATATATGTGATTTGGAGTGGGCATTCATAGTTGGATCACTTGATTTTCTTACCTGATCTTATTCTTATCCTTCTTGATGGTTTGACTGAACATATGCATTGTAGTCATTCTTTGCTCGAGGACTAGCAAAGCTTTGGTGTGGGGGAGTTGATAATTCATATTTTATATATAATTTTCTCCTTCATTTTACCAACTTTTAAGTCTTTGAAATATATTTTATGAGTAAATAATGTATAGTTTATGTGATTTTCAGGTAAAAAAATAAAGTAGAAGAATTTGGATGAAGATGATCAATTCTACTCAGATTTGCCACAAGTGCAAAGCAAGCCCAAAAGAAAAGAAAAAAAAAAGAAAAGAAAGAATGAAGAAACAAAGGTCCTAGTTCGGCCTGATTACAGAAGCCCAGCACCAGCTTTCTTCTCCTCATTCCCACACTTTTTCTCTTCCTCCATTTGGGCCTATGCTGCAGCCCAGTCGTGCCTCCTAGCAACTCCAAGCTAACATCAACCCATCTACCCTTCATCTCTATTCTCCACATGATCAATTGTTTACCTAGTCAAAGCAATTAAGCAAATTAATATTCTACTTATGGCTAGCTATAACCATGCATGTAACATCCCAAATTAATTGGAATTAATTTCCATTAATTTTGGGGGTATCCTAAGGGGTGGATTTTCCACTATAAAAGGAGCCATAGGTACACACATACTCATATCCACTCTCATTCTTCTATCCACTCACTCAAGCATCTTCTTGTCCTTTCATCTTTCATTTTTTTAGAGAGAGTCTTTGTAAGACAAGATCATTTGGGTTGAGGGGTTAAGAAGAAAATAAGCTTTGTTAGCTATTTTTCTCTTCTCTTCTCATCTCATTTGTGAGTCAAATTTGAGAGTTTATACTAAGTTTCATAATTTTGTGTAATTGAGTATAAGGTTTAGACATAGGAAGTGAAATATACCAATTTCAATGGTGTTTTTCCTAACTATGGCTAGCTAAACTACTCATTTCTAGGACTATGATGAATCCATGGTAATAATATTCTTTTGCTAATTTCTTATGGGGTTATTTTTGTCTCTTTTGCATAATCTTGAGTTTATATTTAATCATCATCTACTTATGCATCTTAACACTAATGTTTAATCATGTTGATGACACTAGTTTAATTTGCTATCTCAAATGAATATTAGACCTTGTAGGCTAATATGATGATTATGCAATTTGAGCTTAAAATTATAATTGTTTGAATTGAATAATTTATGCTAGATATTAGATGAGTTATGTCTAAAAAGGATAATTCATGCTAAACCACTAGATAAATTATGTCACCTTATAATTATAATCATCTTTTTAATTCATGGCCTAATGCTTGTAGCTTAGGTTGAACAAGAGACAAATTGAATCCCCATTCAAATTAGTAAATCAATATTGGCATCAAAGGTGAAATCCAAAGTCCTAGAACTTTCTCCTATTTGATTTCTCTCTACTTTACTACTTATTTGTTCTTCATTTTGTTGGTCAATTTATATTCATAATCCATCTCTGAAATTAAATTATTCTTTATAATCGGAAAGGCCAAGTCAAAAATCGCTATTGTTCCTCGTGGGATCGACACCCTATACTCGCTAGTCTACAATTAACCTTGTACACTTGCAAGTAAGAAGGGTTTTAAAACTAGAACATAAAATCCACATCAATTAACTTTAGGCCTTCGATTTTGTATCTAATTTGTCTATCTATCTACACAATATTAATAACAATATTTGAAAAACTCTAAAATACTAACACGAGAGTGATTTGTAAGATTTGATGTAATCTTAGCCACAAATATTATTAACTCATTAATTCTAAACCCTTGATGTTAAAGTTTTAAAAAAATAGTTTTGTAACTGTCGTCTCTCCAAGCAAAATATTTTCTTATTTTTATTTATTTTTAAAAATAAAATGTAGGGGAGTTAACTATCTACTCCTCATATTTTCGATTATACATGATACATGAATGTTGGGGCTTTAGATACTCTCAGCTGTTGATTCTATGAATGCTTCTCTCTCTCTCTCTCTCTCTCTAGGAAATCGATTTCTTCAATTTATTTTGCAAATCGCTTCTTTAATAACCCCAAGAATTTATGCATAATTTTTTTTATGTTTATAGCTAGGTGAGGGTCTCTAATAAACGCTTTGTTTTTGAATTCATATTTTTTTTATGGGTTATCGTAGGCAGTATCCAATACTAGATATGTTATGGTGTAAAATTTACAATCCATATAATGCATAATAGGTAGGAGTTAAAAGGAGAAAATGACTTTGTTTTGAAATAAATTTGCATATATAATTATTCCCAAAGTCGGTGTTGTCTAGTGTAAAGGAAGGGGTATTTTTCGCTTCTGACATAGCGAAACTATTTTATACGTGAGTGATACATGATCCTAACTGTTTCATGCAATGTGTTGATTATTTCGTATAATCAAGACCTACTTTTAATGGGTTAGTTTCCCCATGTATAATCTACTTTACAATTGAATTTAGTGAAATTTGAGACTTTTAGATATAGGAGAAAATGATTTGATTCACCAATTAAAGTTTTCATTGGTTGAAAAAGCCAATTTTGCTAATTATATGATAAAGTAAATAATTTATACATTAAATCTAAGCCATCGATTTTAAAGTTAAGATTTCTATTTATTTTATTTAAAAAATCCCCCATAGTTTCGGATATATATGATAAAAAAAATGATAATCCAATTATCTAGGAAAATAAATTAGGCAATTATACTTATTCATTAAATCTAAATCGTAAATTTTAGTTTAAAAAACCAACTTATCTAAGTAACATACCTACTTATAATTTTTATTTTTTTTTAAAAATATTCATAATTCTATTTCCTAGAAAAAATCCAAGTAGTTAACAAAAGTGATAATCTTTGGAAAAACATAAAATGCTAACTACAATAGGAGTGATTTGCAAGATTTGATGTAATCTCGGCCATAAAAATTACTCATCTATTAAATCTGGGCCTTCAATTTTATATCTAATATGTTTATCTATCTGCATTATATTAATAACAATATTTGGAAAACCCTAAAATACTAACACGAGAGTGATTTGCGTGACTTGGTGTAATCTTAACCACAAATATTTTAAATCTAAAACCTTGATTTTAAAGTTTAAAAAAAACAATTTGTAACTGTCATCTTTCTCTAAGCAAAATACTGCCTTATTTTTATTTATTTTTCAAAAACAAAATTTAGGAGAGTTAATTGCATACTCATCATATTTTCGATTATATGTGATACGCAAATATCGTAGTTTTAGATACTTTCGACTGTTCATTCTATGCATGTCTCCTTCTCTCATCAAAGCGTGCGTTCGTGCGCACGCGCGCACACACACACACACACATTCTCCCTCTCTCCAAGAATTTGTTTTCTTCTATTTATTTTGGAAATCACTCCTTTAATAATCATAAGAATTTATGTATAATTGTCTATATTTATAGTTAGGTGAGGGTCTCTAATACAAGTTCTATTTTTGGATTCATATTTTTTTTTATCAGTTATCATAGGGAGTATCAAATATTAGATACATTATGGTGTAAAATTTGCAATCCATAAAGGTTGATGCATAGTATATAGGCGTAGGAGTTAAAAGTAGGAAATGACTTTGTTTTGAAATAAATTTGGATATCTAATTATTCTCGAAGGTGATGTCATCTAATGTAAATGAATGAGTATTTTTCGCTTATAACATAACGAAGCTATTTTATACGTGAGTGATACATGATCACAACTGTCTCATGCAATGTGCTGATTATTTCATAAATCAAGACCTATTTTTAATGGGTTAGTTTTTCCTAGGGCTGTCAAAAGCTGACCCGACACGATTACCGACCTGAACTGAACACGAAATTAGGCAGGTTTGGGTAAAGATTTTCAACCCGTTTAATTAAATGAGTTGACATGACTAACCCGTTTATTTAAACGGGTTAGGTTCAGGTTGAAATTTTTGACACGAAAAAATACCTATTTAACCCGTTTAATTAAATGGGTTAATAGGTTAACCTTTTTAACCCATTTAATTCCAACCCGCTTAACCCGCTTAACCCGTTTAACCTGTTTATTTGGGAGGGAAGTGAAACTGGATTTTTACATTTTGATTTTTGAGGAACCCAAAAATCCTAAGCAGCACGCAGCTCCCTCCTCCTTCACGCCTGAGCGGCTCATCCTCTCAACTCAAGTCTCTCTCTCTCTCAAGCCACTCATTGTCTTTCTCTCTCTCTAGTCTCCAGAACTCTAAGCAGCACAGCACGTAGAGCTCTCTGCCTCCCTCACACCTCATCCTCTCAACTCAAGTCTCTCTCTCTCTCTCTCTCTCTCTCTCTCTCCCTCTCCCTCAAACCACTCAGGGTGTTTCATCCTCCAAAATACTTATTTTTGATGTTTAACTTGAAACTTTGGGTGTTAATTTAGTCATTGTGAATGGCTTGTAGTGATGTCATGAAGTTGGCATCCCCATGAATTACAGGATGACATATCCCATGAATGTTGCATCCTCCAGATTGATTGTTGATGTGGCTGTCAAACATGCCCATGAAGTTGTGCAGTTTGCTTAGAAATTAATTGGGTTAAATGGGTAAATAGGTAAATGGATACCTGATTATGACCCGCTTAAGTTAAACGGGTAATTGGATCAGAATCAGGTTGACCTGTTTAATAATTAGTCAAGTTTAAGGTTGGATTGCTCAACCCGTTTATTAAACAGGTCAGGTTCAGGTTGGGGGGTCTTCAACCCGTTTAAGTTCAACCCGAACACGAACCCGACCCAACCTGATCTATTTGACAGCCCTAGTTTTTCCAGGTATAATCCACTTTACAACTGAATATAGTGAGATTTAAAACTTTTAGGCATAGGGAAGAAGGATTTGATTCACCAATGAAAGTCTTCATTGGTTGAAAAAGCCACTTTCACTAATTATACAATCAAGTAAATTAGACAATATTTTATTTAATATTCATAAAATATTTATGAGACAAGTGATTTTATAAAATGAATACTCTATAATTTTAAAATTAAAATTTAATTTAAAAAATAGTTCATACATCTCACGGACATATACTAGTTGACATATTAATAATAAAGTCTTTCTAAAGTATGTGTGTGTAAATTTATTTCAACACAGTCAGCACACAAAAACATTAACGAAGAGGCCCAAAAGAAGGAAGAATACAGAAGTGGGCCTCTGACCCAAAAAAAAGGAAGAAAAAGAAAAAAAAGTGTGTCCATGCACGGGCAATTAATGGACAGCGGAGGCACCGCACAAACCGCCATTTTCTCTCTCAACAACTTTTCCACTATTCGCTCCAATTTCCTTCCTGAGCGTTTCAACTTTTCATGGCGGGAGATTTTGGCGCCATTAAGTGGAGGCTCAGGCCACCCCACAAATTCCGTGTTGTTCTATTTAAGCCATCAAACCGCTCCTCATCTTCTCTCAGTTCCAATTCCAAACCCTTCATTCCCAGCACTCATCGCATGTTGACCAGCAGTATCAAAATGGCCCAAAATGGCGACAAGACCCGGAGCCCAGAAATCAAAGAACCCTCTCCCAAAATCCCCAAGCTTCACCAAGATGAAAATGGCGTCCAACCCTCTTCCTCTCTCTCCTTCTTCAAGGTCAAGAAACTCTCCGACAAGGCTGTCTTGCCTTCCCGTGCTTCCCCCCTCTCTGCCGGCTATGACCTCTCCAGGTTCCTCTCCTTCTCTCTAATCTATGAGTTTTAATGATTTTATGCTAGCGGTTTTTCGTGGGGTTTATGAGTTTGTACGATTTTGCAGTGCTGTTGAGGCCAAGGTTCCCGCCAGAGGCAAAGCGCTGATTGCTACTGATCTGAGCATTGCTATCCCAGAGGGGACTTATGCTCGAATTGGTATTTATCTCTCTCTTTCTCTTCGTTAATCATTTGCTCTGAACTGGGTATTGGTTTTATTGGTTGTCGAAGGCAAGATTTGAGGAAAATCTTTAGTTTGAAATCATTGGAACATTTCGTCGAACAGTTGCTGTGCATAGTCGACCTCGTCGACATTGCAACGCACCCACGTAATGCATAAAAAATTCAGCGTTGCCCAAATCCCTCATATTTTAGATTTTGCAGGAACCAAGTTGATTTTAGCTTGTATGCTCATGTTTTCGTTAATTTTTGCAGCACCAAGATCGGGACTGGCATGTAAGCACTCCATTGATGTGGGGGCAGGGGTGATTGATGCGGATTACAGAGGACCAGTTGGGGTGATTCTGTTCAACCATTCTGATGTTGATTTTGAGGTTAAAGTTGGCGATAGGATTGCTCAGTTGATCATTCAGAAGATTATGACTCCCGAAGTTTTTGAGGTTGATGATTTGGACTCAACTGTCAGAGGTGCTGGTGGGTTTGGTTCCACTGGAGTTTGAATCGCCATCTTCAGATATATGTAGGTAATAATATTAGGTTGGTAGGTTGGTAACTAGTATGCGTCCTAGATAAAAGGGCAGAAAAAAGCCCGTTTTCGCCTTGATAGAAGCAGAGATGGAAGGTTTTGCTCGGCGTATTGGTTTTGTAATTTTGTCGAACAGTTGGTGTGTGAACAAGACACCCATTATTTGCTTGATTGCTTCATACGTATGCCACTGGTGGAAATGGGCCTTGTTATCACGAAACTTACTCTGCTGGATCATTTTGACAAATATTTGGTTGCTGGTATTATTATTATTATTATTATTATTATTATTATTATTATTATTATTATTATTATTATTATTATTA
>JACYFF010010365.1:99871906-99889490 GCA_017589665.1 Selenicereus undatus | reverse complement strand
TATTATTATTATTATTATTATTATTATTATTATTATTATTATTATTAAACTTTGGTATTACCTACGTATAAGCAGTTTGGCCATTATATTTCAAACTATATAAGATGTTTCTTTTTTTTTTTTTGTTGGGGGGGGGGGGGGTGAAAAAATAGAAGATGGTGGGCTTATGATGAAAATGTGACAATCTGAGGGCTCAAACTTTTAACCAAAAGATAGCAAGCTAACAAAATTTAGTATCGTTGACTAAGACTTGGATGAATGGATTATTTCGTGCAAGTTTATTTCTGTTTTGGATTATTATAAAATTTGCTAGAAATTTGGCCAATAATTTATAAGAAATATGCTTTTACAAAATATTTGCAAGAATCAAAGCATCTATGTACTAATAAAGTAGCCAAAAAGGGGTACCTAATGTTTCTATATTACCCTTACCAATTACTTTTTTTTTTGTTGGGAAAATAGCAATAATTATATTAGATCATAATATAATACAACCCTAAATAGGCCTAAGCTCACCAAAATGGCCAACGTTAGGTAAAGCCACCCTACCACAGCAAACAAAAAAAAAAGGGGGGGGGGGGGGGGGGGGTACAAGTTGAGGATCCTTCTAAATTTGTGTTGATATATGCATGACAGCATGAGCAAGATATGCTTATTAACCAAAATAAAATGAACTTCAGCTGCTCACTGTTCCAAAAGCTATCCTTCATCTTCTTTTAGTTTCTTTACTTCGGATAACTCATTCCTCCGTAGCTTCAGTTGCAGCATCCTCATGAATTCTCTTCGCCAACTTGAAAGTTTCTTTGTCTAACTCCAGTGCTGGCTCCAAATTGTTTGGTGGCACAAAATTAACACCTCCTTTTGGCCTTGATTCAGTATTGCAAGTACAGAAGCCGTTCGATTTACAGCTTGATGCGCATAATTGAGAGTAATGTTCCATTTTCGGTCTAATAGTTCTCTTATATCGTTGATCACATTCTTTAAGTAGGATCGACATCCCATTGGTCCAGATTGGAGTTCACTAATCAGCTGCTTCTCCAAATCAATTGCAAGATGGTCAATGTGATATCCCCAGGTTTGGATTAATGCCTCCTTTAAAGTTAATAGCAAGATTTCTAGAATGTAAGGGGACACAATCCTTCTGGTAATACCTATGAACCATTGAAATTCAGCACCATGAACAATAGCTGCACCCATATCAAAGGTATGATCTTCACTCTGAAAAGCTTCCACATTGATTTTGAAAGCTGGCTCTGTGGGCGGCTTCCATGAGATGATTTTCTGTTCCATGTTGAAGTACTTATCCTGCAAAGAGTAATTCCACGAATTTCAGTATTAATGCGTAACCAGAATCAATGTGTTTGTTGACAGGATTTATCAAAAACACATCGATTTCTGTAACACCAAAGGTGCCAACAAACAATAGCAAAAATGATATGCCATTTCGGTCCAAATGTAGAGGAGAGGTTAAACTCCATCCATTCCTGCCAATCAAGAGAGAAGAACAGCTTACATTTATTAGGGTCGCAATCTGGTAAAAGACGGGTCCATGTTGCCCTTGCTAAAGGGCAGTCCTGAAACAGATGGAAATGATCCTCAACTTCAAAACCACATATCACACATGAGAAGTACAGTCCAGGGATAAACCGGGCTAGCACTGTAGCCAAAGGGAGGGACTTATGCATTAATCTCCATAGATGGAACTTCATTTTGGATGGGACCTTAAGTGCCCAGATAAGTTTAGCAAGTTTAGTTTTGGGGATTTATGAAGAAACTAAGGAGGAGTAAGCTGAGGCTATAGTAAACTTCTTGCTTTTATTAAGATGCCAGCATGGATAATCTATTGCATCTGAATCAACTGAAGGGACAATCTGTATAATGTAATAAGATAGATGAGATGGCAAACATCGGTTTAATGAATCAACCTTCCATTGACCATTAAGCAAGAATTGACTTACACGATAGTGAGCACACCAAGCAGTAGGGTCTGATTCAATTTGTTTCGCCAATGGGCCCAAAGGACGCCATTATCGTACCAAAACGAAGTATTTTAACCCGTACCAATCTGGAGGCAAATGTTATCAAAGAGATTATCCCTAATGATGATTAGACTTTTCCAGAAAGGAGAGTAATGAGCTTTAGGTTTCATAAACTCAATTATGGTATTAAACAGATATTTAGCCCACATAAAATGAACCCAAAGACGATCCTCTTTTTGATAACAGATCCATAAAAGTTTCATTAGAAAGACTCTATTCCATTGAGCAAAATTTTTATCCCAATGCCCCCTGTCTGCTTAGGTAAGCAGATGATTTTCCTCCCAATTTGCATATAATATTTTCCTTGTCCAACCTTATTCTTAGACCTGATCAAATTGAGGGTCGGGTCGGGTTGAGGGTCAGGTCATAAGGGTCGATAGACAGAATTTTCTTGACCCTGACTCTACTTGACCCTCATGCGAGTCGGCATACCCCTGACCTTGATCCTAGCCTTGCGGGTACCCTCAGGTCATTAGGTCAAACCCGATGCTCAAACCTCCCGATATAAAAAATGAGTTTTTTCACTAAGTTTTCATTTTATTATAAAGGTTAACTTTAAACATCTTACAAAATAAAAGATCAAACAATAATATAATGCTCCAATGAAGTGTATCGCAACTATAAACACTCTAATGTGTAATTTAATCATTAAACCAATATATCGATTAGTTCACTAAAATGATTACTCCAAGCGTGAGATAGGGAGCGTTAGAAGTTTAAGAACCAGTGAGATTTGGTGAAGTGAATAGGGGGAAGATGCTAAGTGGAGATGGGAAAATAAAAGCGAAAAATCTTTGAACAAATGAAACCAAAAGTATCTTTTTAATTTTATTTTTTTTTTAAAAAGTGGGGGTCAGCGGGTCAGGTGAGATGGTCAAAACCTTTACCCAAGCCCAACCCTCATCATAGCCGGGTACCCTCAATTTGATGGTCGGGTCGGCTCAAAGACAAAAAATGCGACCCCGACCCTCAATTTTTAGGGTCCGGTCAAGTGGGTCCCCAACCCGTTGATAAGGTCTACTTATTCCATCAAATACAAGGTCGATGGGTTAGTTGAACGCTTCAAAACTCGACTTGTGACGTTGGGAAATCATCAAGTCGAGGCAGAAGACTTTCATGAGACTTTTTCCCCAGTGGTGAAAATGGTTACAATTTGCACTCTGTTGACTATCATTGCAACCAAAGGATAGAGTTTGCACCAAATGGATGTCAATAATACTTTTCTCCATGGTTATCTTCATGAGGTATATACATGAAACTTCCACCTGGTTTGCACACTCCTCGTTCCAACGTAGTTTGCAAACTCAAAAAGTCTTTGTATGGACTCCGACAGACACCTCGTCAGTGGTTTTTTAAACTTGCTTTAGCGTGCGGCAATATAGGTTTCAAAAATCTCCTTTGGACCACTCCTTGTTTACCTGTGTGCATGGTAAAACATTTTTAGCTCTTCTGATTTTTGTCGATGATTTAGTTTTTGCAGGGAATGATCCTCAACATTGTGCTCTCTTCAAAGATTATTTTCATGAGTGTTTTAAACTGAACAGCTTGGGTCCCTTAAACTATTTCCTCGGTATGTACAAAGGTTTGTAGGGGCTCCTGCTGGACTATATCTTTGTCAACAAAAGTATACTCTTGATATCCTCATAGAAATGGGCATGCTCAGGTCCAAATCAAGTCCTTTTCCCGTGGAACAACAACACAAGTTCTCTGCTGATATAGATGATCCCATTCTGATCCTGGTCAATATTGCCACCTTATTGTTCGACTCATTTATCTCACGATTACTCGACCCGACATCACCTATGCTATTGATATCTTGAGCCAATTCATACAAGATCCTAAACAAGGGCATTGGAATGCAGCTATGTGCCTTCTCCTATCTTCGGTCTTCCCTGGGGTAGGGCATTCTCATGCCTTCTTCCAATGATCTTAGTCTTCATGTATACTGTGACTCTAATTGGGCCAATTGTCCTCTGAATCGTCGCTCTGTTATTGGTTATTTTGTCTTGTTGGGGTTTGCTCCTATTTCCTAGAAAACTAAAAAGCAACCTACCATATCCTAGTCTTCTGGCGAAACTGAATATTGTGCCATGGCTAACACCACTACCGAAACTATTTGGCTTCTCAACTTGCTTCGTTCTCTGCACATTTTTGTCCCAATAGCCTAGCTACATTGTGATAAGCAAGCCACCCTTCAAATTGCAACTAATCGTGCTTTTCAGGAGCATACCAAACATATTGAGATTGACTGCCATTTCATTCGTCAACAGTTAGCATATTGGGAAATTGTAACTTGGTATGTCTTTACCAAATACCAACTTGCTAATCTCTTTACTAAGGCCATGGGACAACGTCAGTTTCAGTATCTTCTTGGCAAGTTGGGCGTTTTGAATCTTCAAGATCCAACTTGAGGGGGAGTATTAACATATTATTAGGATATTATTCCGATTTTGTAATATTAGGCAAGTTTACATATTGCACTTTTTATTCTCTTGTAAGCTAAGTAGATCTCACGGATTCTTGTACTCTTCTCCTATTTTTGTGTGTGTGTGTGTATATGTGTGACTGTGTGTGTGTCGATACATATATGTGTGTGTGTGTGTGTGTGTGTGTGTGTGTATACATACATACACACACACACTCTCTCTCTCTCTCTCTCTCTCACACACACACACACACACACACACACACACACACACACACATATATGATCATATGCTAAATCAACAGTTACTTTCACCGAACATGTTTTACTCATAAGCTATTTGAACAATTCTCCACTATCTAAACATTATTTGTGATCCAAACAACTATTAGCTACTCAAACTACTTATTTTGCCAAACAGGGCATTTAACCAAACACCAAATTCAGCAATTTTGTCAAGTTAAAAAAGCTAAAATCCCTCAAAGTTCTTTTTTGTCAAAAAGTTCATGCAACCAAACATCCTCGAATTGCTCCACACTTGAACGATTTATTGCACAATTAATCTACATTTACATAATCGCAAAGTGCATTAAAATTGTTGTTGATAGGCTATTATTATTATTCTCTCTCGAATATCATTCTAACTTATAGTGGCATTCCTTTGGCTTCTGAATGGATGGAAACGTTGGTGTACTATCTTGACTATTATTCTAACTTGCGTTTACCACATTTTTTTGTATGCTAGTAGTATCCTCATCTTGATAGGGTTATTATTGTTGTACCTCAAATTGCTCAAGGTACATTATTCTCTTCTCTTATGTTGTGTTATATATTTAGTGCTGTCGGATTTTAATATTTCATGTTTATCACCTTTTGCATGTCAAAATTTTCATCTTCCATAATATTTTCCAAAAAATTTCTTCTATTAGTTGATTAGAATCCGTCTCTTCATGGATAAATATGTCTATAAACTTATATACATGCTCAAGCCCTTCAATTTGATCAATGTGGGACAATATCCACTTTCAAATTCTTCGTATTTTTTTTATTTTATCAATGTGGGACAATACCCACTTTCATATTCTTTTTTTTTATTAATGTCAATTTTTTCACCTTCCATAATATATTTCAAAAAATTTCTTGTGTTAGTTCTATTGGAATCGGTCTCTCCGCGGATAAATATGTCTATAAGGGTACAATTTCCTGCATTTGGATCTCCTTAGATCCTACAAAAGCGAAACCCACATTGGAGTTTAGAGGGTTTGGGGAACCTTTGGATGATTATTGATGAAATTTATTATTGTTTCAACCCCCCTCTTTCAGAATATTTAGAACACCCCTTTTTTTCCCCATTGGGGAGGAACAAGGTTGCAAGGGTTGGAGTGAACAATTTATGAAATTCATCATATTTTTCATAATGTAGTGATTCTTTTTAATTAATTGCTTCTTGTTTTTTATGATTTTGGATTCAAAAAGTGATTGACAATACTAATAATGGTAACTTGCAAATAAATAATGATAGCATTTGGAACATTATTTTTAATGTGTTTCTGAATGTATCTATTGTCCTGAAGGCATTGAAGGTTCTCTTAATGTGTTGGTTGGAACTGTGGGTTTTTTGGAAATCATGAGATCCAATTACCCAAGCATTCATTTAGTTTTCTTGGTTTTATACGTAATTCGTGTGTTTTTCTTTCCAGGCTTCTATTTTGATCGTCCAGAATTGGTGAATTTGATACAGATGTTTGTTACTAGAATATGTCTACACATCTGCATATGGCCGCATTTGTTCTTGGGGGAGCACGGGATCTACTAAAGTTATTTCCATAGCGATTCTTTATCCATAAATCTTTTAATTTGGAGGGGGTAACTTTTGTAGATGATGCCTTTTTGTCGAATTATTTTTTACTTTCTTAGATATCTATTGTTTTTTCATAGGTAAATCCCACAACTCTCTCATTGGATCAATATCTTGAAGGTTCAAGACGACATGAGGGTCAGACGATCTTTTGATTGTGCTAATGAAGATAATCAGGGTATTTATATCTTCTGTTAATTTTGCTGAAGGAATCTATCTTTCAACTTCTTGGGTGGATCCATACCTGCAAATAGGTTGTTTGCGAAATGAGGCCAGAAATCGTAAGTATCACACCATTTTTTCTACTGCTGGAGGATCATTTACTTATCTAAATGAAGCCATCTTCCCCCTGCTCGTGCTCTGTATGTTAATGTTGATCATGTGTTCTTTCCTCATAGCTTAAATACCTTAGCCTGTGTTCTCTAGCTTTTGAGTATGTGATGCTATTTCAGGGGCATATTTCGCATGTACTCCCCCCTTCCCAATGTTTGTTTCTTAAATTCTCCTTTGATCGTTATTTCCTTAATCTTATGGTGAGGAATGCTAATCATTTACGGGTTGAGTTAATAAAGTGCTGAAACACTAGATTGACTTATTCGATGTATTGATATATTAAGATCCTACCTCCATTATGACCGCACTTTTGTAATTCTTTCTGTTTGGAAGTGCACTAAAGTTATTGGTTAAGGGAAGTTGCCTAGTTTGCGTATTATTCTGTAAATTTTGTGGTACAACTGAAGTTTCAAGGATGAACGATAAGAAAGGTAAAGGTTGCTCTTTCAATTTTTCTAAAGCCATAACTAAGGCACAACTAATTTCCTAACACTCTCAGCTCCCATGTTCTTTCCTTTCCCACCCTTTCTCCCTCTACCTCATACTCTTAGCTTTCCTCATAGCTCAGTGCTGATATGTAAAACATAGGATTCTTGTATATATCTGGCCTTGATATTTCATTTTGATGTATGTTAAATGTTTGACTCTAACTTAAAAAAGACATTTCTACTCTCCTGCTAGTGGACACTTTCTTAAATATTAAGTAGAGAAACTCACTTTTGCCACCATCTTTTAACAGTACTATAGATGCACCCATTCCTATGTAGCTTATGTAGGAAAAGAAACAAATACGGGAATAAATTAAAGCATGATATATTTGCTTATGTAGCTTTGTAGGGAACCGAGACTTTTGTGGCAACCAGATAAGTGTGGCACGCAAGGATGTAGCCCGAGGATCAGTGCAAGTTCGAATAACTTTGCCTTAACCAAATTGTAGCCTTTACTTGAATTTACAACATATCATTTGTGCAGTTAAAGATTCAGGTCCTGTTGAACTATTCACATTGTCTACAGTGAAGAGCGTCTGTGTAGCAATTTAGGTGTGAAAAACTATGAAAAACTAGGAGAATATTGTGATTGTGTTATGGTATTAAAAATTGCAATGAGCTATCATGTAACATTAAATTTGGTATTGAGAGCTGAAACCAAATAAAATTTATCTAAAGGCTACCTGGCTTTAACATTAAATTTGGTATCCCTCCCAATTGCCCTCACTATTGTTGTTTGTTCCCAAATGAATGGTAACTCAGAATATTAAAACACCTATGAAAGCTTTTATCATAATTGCAACCAAATTATAGCTTGAATTTAGCTATTAATGAAACATACTTTAAAATGGTTTTAGTTGTTATTTGCTAAGTTTATAGCTTAAATATGAAGTTTCTCGATTAGTTATTTGCTAATGGTGTTTGGGGTAGGATGACTCTAGACCAAAGGGAGAGTTGAACTTATGATTTGAAATAAAGATCCTTGTAGGCTCAGGACCTGTAGTCCGGTTCATGTGGTCCTAATGAGGGCCACCAACTTTCCCGTGGTCTCATTAGTGCCCTAAGAAGTAGATGGTTATTGGGCTGCAATCACCCCTAAGTCGCATATTCACCTGGAAAATTGGCCAAGTCCTAGGAGTGGTCTGATGCCAAATCTAGCATTGAGAATTATGGTTAATCTCTTTGAAATGGTTAGTATTGTATTGAATTCTTACCTTTTAAAGATCTTGGTTGTGGCGCCACCTTACATAATATTTGATGTGCTGCTTAAATAAGTCTCCTTTCATTTGATTTCTTATTCAAATTTGGTCTTGTAATATATATGAATGATTTATACATCTATACGCAAATAGCATTATGTGTGATTGTGTGTAATTGTTTTTGGTTTTTAGAGATGAGAACTGCCACACAACGATGGTTTGCTCATCGCTTTCACTTTTATCTTTTCTAGGTCCTGACAAAATCATGAAAGGTGATATCGAGATTGTTTGATTGTATAAAATGGCTTCTTTTGGTTAGATTTCTAAACAAATCTTTAGATTGAGAATGTAAGTGTAAATTATGTTATTGCTATGAGTTCGATGGTATAATGTGAAATAACATATAATATTGGGATATCATATGAGTGCAACATTTGTAATTGTTGTATTGCACATAGTGTGGAAGTTCTGACGTGTGAGGTTGTGAGCCACCTTGTAAGTTTAGGTAATCAGTTAATTATTTTATATCATTTACAAGTTGAAGTTGGAAATTATGTAATCTTTTTATTTTGGGCATGTAACCCATTGAGTTGTATTGTGTTATCTTTTATATATATACTTTTTTTAAAAATTCAATTGTGTGCCACAGGTGTGTGGCCCATGGAGTTGTTTTTCTTTGACAGCCTGTGGCACCTAGAGTTGTTTTTCTTTGACGTTTAGATGTTGAGATACGTGCAGAACTTTCATCTATGTCGTACAAAGAAGTACTTGTGAGCGATGCTCACTGCGAGGAAGAAGCCGCAGTCTTAGTGCAGCGAGCGCCAGCATGACGGCATCCCCCAGCTAAGACCCTAGACTCTAGTCCTCCACATTCAGAGGAACCCTGGTGCTCGTCATTTAAAAGAGAAACCACTAGTGATCAGTAAGTTTATGAGGATTTGCAAGAACAAGGGCAATCGCACTGCCCACTTTCCCTTCATCACTCAAAGAACACTCGATATCTTAAAGATTTTTACCTTTTCAGTCTAGGGATAGGTGAACATAGATATTGATCCATTGTGATCAGCGAAAAGCATTGAACTAGCAATTTAGAAATGATGATCAGGAGTGGGAAGCCCATGCTCTTGCTCACCGATAAGAGAAAAGCATTAAACTAACAATTTAGAAATGTTGATCAGGCGTGGGAAGCCCTTTAGCCATCAGTTGGAGAGTAGGGGTGAGAAAAAAACCAGGTACTCAATTCTAGATCCCAAACTAGTTTGGACCAGATGGGTACGAATCCGGACCCAGCTAGACGGATTCCGGGATTGGTTCCAAAATTTAGGATCCGGTTATAATTGGGTCCTGAAATTTTGGAACTGGAACTGAATATAGTACCCGATACTCAATTAAAATTTAAAGAATTTTGATGAAAAAAATATAAACAGTAAACACGTATTCTCCAAGTGATGTATCTTTTATGCCCATACCCAGCCCCCAACTACCTGAGCTACCATTTGTATTTTTTGCTTTCAATTTATCTCTGACTTAGCCTTTATGCTTGTCGACTGTCATAGATTTCTTCCTTCAAGCTTTGGTTATTCTCCTCATGAATCTTGTGGCTTACTATGTATTTGTTTTTATATTATTTTGATAGTTTTCCTCTTTTTCTATCTCTATGTGTCAAGTGAATTAAAATAATTTGCAGGTTTCTCATTCGTTTTGTAATCTTGAGTTATGAGTTTGTAATTAATATTATTTTCAATTCTCTGAGTTTATTTTAGAGTACGTGAAGCTCTCTTTATTGCTTTCTGTATATTTGATTTAGCCTTATAATTTGGTTTTTAGGAATTTGGCTTTAGATATGTCATATGAATTTTGACTTCCCTAGGTCGGTCTCTCTCTCTCTCTCTCTCTCTCTCTCTCTCTCTCTATTTTCTTAGGACAATTTTTTTTTAAAAGAACTTGACTTAATAATTAGGTACCCAGAATCGGGCCCGGTCCCAGCCGGGTTGAGTATTGGGTCCCATTATTTTGGACTCAGTTGGACCGGTTTGGAGAGGACTTGGTTCCAAATTCTAGGACCCAGTTCCAAGCCAAGTCCGATTCCTAAAAATCCAATCGGATATCCTGTCTTGTTCAATCATATCGAAGAGGCACACTCCATTACTTGACGAGGCCAACGAGTAACTTTCAAGGCATGCATAGTCTAATGGGTGGTTCACATTTATCAAGCCCTTGATTTGACCTATTTCTAGCAAATCGTACGGGCCCATTTATTCATGTGCCCTCTCACTCTCTCGGGCGGAGCAAATTGAAATAGACATATAGAAGCTCGGGCCAGAAGCGACAACAAGACAACTTACTGAAAATAGAAAAGCTTTAGTAGCGGCTTGGACGTGGTCTTAAGAAGGGAAAATTACAGGAGGGTCAGCACTCATTGACTGACCCTCAAATGAGTAATTTTTTCCCTAACAAAATGGCGTTGGTTTTGGAGGGAAACAAAATACGGTCGAAATAAAAAAATATGTATAATTACGAAAGTAGCCTTACTAAAATTGTGAGAGTTGGGGTTAAGTAAGAGGTTTTGTGAGAACTGTCAAGAGTTGAGACTTCACTTAGGATTTGTTCATTACTCTTTTTCTCTCCTTATCTATTTTCACCTGGGGTTTGTTCATTGCTTTCTCTCTCTCTCTCTCTCTCTGTGTGCTATTTTCACATGGGGCTTGTTCATTGCTCTCTTTCTCTCTCTATCTATTTCATAGGCTGGGTTTGTCTGTTGCCCTATTTGGTACTCCTAATCTCTCTACCTCTATAGTTGCTCTTTGAAGGGTAGGAATTGTAAGCTTTCAGCACTGATCTATGAATGGATGAGAAAAGTGGGTGAGGCAAGGTACGTAGTTGATCTACTAAGGAGGAGTAGGAGGAGGACGATTCAGATTTGATTGCGTCTATTGAAGTCGAGGGGGTCGATGAAGCAACATCTTAGATGGTTAAATGACGATAACTTGGTGAGTACACAACAGGTATGTCATAGTTCGATTACCTATTAACTGTCATTTGAGTCATTAATTTTCAATTGTTGCTAATTTTTAGTTAATTTAACTATTTACCAAATATTAATGTACATATTATTGTATCTTAGTCTTATGTTTTTATAATTATAAAATTTACATTTGACTAATACAAAATTTAGTTTTTTTTTAATGAAAATTGAAGTTTTGGTTGAATTTCAAATGGTCGAACCGAAATCGAAAATGCAAAATTTTTTCTCTTCTATTAATCGAATCAAGTTTTTTTTACAAAAATCAGATCGATTAACTAGTTTTTGAGTTCAATTTTTCAGTTTTTTTAATTCGATTTTTCAGATTTGATTTTTTTCCCCTCAACCCTTAATAATAACACATCAATCTTCGGAGGCTTCTAACCGCCACTGAACTTGGCAAATGATATATTTTTGGGAAAATTACCAGCAAGTGTTACAATTTATTTGTAATTATGTGAAGGTTCCCTTGTTGCTAAGAGGTGTTATTTTGTAATTGAGGCTTCGCAAACTTTAGATGGGACTTGTCAGGGTTGGGGGGGTGTTGGGGTATGCAAAATTATAGTTGTGAGCCTCACTAAAATTGAAGGAAGTAAGCCAAAGTTTGAGTGACTGAAACCCCTCCCCCAAATTTCTCTCATTTCAATCGAGGGTTTGAAATAGTGGAAGACAGAGCAATTGGAGGGAAGAAGGCGAATCTGCAACTGTAAAATTGGGTAGAGGCTTCATCGCTAAAGACATTGGCAAGTACAAGGCATTTAGGGTTGCTGATTTTGTCGAAGACGTTGCCTACTCGTGGATGCAATTGATATTTGCAGTAGGAGGCACAAGTAAGTACCCAACTCTCATTTTCTGTAGTTGGCGAAGTCATTGGGGAATTAGGTGTGGGTTGTTGCTGAGTTGTTGTGTAGTAGGTTTATTCAACCGTAGTGTGTAGAAAGGTATGCTATTGTTGGTGACGAAACCGTCAGAGTCAGTTAGGGTTTGTGAAATGTGCGAGTGGTTTGACTGGGGAATGTTTTGTGTTGTTAGTAATATTTTTCCCCATATGTGGTTGTAATGGTTAGGTGGGAGGATATTTCAAATCATAGAGGTGTGGTTGTAGGTGATGTTAATGGAGGATGGTGTGAAATGTGTTTGTGATGTCTTCTATACTGAATGTTGTGGTTTGCCATGGTTGGAGTTATTGAATGATGGTGTCGACCTCCTGTAGTTTTAGGTGATTACATGATAAGAGGCAATGGTTGTGGTTGTTCATGTGGTTGCATGGATATCCTGGGTAGTGAACATGCCATCCAGAGTTGTGTATTGGTATAGTACGGGTTGCAGACATGCATTGTATGTGATAATATGGGGAGATGGGGTGGCTTGGTATGTAGGAAGGGTAAGTTGGAGATTGGGTTGTTGTAGGTGTGATAAATTACGATCATGATGTGTTGTTTGTACTTGTCTTGCAATCATGGTTGCTGTGTATGTTGTTGTAATTGTAATGTGTACTTTCGTGGTTGATGTTGTACCAAGTAATAAGCTTATGTGGATTGACGGAACGATGTTAGCGCTGATGGGGTGGGTTTATGTGATTAGGTGTAGGGGATGGAATTGCGTAGCAGGAAAGCTATGAAGGTCAAGACAGCGCCGAAGCCATAGCTCGAGCAGGAATGTAGGAAAATGCGAAAGACTTATGACTGCGAAGAGGATGTTGTTTCTAATGATAGGGATCGAGATGAGCTCAGATGTCTAGTGGAATGAGAGATTTTGGAAGATAGCTCCGGCACATAGTATGAGCCGCGATATGAGGAATACGAGGTCAGTGAATCAAAGTTGTCGTTGGAGTCGAAGTGTGGGTATTTGAGTGGTCCATTGTACGCAATGGAGTGGATGAAGGGATGTGTACAATTGGGGAGGGAGAGGGGCCTAGCGGAGGGAAATGTAGGAGTAGGGGTCGACGGGTGACATCAGCAACTGAGGATAAGTGCAAGGTGAAGGTAAGAAGACAGAGCTGTCAAATACCACATCAGGTGGCAATTGTGGAGGAGTCAGATGTTGTGCTACGGTCGCGATGTACAATTAAGAAGCTAGTGAGGCTAAATGCGAGGATGACTATAATGCAAAGGGAAGCAGTGAAGGCAACAACTCTATGGCCTTTTCTGGAGTACCCTGACATAGGTATGAAGAGGCATCTAACACTATCCCTGATTAAGTGTGGGTGCCACGTTGGAAGGCTTTTAGGATATGGGGAAGGAGGGTGTCTTTCTCTATTTTTGATGTTGCATTGTTCACTAGATTACCGGCAACAGGGAGGTTTGTTGAGTTGGATGGGGATGAGGTTAGCACAGATGTGGGGGAGATGGTGTGTGGCCGCATGGCACAATGGGAGAGGTAGGAGATGGTTAGAAAGGTGCCGGGCAGATCAGGAAAGAAAAGGCATTTGTTTCATAACTATGTGGATGCCATTGAGGCCCTATGCGAAGCGAATAATGGGGATGACCGAGTTGGGTTGTAAGCAAGGATATATGCATTTCTTATTTTGAGTGAGGTTTTGTTCCCTTATACGTCGTATGGAGCCGTGTGGGGGATGTTACACCATTGAGGGCATGAGTGAGTATAATTGGGCTTAAGCTATTTGGAGGGTGGTTGTGGAGACGATTGAAGACACACAAAAGAAGCTATGTGTCGGGCCATTGACCGAGGTGCAGCTGAATGGTTTGTGCCTCCTCATTCAGGTAAGATTGAAATAAGTGCTGTTGTGTTGTATGACTGGTAGTGCACTACATGAACTTGTTATTCCGTACATGCATTGGTGTGCGTTCGTCCTGAGGTGTGATATGGTCAGTGAAGTATGCGGGGAAAAGGGAGGAAGTGTTACATGTTACCATAAATGTGCATGTGGCTAAAGAAGTGGACATAAAAATGTCGGTTCATGCATGTATAATAATGACAACTGTGCACACACACACACACACAGACACACAGACACGCGCAGACTCACACACACAGACACACACACACATGTATGTTGGGATTATTTATTGAAGGTGTGTGGGTATACAAGTTTGGTTTTATGAGCACACAATAAGATTTGCAGATCAGGACATGAAGAGGTATCCTCGCATTGTGAGCTGGTGTAAAGTTGATCATGGAGGGAGATATGATGCAAGTGGACTCCTTAAAGATATTAAAGAAGATGAGGTAATTGTAATAGATATTTGTGCGATTTCATTTTAAGTAGGTTTTAGGTGGTTTAGGACACATGTTGGTTTCTCTGTGCAGGTTATTCCTATTTTGTACCCATGAGATATAGAGCTCGTGCATACGACTGTGTCACAGTTCATGGCAACGGACATGTTTGGGTACTATGTGGATGACAGTGAGGTGTGTGAGTATGTGGAGCTTGGTCTTACATTAAGTTTGCACATGTATGGAGAACACGATTTGTAATGGTCATTTTTATGCTTGTAATGGCAGGGGTGGCTGAGTGTTGATGAGCGATTGAGGCATGCGAGAGATACATACTTAATGGAGAAGAAGGCACACGAAAGTACTAGGAAGGAGCTGCAAATGTTGAGGGACCAGGTAGCACAGTTGGAGGACAAGTTGAAAACAACTTCAAATTGCCAGGGTGGGGAATTGGGGTCTACTGCTGATATGGAGGCTGCACATGAGGGCAAGTGGGGAAGTACAGTAGAACAATCGCATAATGTGAGGTATGCTGGGGAAGGGACAACTGATGTTGGTGGGTTGGTTAATGAGGGAGGGGAGAAGTGTGACAATGAAATGGGTGGAGTGGATGCATGTGATGAAGTTCAGAGGGAGGGTAACGACGCTGTTAGTGGTGATAATGGTGATGGGGATAGGGAACTGAAAGCCAGCAGCGTGGAAGAAGAAGCAAATGAGCAGAGGGTTGGTTCGGAAGCGTGTACTTCGGAAGTTGGAGTGAAAGATGGCAGTGCAAGGCAGTCCAACATAGTAACACAGATGAAGATCATGCCAAGAACACGGAAAGCGTCAGCCGTACGTAGTTTCCTATATATAAACCCCCTTCCGGGCAGAAGAGCTACGAAGAGGTTAATCAGGAGGGCTCGCCAAAGTGGTAGGAGTCTGCGACAGCAGCCGATTGTGGGGAGATTTACAGTAAGCGAATGTTAGGTGACACTTTCCAAATGCAATTGTGCTATGTCATGGTTGTAGAGGGTTCTCATTATAGTTTGTTCTGCTGATCTTACATGTGTGGCGATCATTGCAGGGATTCGACCATGATGCTTGTGTTCGAAACCCAAATGGAGTACCTCTTCAAGGGGAGGACTGTATGGAGTTGTTCTCAAAAGAGGTGAGGTGAACAATGTCAACGGTAAGAGATGTACCTATCTTTTATGAGGGAAGTATGGGGAGCGATGTCATTGCCACTAATGATAGTGAACCATCTGATGTGATGACGTTATTGCAAAGTACAATATTCAGTTGACATTATTGTGCATGACATGGTGGTGTGCTCGGTGAACCTTATGTGTAGGCTATCATCGCGTACCACACAGCGAAGCTGACCGAGGAGGAGATGAGGTTGTTGGCTGGTGTGAGGGGGCAATGCAAGGGATTGAAGGACACACTATGGTTAGTAACGTTCTTGGAATACAACATACTGCACCCCTCCAATGTGTATGGGGATAATGTTGCCATGTTTTGTACTGCATAGGAACTTCGACCTACCTTAAGCAAGTGTAGAGCATGTGATGCGGAGTACCTGAAGGGCATGATCAATGTTGTTCCTGTCAGGGGGCCTGGAGAAAGGGTTAGGAGGTATTGCATTGGTCGGTTTGCAATCGAGACGTATTGTAATTTGCTTGATGGACGACAATAACTTTACTGCACATTATGCTGGCTGTCAATATTTTTAAAGCCCCATGATAAGGTACCGTGAGTTGCTGTGACGTTATCATGCTAAATTCTCTTAAGTGCTTATGGTGACTAATAGAAACTGCAATTCATTCAGGCCCGACTGAATTGAATCGATGCAATGTCTGTTGATTTACTCGAGTCCGTCCAGAATGGCATCAACTATAATGTTCGCAATGTAAGTCAGGGAACATGGGTGGGCCTAACTTACTGTAATTACTTAGGAGGTTACTAGTGATTAATATGGACATGTGAATTGTGTATGCTGAGTAGGTGTTCATGCCTCTTTTTGAGTGTGTTGACGAGCACTGGCTATTGCTTATTGGTAATTTAAGCCGCAGGAGGTTCTTCGTGTATGACTCCTTGGTCACCAAGCACGCTCCTACATGCATGGACTTGGTCAACAGTGCTGTAAGTCCACTATCACTATTATGGTTAACTCATACATATGCTCAGTGTAACTGGGGACGTGACATTTCCTGTAGAAGGATGCAGTTACTGCTGCGTTGAGCACTAGAGCACAATATAGTGATGCACGGTCATGGGACACTGAACGAGCACTCTGTCCTCAACAAGAGAAGTAAGTGAATGTTTTTGTGTGGTCTGCTCCTAGTGTTCATTACTTGCAGAGTACTGCAAAAGGTCTGCATGTCCTAAACACCATGCCAATGTGTTCATGTGTTGCAGCGGTCATGATTGCAGCGTTCTTGTTATGGTGTTCATGGATGTGTTGTCTATCAGAGCCGAGGATCTCTTGTTTGATCAGTTGTATGTTCGAAAAATGCAGGAAAACCTCATGTTGAGCCTCTTACAGGGAAGAGTTGCACATTTTCCTGTAGCCTTGCAAAGTTAATGGATTCTGCAGCATTGGGTCCTGAAGTTGGAGGTATACTAACAGTTGCAGTGGTGAATGATGTTGTAGGTGACGTGCATGGACAACTGTGGAGGTCCGCTACTACAGGGGTGCAAAGTTAGGGCTAATTGTTGGGCACATGCAACTGTGTTGTGGTCATTTTTTGTAATTTGAAGATGATGTGCACTCTGCACCAATTTTGTTTGGTAGCATCCCCATCGTGTTGGGTAGGGGTGTTCATCGGTCCAGGACTGGACTGGACCAGACCGGCCTGGACAGAAGATCGAAGTGGGGCAAAACTTCAGACCGAGGACCGGACCGAGACCAAATCGAATTTGGATCGGTCTAGTTTGTACCCTGCAGCAGTCAGCAGACCGTGGAACTTGGGCCAGTGTTAGTGTACTATGTACATGAGTTCCTCACTTCCTGTCATTCAATTGATGAAGCATACATAACTTCACCTGCCAAACATTTACC
>JACYFF010010365.1:99792381-99856906 GCA_017589665.1 Selenicereus undatus | reverse complement strand
GTGTGTGTGTGTGTGTGTGCGTGTGTGTCCAGAATAGTAGGAGTAATATGGAGTACAACCCATATAATATTGCTAACTAAATTTAACCACATCTACGATTGCCATGAAATGGCAAACATAGGTTGAGCAAACATATTATTGATTGTGACAACTATTTCAGTTAATGCCCTACAATGAGTACAAATTCAGTGCTATTAGTCATATTGACAATCACAACGATGACAAACTACTGGGCGGAACATCGTTCTTGTTCAACATATTAATAACGTTTTCAGTTCATTACTAAAGATTTGCACTATTATTTTCCGACATAATCAACAACATTACCCATTTCCATCGTTGTACTACAGAGCAACATTGTTCATGTTGCTTACAACTGATTCCATAGTCCAAAATAACAATTCCTGTCCCACAATTGCAAAAATACATAGTTCGGTTCGGTCTCCATAATCGTCCCACATTAGGTCATCGACTGTCGGGGGGGATACTAACCAACCATAGTACAGTGGCTAGCCCAGGATGACTACCCATGTCATGCAGTGGACAAGACGTAGTTGCTCTGACCTCCTCGCATCTGCGATTACAATTTAGTGGCCGAATATGTCCACATTGTGGACAACCATTTTAGATAACTGTACAGCATACATGCAGGGCCGCAAAAATTCCAAGCAATCACTACAGCATCGAGACTCATCAACACACACATTGAAAGCAATTCTTCCTCCCAGCACTGGGTGAGCACATGCAGAATACATTTAATAAGCCATGCCCTCCATCTGTGTTGACTCTATCACGGGCAGTCAGTGTGACAAGTGCCCCATGAACAGGTCCTCCACACTCACAGCAACACCAGGTTCATCGTCATCAAAGTCCGCTCTTGAGTTGTAGCAAGTGTTTTTGTAGTGGCATGTATCGTGGCATTTAGAACACCTCCGAAGAGTCCGCCTTTAAGTCTGAGATTCAATACGTCGTTTCTGTGGCCGACCTGCTGGGTGTGAATTCTTAAGGGGTAATATTCGTCTACTAAAGTCCTCATCCAACTCCTCCCCTCCAACCACAGTACCCATATTGGCATCCACGCTACCCGAGTCATGTGTCTCCATAAGATGCACAACATTTATGTAAATAGTCTTCTGCATAGGGGCCTTATAACAAGGATGTACATAGTCATACATCCACAATTTCTCTTTATCAATTACCGTCATCGCATGAACACAAGGCAAGCCACGCAATTGCCACCCCTTGCAGCTACACGTCCCTGCTGCAAGCTGCACAACAAAATATCGGTTGTTTGTTAACCGAACACTGTACTCTCCCAGGGTACGATTGTACAACTCCACCTGAATAACTGAACCAATCTTCTCCAACGTATTCTTCAGCTTCTGCTTTATCCGTTCCCCAACCCCATTTTACCATTACTCAACCTGAGCCTTCCTCATGTCCACTTTCTTCCCAAGCTTTTGAAGATGACCATTTATTAGGCAAGGGATTGACATTTACCTCAACCCAAACATCCAATTGTTTCAACTCTCTACTGGATTGTTGTTCAGTTTCCCCTACCTTTCCTTCGTAAATTTCGATTGAGCCCAATGTTCAGGCTCATTATCCTCAACCCACTGTGCCAACTCCTGCTTGTACTGCCTTAGTTCCTATAATGCCTGCCCATACTCTGTTGCTGTTGCTGCATACGCGACTCAATTAAACATTTCCTTCACAAGGCCCTTTGAAGCATTACGCCTTATGCCTAATTTCCCAGCATACGCAACAAAGTTCTCCCTCACATGTACGACACAGTAACAATGGTTCTCCACACCAAACACCCGTCGCACTGCATAGATAAGGGATTTATGTCTGTCCGACATTATCACAGGCTTCAACCCACCCAAACACTCTGACAACACAGTGCAGAACCATAACCAATCATCATTATTCTCTCCTTCCACCACTGCATACGCAACATCAAGTAGGTGGTTGTCGGCATCAAGTGCAACCGCTGTAAGCAAAGTCCCCTCATATGGGCCACTAAGATGAGACCCATTCACAAATAGCATCTTTCGACATCCTAATATGAATCCATTCAGGCAAGCTCCATAAGCGACAAACATACACTTGAACCTAAAGCCTTCCAATGCCATAAACGCTCTTGAATTAGGGTTTGCCCTCTCAATGGTAGCATACATCCAAGTTAACAGCTTGTAGTGGTCTTCCGGCCTTCCCATGACTAGCAACCGAATATACTCTCGCGACCGCCACACCTGCATGTATGTCATCCTCAACCCCAACTCCAGCTCAAAGTCCTTTATGATTTCAGTTGGTGAGTAATCCATGGACAACCGCACCTTCCCATCAATAAGACGCGAAAGTAGCTTCACCCTCATCATTCATCTACCCCACATTCCCATCTGACATTGCTCATCTACGATGTGGACGTGCACCCCTCTAAATTTCTTCACAATCATTTCATCCATCTCACGGTGCCCTCTAACACAGATGTAGAATTCACATCCTTTTGCGGTACATCTAACAGCAATACGTTGCTAACAATTACGGATGAAGTAATATTCAAATTTATTTGCAATTGCATACTTCCATATTGTATACCGAAAGGAATCCGCTGACGAAAACATTTGGTCCACCTCTTTTATCACATTCTTCCAAATTGTCCTCCTCCTAATGTAATCCTCCGCTTCCACTCTTGATCGAGTCTATACTATCGCTTCCTCATCATCATCAGATTCAGATCTTGATTCTGAATGGCCAGAGCCTTAATTTCCAAAGTCATGCCCCACTGCCACCTGCTTCACACCTTCCGCGAACGACTGCACTGCTTCCTCAACCCCATCAACCCTGCCCATACACAACATTACCCCACAACCGTCACAATTCAGACATGATATTAAAATTATTTAATTCCCATCACACTGAACCAACCAAACTCGAAAAAATTTGTCCTCACCTTAACAGTTTTCTGGCAACCGCTGCTCCATTCACATTTTCCGTCAACAACTATTTCCCATTACCTGCCCCTACCGCTTGCACCCCAGCTGCTACAGCTCCTTCATAATGACATCGCTCATGTCCTCCTTCCCCCCTCACAACTGTAGGATGAGCACGAGGTCCTTCCATCCCACCAAATGTACAAATATGCATGACCATCATTACCCCCGCAACATGCTCACAACATCACCATCATTTTCGAATGGTATCAGCAGGCGCCTATCAAACTTCATGTTATACCAAACCTTCCTGTCAGTCAAGGAAATGCCTACTGCCCCCTCCAGCAACTTTCACACATTAGCAACCCTGATATCTTAAGACATTTGCACATATATAGTATTCCCATCCACATATGTCATCACACCATTTACCCCATTATCTAACTCCCCCTCCCCCCAAAACACATGCACAACAATCTCCTTCACTGCAAACACTCGATTAGCAACTGATCCAACCTCCATCATTAAGCTCTGCGTACTCGATGTCTTCAAATGAACATCAGCCGCACACCTGCATTTCAATCAACATATCCTTCACATATTAAAGATGTTCAACCACAAATTCTAATATTTTATACCCCTTTATTATCTAACATTTGCTCGAAATAAATTATTAATTCAGAATTTTAATATTGTTTTATTTATTTTGTAGGAATTGGAAAAATTATGGAAAAATAAATAATTCATTGAAGCAGATCAAATTTTTAGAGTTGAACAAGGAATGAGGAAGAAATGGACAATCAAGTTTTGTGATCGGCTTCCTTTTCTCTCTTTTCTCTATCTCAGACCAACGAAGCCCAACGTGGAGGCCTAGACCTCCACCCTTCCTCTTTCTCACTTAACACCCACACAGCCCAGACCTTCGGTTCTTCTTCTTCTTCGTTCAACCTAGCAGCAAGCGAAGACATGGTGCATCGAAACAAAGCAGCGACCATCCGCCTCCCTCACACCCAAAACCGCAAGCCCTCTATCTCCTCATTCATTCCATCACCATCACCATCGAAGAGATGACAATTATAAGGGTTTTAAATCGAGAACTAATGGAGGGAATTATTGAAAGGCCACGAATCGGCAGGGGCGTTCTTTGGGGGCCTTTAATGGAGGACCGAAAACAGAGCCTTTAATGGGGGGTCGAAGAACAATAGCAGAGGCGTTCGAGTAGGAAGCATGAGAGTAGTAGTGAGAGAATAAAGAGTAGGAGAGAGAGATTTAGGATTGTTGTTTCCTTTCAATTTGGTTTTTAATTTCAGTTTTAGGCTTGTGATTCACTGTGATTCAGACTTGATTTCAATCTACTCTATGCTCTTTAAACTCCAATGCATATTGTTCTATTTAATGGAAATGTGATAAAAAAAAAAAAGCTTTCGCTATGCTCTGCTTTGCTTGGCTTCGATGGAAGTGAAACGAGTATTCTGAATAGATGAATCATTGCAGATAAGTGTTGGTCGCTCTAATTATTTGCATATTAGTACTTCTTGTTTTGTCAAGTGTCCTTGTAAAGTGTGTGGCTAACAATTAAAAAATTGAATTTTGTTTATTATCTATTAATTGGTGGAAACTCTAATCATGATACTAAGTTAATTTAGCATATAGTTTTAATTTAGTTTATAAGTAATCTAATTTCACAACCATCCCTGAGGACGATACTCGTCAGTGTTACGACGATATCCTTATACTTGCAGAAAAATTACAACAAGTTTTTGGCGCCGTTGCCGGAAATGACGTTGTGAAATTTGGTTACATTGATTCTTAGTCAATCGAGTTGTTTTCGTTTTTAGTTTTTGTTGAGTCATAATTTTTGTTTTAATAGTTTAATTTAGTTTTATTTTTGAATTTAGTTTATATTTTGATTTTGATTTTTGTTTGTGTCAAGATTAGTTTAATTTTAATTTTTAGAATTTTTTAACAAAACAATACTAATCGGTTTGGTTTATGTGCAGTGAAAAATTCAAGGTTGAACTTATCCGGAAAAATTAACAGTGCAGATTTTTCACCATTTTTCACATTCTGTTTGAATTTTCTGGACCTGTTCTGGTGTGATTTATGCTGTGCTAATATTGTTTCTAGATTTAGCATAATTTTTAGGGTGTGTGTGAATTTTTTTTCTGGAATTTTTTGGGACTGTTTAGATTTTTCTGTGAGTTTTAGAATTAATATTCTGTTTGCATTTTTCTGCACTATTCAGGTAGAGAAAAATTTTCAGAAAAATTATATTTATGTCCTTTGTGATTGTGTGGGCTTTTCTGTATATTTAGTTCTGATTTTAGGAGTTTTATTTTCTATTTTAATTTTATTCTTAGAATTAGGGTGTTTAGGTGTAGTTTATTTCTTATTTTCTTATAGTTTCTTTGTGTTTGTGCATTTGTTTTCAGTTTTGTTTATTTTCTGTTTTAATGGTGTTTTTAGTTTTATCACTCATTTTGTTGTTTTGTGATTGAAAAAAGAAAAAAAATCCAAACAAATAAGAAAAAATAAAAAAAAGAAAAAATAATTAGAAAAGAGAAAAAAGAAAAAAAAACAAAACTAGAACCTTGGGTGAGGGTGTTGGATTTATATGACTAGTTGGGTTAGAAATTCTGAAAATCATAGACTTATTAGAAGTGAACCCGACCCTGACTTAGAACCCGAACTTGAACCCAAGCCTGAATTAGAAGAAATGGCACAAGAAAGATCTTTGAGTGATATCTTCTATCCTCTTAGGACTGCTTTGTCATCTTGCTTCACTATATCTGACCTTGGATCCAATGTGACCTTCGAATTAAGACCTCACTATACTCATATGCTCCCTAAATTCACTGGCTTAGAGGATGCTTATTTGTTTTTAAGGGAATTCGAAGAAGTCTGTTCTATGATGTATTTTCCTAATATTCCCATTGATGTTGTGCGCATGAAATTAATTCCTTTTGCTTTTAAAGATTCTGCTAAACGTTGGATGTATGGCTTGGCTGTTAATTCTGTAATTTCTTGGAATGATTTTGGGAAATTGTTCTCAACAAAATATTTTCCTAATGCCAAGACTGTTAAGCTAAGGAATGAAATCAATCAATTTGTACAACTAGATAAGGAATCATTTTGAAAATATTTTAATAGGTTCAAAAATTTGCTGGCCTAGTGTCCCCATCATGGTCTAAACCAGGCACGTTTGTGCCAGATTGTTTATGAAGGACTTGACCAACAGACTAGGACCATGGTGGAGTCTATGTGTCAGGGTGACTTTCTTTCTAAGAGCGCCACAGATGCTTGGGAATTTTTAGAGGACTTAACTGATAAAACTATACAATGGGAAACCGCTCGGGATGATAGTCTAAGTTCTAGAATTGCAAGGGGTGGGTTACATTATGTCTCTGATGTGAGTCACTTAGAGTCTAAGATTGCTGCTTTAGAAAATATATTGAAAGGATTGACTCCACAAATGACTCAATTATCCCAGACTTCTTCAGTGTCTTACTCTCATTGTCAGGCCTTAGATCATTCATTGAGTGTTTGTCCCTACTTTGCTCACCGGTTAGCAAATGGGCAAGAGCAAACGAGTATGACCTTCCAGAGACCTAAGAACGACCTTTTCTCTCCTTTTTATAATCCAGGGTGGAGAAATCACCCTAACTTCTCTTAGAGTAATGGACGAAATGTTGCGGTTCCTAACTCCCAGCCCATCTCTCACCCTTCTAGTTCCTTTTAGAGACCGATTTTTCCAAAAGTACCTAATACACCTAGACCTCCACCTCATGTAGCTCAAGTTCAATCTCCTCTGTGTTACAGTGATATTGATAAAATGGAGAGGAGAATTAATAATAATGTGGAGAGAATGATTAATGCTAACATGGAAAGAATTATGAGAATGATAACTGAATAGTTTTTCCAGTTAGTATCATCTTCTAGGGAGCCAGGTACTTTTCCAAGTCAGCCTGAGGTGAACCCTAAGAGTCACGCATCTTCATCTTATAGTGCTAACCCTAGTGAGCCTGTGAGGAAAGTGAATGCCATGATATCTCTCCATTCTGGTCGAGAAATTGATAACCAAGTTAGAAGTCCTAATAAGCCCTGCAAGTATCTTCACCAATTCTTCAAGAATTCTTCTTCTTCTTCACCTCCAGAGACTAGCTCATCCAGTGAGTCAGGGGATGCTACTGATTGTGTCCCCAATGATTCTAATTCTCGCCATCCTCCTGAGTCACCTTCTAAAAAAGATGAGCTTAAAAAGAAAGACTCCTCTGAGTTAGTTGACCCTTCTCCTTCTAAGGGTTCTTCTTCTTATTCTTCTTCTTCTCTTTCTTCCTTTAAGAAAGTCTATATGCCTTTACCTCCTTTTCCCCATAGGCTTAAGAAGAAAGACCAAGCCCATGTTGAGAAGATGAGAGAGACCTTCTCTCAAGTCAATATCAACATTCCCTTACTCGATGCTATTCAGCAGATGCCTCCATATGCTAGGTTTTTAAAGGATCTGGCACAACCAAGAGAGCTACCAATGTCCATAGGAAGGCTTTCTTAACCTCTAGTACTAGTTCTATTCCATCTCATCAGATCCCAGTGAAGTATAAGGACCCCGATTGCCCTACTATTTCTATAGTTATAGGAGACCAACTCATTAATAGAGCTCTGCTTGATTTAGGGGCTAGTGTTAACGTGATTCCCTTCACTGAGTATGAGAGGCTAGGGTTAGGTGAGCTTAAACCTACTAAGATGGTTATTCAATTAGCTGATAGGTTGACCAGATTGCCTAGGGTGATAGTTGAGGATGTGCTGATCCGAGTAGGTGAATTCATTTACCCTGTGGACTTTGTTGTGATTGAAACTGAGACGATGTCTAACTTAGCTAGTCAAGTCCCTGTGATTCTATGGCGTCATTTCTTGGCCACTGCCAATGCCCTCATTAATTGCAGGAATGACATGATGAGACTGTCTTTTAGTAACATGACCTTAGAGCTTAACATTTTCAACATATAAATACAGCCTTCTGGTTCTGATGATATGGAGTTTTCTACTCTTCATTGGGTACAGGATTCTATACTTGATGATGCTTGTGTTGATGTGTTTGTTGTTGAGTATGAGTCTTTTCTTGTGAATGATGAGCCTAAGTATGATGTTTTTGAGTTTGATGACTTGTACTCTACTGCTGATTGTTTGCTCACCGCTGCTTCTAAATCTTCTTCTAAATCTGTTTCCCCTCCTACTCTTGAACTAAAACCCCTTCCTGATTCTCTTAAGTATGTATTTCTAGGCCCCAATGAATCTTTGTCTGTCATTATTGCTTTTGACCTAGGCAGGGACCAAGAGACCACGTTGATTGCCCTACGTAGAGAGAACAAGGAAGCTTTGGGTTGGACCTTAGGGGATATTAAGGGTATTAGTCCTTCCATTGTGCAACATAGGATTCTTCTAGAGGACAATGGTAAGCCCTACCGTGGCCGTCAAAGGCGTTTGAACCCTACTCTTTAGGAAGTGGTTAGGAAAGAAGTGCTGAAGTGGTTAGACCATGAGATTATCTATCCCATTTCTGATAGTGGATGGGTTAGCCCTGTTCAAGTTGTTCCTAAGAAGACCGGGATTACCGTGATTAGGAATGACAAGAACGAGTTAGTCCCTACTCGTATGCAATCTGGATGACGTGTTTACATAGATTATAGAAAATTGAATACTGCCACTAGGAAAGACCATTTTCCCCTTCCTTTCTTAGACCAGATGTTAGAGAGGTTGATTGGATATTCCTTCTATTGCTTTTTAAATGGATATTCTTGCTATACCCAGATCTCTATTTCTCCTGAGAATCAAGAGAAGACTACTTTCACCTGTCCCTTTAGAACCTATGCCTTTAGACGTATGCCTTTTGGACTGTGCAATGCCCCTTCTACTTTTCAGCGTTGCATGATTTTCATTTTCTCAAATTTAGTTGAGTAATGCATAGAAATTTTCATGGATGACTTTTCTGTGTTTGGGTCTTCCTTTTGATGACTGTTTGTCTAATATGAGAAAAGTGTTAGAAAGGTGTCGAGAGAAAAACCTAACTTTGAATTGGGAGAAATGCCATTTTATGGTTATGAAGGGAATAGTCTTAGGCCATGTTATTTCTAAAGATCGAATGGAGGTCGATAAGGCTAAGACTGATTTGATTATTAATCTTCCCCCTCCCACCTATGTGAAAGAAGTGAGGTCTTTCCTTGGACATGCTGGCTTCTATCATCGCTTCATTGAGGACTTTAGTAAGATTGCAAAGCCCTTGTCCAACTTGCTAGCTAAAGATGTGCCTTTTCATTTTTCTGATGAATGTCTTGAGGCATTTTCTAAGCTTAAGGAGGCCTTTACTTCTGCTTCTGTTCTTCATCCTTCCATCTAGGGAGAATCATTTGAATTGATGTGTGATGCATCTGATTATGCTATTGGGGTTGTTCTAGGACAGCATGTTGATAAGAAGCCCCATGTCATCTATTATGCTAGTCACACTTTGAATGATGCCCTGCTAAACTATACTGTGATTGAGAAAGAATTTTTTGCTGTGATTTTTAGGTTTGAAAAGTTTAAATCTTATTTGATTGGGTCTCATGTGATTGTCTATACTGATCACTCTACTCTTAAGCATCTTCTTTCTAAGAAAGGTGTTAAACCTAGACTGGTGAGATGGATCTTACTTTTGCAAGAGTTTGACTGTGAGATTAGGGATAAGAAAGATTCTGAAAACCTTGTAGCTGACCATTTGTCTAGGATTTTATCTGATGGAGAGAGTGAGTCAACTGTTTCTGAGTGCTTCCCTGATGAGCAGTTGTATGTCGTCCACTCTAATCCTTGGTATGCTGACATTGTGAACTACCTAGTTGCTGGTAGGATCTCTGAGAGTTAAACCAAGAATGATAGAGATAGGTTCTTTCACTTTGTGAAGTTCTTTGTTTGGGATGACCCTTATTTGTTTAAGTACTGCTCTGACCAAATGTTTAGGAGGTGTATTCCCGATCATGAGCTGAGAAGTGTCTTTTCTTTCTATCATAATCAAGCATGTGAGGGGCATTTTAGTGGTAGGAAGACTGCAACCAAAATTCTTCAATGTGGTTTCTACTGGCCTACTCTATTTAGGGATGCTTTTGAGTACTGTAAAAGTTGCCCTAGGTGCCAGCGGTTAGGTAGAATTAGCAGGCAGGATATGATGCCACTGAACCCCATCATTGTGGTGGAAGTTTTTGATGTGTAGGGAATAGATTTTATAGGACCATTTCCATCATCTTTTGGGAATGAGTATATTATGTTAGCTGTGGACTATGCATCTAAATGGGTTGAAGCCATTCCTTCTACGACTAATGATGCTAAAGTTGTTGTGAAGTTCTTGAGGAAGAACATCTTTGCTAGATTTGGCATGCCCCGTGCTATTATTAGTGATCAGGGTACCCATTTCAATAATAGATCATTTGATGTCTTACTGAAGAGGTATTCAATTGTCCATAGGCTTGCGACTCCCTATCATCCCCAAACTAGTGGCCAGGTTGAGGTGTCCAATCGGCAAATTAAGCAGATTCTTGAAAAGACAGTGAGCCGAAATAGAAAGGATTGGACTGACAAACTCGTAGATGCTCGTTGGGCCTATAGGACAGCTTTCAAAACTCCCTTAAGTATGTTACCTTATAGGGTTGTTTATGGTAAGCCTTGTTATCTTCCTGTGGAAATAGAGCATAGAGCTTGGTGGGCCATTAAAAAACTCAACTATGACTTGACTGAGGCTAGTGAGGAGTGCAAATTGCAACTGAATGAGCTTGATGAGATTAGAACCTGGGCTTGTGAGAGTGCTCGTTCTTACAAAGAAAGGGCGAAGTTGTTTCATGATAGGCGTATCCTTTCAGAGAGAGTTTGCCCCAGGAATGAAAGTGCTCTTGTATGACTCTATGCTTAATTTGTTTCCAGGGAAGTAAAGGTCCCGATGGACTGGTCCTTACATTATCTCACGTATTCTTCCCTATGGTGCAGTTGAAATTCAGGACCCTGACAGTGGTGCTACTTTCGAGGTGAATAGCCAAATATTGAAGGAATTTCTGGAGTTGCCTAGCAAGGAAGATGTGGAGTGTCTGGTACTCCGCGAGCCGAGTCCGGATCAGTGATGATAGCTCGGGTGTACTTAGCACCCGACCTGGTTTGCTAAGAACCTCTTTTCATCCCTTCTCTCCTTTTCTCTTTTTCTCCTTTTCCCTTCCCTTTTCTTTTCTTTTTGTATAGTTGGTTATTTTTATCTTTCTTTTTGTATAGTTGATTTGGGGTCATGTCCTTGTTGAATCTTGTTTTTGTTTGTTTTCTTTTTCACTTTTATTTTTGTGGTTTTGTGTTTCTCTCCACTCCCAATGAGGACATTGCTCGAAATAGGTGTGGGGGTGGGGAACTTTGCGCCAAAAGTGAACAATTGAAAACAAAAAAAAAGTAATAAAAAAAAGTCCAAAAAGTTTTTTGTTTTATTTTTGGGAAGGTTTTATGCTATTCTGATTAGCTTAAATCCCCTGTGCTTGGATTATTAGTCTGTATGTAACCATGATGTGCATGTTAGGTTTCTGTCCTCGGTGTGTCATTCTTAGTTCTAATTCTAATCCCATTTGTTCATTTTCGCTGTGTAATCCAATCCCTATTTATATCATCCTCATTGTCTTAAGGTTTTCGTTTTCCATTATCGGCTCTCCCACTTGTTTTTGACACAATTACTTTGGTTTTTATTAAAAAAAAAGAATGACAAAAAGAAAAAAAAATTAAAATATGCAAAATGTGAAAAAAAAATGAAAGAAAAAAAGAAAGTCGAAAAGGAAATGGAATAAATATTTGGAATGACAAGCAACCCTTTGAGGCATGCGCTACTGGGTGTTACCCTTTGAGGCAATATTGCTACTGGGAAAGCTTGCTTCCTATGTTGATTAGTCAATAATGAAGTTTGTGTTAGTCAAGTGGATTGAGTTTGATTTTTGTTAACTTGAGCCTTAAGATGATGGTACACATGCACACGAGCATTGGGATTGATTCAAAGTTTTGATGTACAGCGGGGTGAAAAATTAGGATTTTGATATCAGTAACGGGGTACAGAGCCTTGATATGTACATTTTGTTTATATGCAGGCCAATATCTTTGCTACATGGGTGATTTAGTTTTATTAGAATGTGTGTATATCTTTCCCTAGTTTTGTACATATTATTTTTGAAAAAAAAAAAACAAAAACAGATTTTCGAGTTTCTATTTATGTTTTCTTTTATAGATTTTGTAAGTATATCTTCTGCAAACCCTCACGAGACATTCCTCGTCCATTAGGGATGACCTAGGGGTTTAAAGGGCTTGTTGCACATGCTAAGTGCAATCGTGACTCCTACGAAAGTGAGTTAGGATTTTGTTTTATTTTCTTTTTCTCGGATTCTTAGTTTTGTTTTACTTGAGGACGAGCAAAACTTAGGTGTGCAGATATTTGTTCAACCACAAATTCTAATATTTTATACCCCTTTATTATTTAACATTTGCTCGAAATAAATTATTAATTTAGAATTTTAATATTGTTTTATTTGTTTTGTAGGAATTGGAAAACTTATGGAAAAATAAATAATTTATTGAAGCAGATCAAATTTTAGAGTTGAACAAGGAAGGAGGAAGAAATGGACAATCAAGTTTTGAGCTCAGCGTCCTTTTCTCTCTTTTCTCTATCTCGGACCAGCGAAGCCCAATGTGGAGGACCAGGCCTCCACCCCTCCTTCTTCTCACTTAACACCCACGCAGCCCAGACCTTCGGTTCTTCTTCTTCTTCGTTCAACCTAGCAGCAAGCGAAGACGTAGGGCATCGAAACAGAGCAGCGACCATCCGCCTCTTTCACACCCAAAACCGCAAGCCCTCTATCTCCTCATTCATTCCATCATCATCACCATCGAAGAGACGACAATTATAAGGGCTTTAAATCGAGAACTAATGGAGGAAATTGTTGAAAGGCGATGAACCGGCAAGGGCGTTCTTTGGGGGCCTTTAATGGAGGACCGAAAACAGAGCCTTTAATTTGGGGGGGGGGGGGCGAAGAACAATAGCAGAGGTGTTCGAGTGGGAAGCATGAGAATAGTAGTGAGAGAATAGAGAGCAGGAGAGAGAGATTTAGGAATGTTGTTTCCTTTCAATTTGGTTATTAATTTCAGTTTTAGGCTTGTAATTCACCGTGATTCAGACTTGATTTCAATCTACTCTATGCTCTTTAAACTCCAGTGCGTATTGTTCTATTTCAATGGAAGTGTGATAAACAAAGCTTTGGCTATGCTCTGCTTTGCTTGGCTTTGATGGAAGTGAAACAATTATTCTGAATAAATGAATCATTGTAGATAAGTGTTGGTCACTCTAATTATTTGCAGATTAGCAATTCTTGTTTTGGCAAGTATCCTTGTAAAGTGTGTGGTTAACAATTACAAAATTGAATTTTGTTTATTTAATCTATTAATTGGTGGAAACTCTAATCATGATACTAAGTTAATTTAGCATCTAGTTTTAATTTAGTTTATAAGTAGTCTAATTTCACAACCATCCTTGAGGATGATACCTATTAGTATTACGACGATATCCGTATACTTGCAGGAAAATTACAACAACAGACTACATTCAAGTTGTACTACTGTAAATCACCGTCACCATTTACACTTACACATACTACTACTCCAACAACCTCTCCCAAACATTTGCCTACCACAGACAACACTACCGTATTACAGCCAAACCATAATACAATAACATCTATCCTAGGATATCTCTCACTATTTAAAGGGTGAATCCAACGACGCATATTCTTCTGCCTACCCACGTACACAATTACTTCACCAACTCATATCAGTGTCTGCAAAATCCAACAAGTTTGTAACCAGGCCACCCTCCATGCCAAACTAACCCTCTTCCTACATATGCACACTAGTAGAAGTATTACAAATATTTCATACCATGTATACCTCATTACAAACACACCCCATCCCAAACACATTTGCAACAGCATCCACCCACAACCCTAATTTCATATTCCGTATATGACAATGTCATCTGCTACTCCAATTACGAAATTAATTGCCAATTCACCTACCACAATCATAATCACCTACAACAACTTACATTTCCCCCACCCAAAACTTACACATCGAGCACTTCAAGTCCGACACATACAATTCTAAAGCAAATTGTAAGCAAAGAACTACAACATACTTACTTCAATTGTGCACAATCATAGCTCCTCTGCTTCCTCTCACTTCATTCACACATCTCCTGCGTTATACTCCTTTCCCATTGGAATATAACATGAATGAAAAAAGCACCCTGTCACTGGTACAGGATGAAGAGAGAGAAAGGACCTTTATTTAGTTTCAAGGCCCAGCTTCTCCCCCCTCTTTTTTCCCCTTGTTCCCACACTCTATACGCCCTCCTAAGTAAGGGTAACGAGGTAACTTCTACCCAAGCAATCGCCTGCCACCTCAAAACCTTGGTCAGCAAACTATCTCCACAAGAAGCAACACTAAGTTGTAACATCACTTCTTGTAAATATAAAAAATTTTCAACACTTGCTAGTAATTTTTCCTATATTTTTCCCGACTTGGATTCCTCATATTCATTATATCAAATTATCTAAATAAAATCTGAAACCAAAATTGAAAAGGTCGTTTCAAAGTCGGAGACTTGGATCAAAAATCGCAGCCTCCTTTAACAGACACCAACCATTGTACGCCAACCTACATGCACGTTCAGCCGTCCGTTTAGTCCATGATGCAATCTCACCCGTTGCTTATGTCCTCTGTCGTCAATAAATACCAATTCCTTCCCCTTTTTAAATTCGCATATTCCTCTCTCTGTTTCCTTCCCCCGGCCCCTGTCCCAATTATTGATATCTGTCTCCTCTCTGGTTACGAGATGAACCCTGTGGAAGGCTTCCACTTTTCTTCAGATAAAGATTTCTCCTACGAGGCTACGACTCCCAATATGAGCGTTATCACTTATCGATGATCAAGAGCTTTGCTTCTTGACCGATTTCTCCTGTTTTCCGGATCCGGAGGTATTCTCTTCGATTCTGAGCATCTTCTCTTCCATTTCTACGATTTTTCTTTGATTTTACGTGATATTTGCTTTTTTTCCGTTCGATTTTTTGCTTCATGATAGAATCTGAGCTTTTTTTTCTTCCGATTTCGAGTTTGTTATATCATGAATCGTTGATTTGTCCGTCGATTATGTGTAGAATTCTAATAAATTGATATTTCATACTTTCTGTTGACTTTATACTCCTGATATTTGTTTTCCTGTTGTTCTTTTATCGTTTATCAATTTAATTTCTTGATAGATCACGTCTACTCTTGATTTCCTCTGTTTGATTAGTTTGCCTACGGATTTCGAATGCTTTCAAATTGATTCTTTTGATCTGTTCATTTTGATTTTGTAGTTCTTAGAAGGAAGAATTAATTGATTCTTTTGATCTTGTCTTAGATTTGGAGTGTTTGGAGATGCATATGATCTGCGATTGCTCCGAAATCCTGATTGTTTTGGCGGTGGATTGGATGTTACTGTTGGTTCTTGGCAACACGTTAAGAGTGCTTAGGCGGTTTTGCTGTGAGGACCTCCCTGTTATCTCATGGTCGGTTAGCATCTCTGTTGTTATGTATTGCTACGTATTCCATGGGTGAGAATAGTGTATTTGGTTAGGTTTGATTTTGGTCTCTGAGTTAGGGGTGGTAATATCATTACCTCCTTTTTGTTGGTTGTGTTGTCAGTCGACCTTTGCCATGGCGGGTGCGCTTGCATGGCAGGTCACCACATCTCAATAGAAATCACTTTTTCTTGGTTGTTGGGGGGAGATGGTACGGGGATTTTGCCCGGCTCTCCCCTCTGTGTGGGTGTGTTGGTTGTCTAGTTTCCCCCGTCCCTCTCTCTCTCCACGCCCCCCCCCCCCCAAAAAAAACCACCCGAAAAGCGAAAAAACAAAAAAAACCCATTCGGGGTATGCTCTTAATTTGAAGCCTATCGCTCTGAATCAACAAAAGATCACAACTGCCCCCTTCTGAGTGAAGGGACGTGCAAATGAATCTAGTTGGATCGTCCTGCACTGCAATAGCAAATCATGGCTTAGGTATTTTCATTTAAACTTCTGATTGCTGTTAATCCTACCAATTTGTGAAACGCTGGATGAATATGGATAAACAATAGGTTATGAGAACTCTTTTCCCTGCACTTAATGATATGTAAGATTGTTGCGTTAGCCTGCGTGTTATGCAGGGTTTAGCACATTTGACGGAAGTTTAAAACAAAGAAGGAAAAAGGACATGTAGAGAAACTGTCTATTATTGAAAAGAAACCTTTCAGGTTGAAATCAATTATAATGTAACATTCAGTATAGCTTAGAATGCTTGACAGTGAGGTGTGGAGGAAATTGTGCTAACACCATGAAACGTCTTGGATATTTGTTGCTCACCATTCTGTTGATAGATTTGGTACAGCTAATAGATAAATGTATACTAAAGCATTTGAGTAAACTAATCTGGGATTATGAAATCTGTGCTCTTGGTTGTGTCAACACAGTTAAGCTGTACATGAAAATGCTGAAAAGCAATCACTGAGTACCCTGAGTTATAAGGTAAATACCATTCATTGAAGCAAAGCAAGCATTTATTTTCTGTTGCTTCTCAATAATTTTTATGTGCTTCTGAATCTTCGGCAAAGAGGGGTTGGTGTTGGTGTTTATAAATATTTTCAATCATAACATTATTGTGCATACCCTTGTGTCTTTAAAGTTATATGTGTACGGCCATTGTCATTGGATGTGTGATTTGTGTTTCCATTTCATTTGATGTACGAGCTATGTATTTGATACTTTAATTGTTGCGAGCTTGTTTGGTCGTTGTAAGTCAAAAGAGACAGATGTACTGTACTGGGCTGGTGTAGCAGTTTGTTGTATGGGTCTTGTGATGAACTGCGAAGCCATCTAGAGGTGGCTGTTGTTGGGTTTGTTCCATTCAAATGATTTTGAGCTCTCTTTTCACCATATCTTGGAGGATGATTTCGTAGAGGCTTACAAGAGAGAGCTTGTATCTTCAAAAGCAGTGATCAAAAGAGTCGATGCTAATTTGAAATCTTCTTGTATGAGGATGATTTCTGATTAGCAGTGGTTCTACAGAAGACAATCCATTGTTGGTGGTTGCTGTATCACATGTATGTCGACTTTATTCAGTTCTCAATGATGATGTGCAGAGGTAGATCTCCCCTTTTTGATAACAGGATGGTGTCAAGGTCTCAGGATCATCCTTTCTCGAAGATGAAGATGTAGTACTAGTACCAATGCCAATGGGCTGACATCACAGAGACGGTGATGCTGTTGTATAGGGTTTCCCGACCTCTGGCCTAGTGTGGTGGGAAGGCAAGTTCCTGCTTGATCTCATTTTAAGAGCAAACACTGCTGTGGAGTAGGTGTGCCTGACCTCCAGTTTTGTGATTATTGATTGATTAGAATAGCGCTTGACCTGTCTGGGCCATTATGTTGAGGGGGAGGAGTAAGTTCCTCTTGATTTTGTTTTATTCTGTTTTTGAGAGGATCTCTTGATTTTACTTTAAAAGCAACTGTTATAACTTTTGAGTGTGGTGTATTGAGATTTGAGTTTGACAACTTATTGTCATTCTCCCTTGTTTTTCACCTGTTGATGTCAGATTGAAGTCCAATGGAAAGGCACTTGTGCATCCAATTATCATTCAAGAAGTGTTGAATCAATGATAGAGATGTGATGGTCTTGACTGCAGAGGAAAAATTACTTGTATCCTGAAGTTGTGCATGTAACAATTCTTGTCTACATCTTTCTGCTTCAGTGATTGCCTTGTACTCTGCCATCCATGCCTAAGCTTTCATTGGCATGGCAAACAGGCAAAGTTCATTTGTTGATGATTGCTTCTGTGGAAGGTGGCAGTTTTTGAGCAGGTGTGAACTTTTCATCATCATTTCTAGGAGCCATTCTTTATTCTTTATATTTTGGAGACTATGTATCACTATTTCTTTCAGATTTTGATCCCATTGTGCAGTATGCTGTCAGTTATTTATAGCTCATGTTGTGCAACGCTTCAATTCTAGTTTATTGGTTTGCAATGGTGTTGCAATAATGACTATTGCAGTACCATTTCAAGCCAATAAACCAGAATTGAAGCGTTTAGGACCCAATTATCGAGAAGTTTGAGAAAAGACTTTTTGGATGGAAGTCTATGTACCTTTCAAAAGGAAGGAGATTGATTCTCATCAAGAGTGTTCTCTCAAGCATCCCCACTTACTTCCTCTCCCGTTTTCCCTTTATTAAATTAGAAGCAATCCAGAGGAATTTCCTTTGGGGTTCTTTTGGGAGTGACTTCAAGTTTCATCTTGTAAGATGGAACATTGTGAAGAAACCAATACTTTTAGGAGGGTTAGGTATAAGGGACTTGCGTCTCTTTAACGAGGCCCTGCCTGGTAAGTGGCTGTGGAGATTTATGAATGAAAAGGGCAATTTGTGGAGGAAGGTAGTTATCATCAAATATGGGGATGATGGATTTGGTTGGGTTCCCTCTATCGTGAGGGGCTCTTATGGATATAGTCTTTGGAGATATATCTCCAAAGGTTGGGGGAGATTCTTTCCACATTGTTCCTTTGAGGTAGGAGATGACTCATCTATTTTTTTTTTGGCATGATCGCTGGTGTGGTGACTTTCCTTTGAAAGATTTGTTCCCTAGGCTTTATGTTTTGACAGTGGACAAAAATGCCTTTGTTGCTGAGTATCAAGAGCAGGTTCGTGGTAACAGTGTGTGGATACCTATTTTTGTTCGAGATGAATTCGTGGACGATGATTTCTTGGTCAGCTTTTTCAGTAAGCTTAATGAGATCAAAATAGGAGAATCTTCGGTTTATAGGGTGCGGTGGGATTTAACCACTCAGGGTGCTTCACTGTTAGATCTTTTTATTTGAAACTTCTTGATGGTAAGTTCCCACCACAGGAGATTCATCTCAAAAAGGCTTCTTGCAATCTCATTTGGAAGTCGTTAGCTCCCTTGAAGGTTTCGTTCTTTGTATGGGAGGTATACATGGGAACATTTTAACGTGTGACAATTTGCAAACAGGGGGGAAAGTTTTGGTGAATAGATGTTTCATGTGTAGAAGGGGCAGTGAATCTACGGATCATTTATTGCTCTGCTGTCAGGTTGCAAGCATTTTTTGGGTTTTTTGGGGTCTAGCTTTCAGTTGCTTGGGAGTGTCCTGATTTGCTCATGATTCTATTGGGAACCATCTTTTGGCTTGGGAAGCTCTTTTGGTAGGAAAGTTAAGAAGAAGAAGGAGGAAGTCATGGTCCTATTTCTTGTCATCTTTTGGAGAATTTGTAGAGAGAAATGGAAGAGTTTTTGATAATGTAGAAACTCATCTTTAGCGTTTGAAAGAGAATTTTTAGGAAGTTTAGCTCTTCCTTTATTGATTTGGCATATTGTGTTGATAGTTTAAACTTAAATTGTAAATAGCCTTTTGTATAATGCTCACTGTGCAATTAAGCTTCTGATTTCTATATAAATATATTACATTTTCCTTATTAAAAAAAGAATTGGTGCTGCAGTAATGACCCTATTCAGCTGTAATAACGACCCTATTTGTAGAGGTTGAAAGCGCATTTTCTTCCGTTCTATTGGGCTGTTCCAGCGTGTGTTAGGTTTCCATGTTGGATATCTAAGAATTGTAACACCCTGGCCTTTAGAAGGAAAAGGGTCTTTTATTGACGGAACATGGAAAGTGCGAGAACGATACTTCCACCTAGTGGGGACATTGAATCGGGAAATTTTCATTTATGGGTAACCTTATTCCTGTAGGCTGTTAGTTGAGAGGTTGATTTTTAGAGGTCTATCTTGAGATTCTGGAAATCCTTTTTGGCAGAAGATGTTTTCCCATCTTTTGCAGAAATAGCAGTACTGAATAGCTTGTTATGTTGATGTGGAGTGGCCCTATATTTTCAAACAATGGGTGCTAAAATGACCAAACCTGATGTCTATGGAAATATCATTCACAAACTAGGCTGAGTTCTTATTGACTTTTGGCGGTCATTTCCCAGTTTGAAAAGTATCACTCAAGACTTCTTTGTTTGCAAATCAAGGTGACATGCTTCAACTTCCTGCAATCTTGGAACGTGTTTGTGGGTGATCTTTGCACGGTGTTGAAGGTTCGTGTTTGGTTGTGTAGTCTTCCCATGCACTTTATTGTGTTCTGATCTCTACCTTCTTGTTTCGTGTCACTCTCTTTGCGGGAGTGTTGGGTTCTGCAGCGTTCACTATGCTTTTCTTGTTGCTGAATTGTCGAAGTCTGTCTTGCACTGGCGGGTTAAGGATTTATTCTATAAAGTTGCGGAACTGCAATTCTTGCTGTTTGGCTGTTGCAGTTTTTCCAGCATTGGACTAGGCAGGCAGATGAAGAGGGTTTGTATTAATGAGTGGAGGATCTATAAGCTCTATAACAGGGAAGAGCGCCCAAATTATGTTGCATTTGGGAGGTTGGTGGTTCGAGTCCACCTGGGTCCCTCGTTCTGATCGCTTGGTTTGCTGAGATTGGTTGTGGGGTAAGGCAAGAATGTCTTCTTTTTCTTCGTTTACTTGAAACGAAAGTCTGAAGGATTGCGATGAAATGTTGTACCCAACATAAAACAAACGATACCCGAGTATTTTAAATTGTGTAATGTGTAGTAACAAAATCATCCCAACAATATTTTAATTGGTAGCAACTCACCTCAAATCCGTAAATCTAATATAGGTTGAGCGTACACCCTGATGTTTAATCGCCTAATTTCAGCCCTATTCTATGCTGCTTGCAGCCCTTGCAATCCATCTATCAGTGATTAAAGTGGGGAGGAAACATTCGTGAATTATTTACTTTTGGGTCTATGTTACTATGGTACATGAATTTTCAGACCCCACAAATGTTAAGAGATAACGGACCCGATGATTAACCCGATTGAAAGAGTGGGTCAGTGGGTCAAATGGTCCCACTGATTGAATCGGGGTTGGACCGATTGGCCCTGTTTACCGTCAGATCGGATTAAAGTAGCATAGCCTGGTGAACTAATAACAAATTAATATATTAGCAACAACAAAATATAAAGAAAACAATTACATTTTCACTTAAATATTATCTAGAACTTCCGTTAAACTTGTTCACATTTCAAAAATGCATTATATTATATTTAGTAGAAATTTATAGAAGTCCTAAATAAAAACTCAGAACTTAATAACCCACACACAAAAAATGAAAAAAAAAAAAATCAAAATAATGAAGGACATTGTCTACACAGCCCAAATCCTACAACCCAAATAAGTACAAGGAAAGCAATATATGAAGCAGAACCCTAAAAGCCTTTATGCTCCTAGTTTCTCCGTTGAAATAGGGAAGACATGCATGATGCAGCCACACAATCTTCTGTCATCTGCCTCTATCAGTGCTCTCTTCCATATTCTTCTTTGTCTAGCCATAGAAATGATAGAATGCTACCCCACTCATTCTATTTATTCAATGGCTTTCTAACCCCATATTCTCTCAATATGAGTCTATCTCTCTCTCCCCCTCTCTCTTGTATCATTCTGTGTGTCTTTTTGGTTCTGCTGAAAGAAAAAATCTAGGCTAAGTCGGTTCATATCAACGGTTTATCCCAAGAACCATCCTTTTTAACCGGCTTTTGACCGAGTTTAACCGATTCTCTTGTTCAGTGAGCTAGCACGTGACTCTAGACTGGACCACTAATCGGTTCCCGGTTAAACCGGTTGAACTGGCCGGTCTAGTTCGGCTCTCATAATGTTGCCCATAACTACGAAAATAAATTGTTAGGTCCATTACTCCATTCAACTATGTTTGTAATTGATTGTTGGGACCAAATTTGAAATTAGGCGTACTTGATAAGATGACAAGAAAAACTATCCGAAAAGTGATGTTGTGGGACTCACACCAGCTTTCTTTCCGCCTGATGTGTAAGAAGACAAAAACTCCAACCACCCCTTTTTTATTTCATTTAATTTTCTCACTTGTCTCTTGTAGTTTCGTCTTCCCTCCTTTGATCTTCTTCATCTAACCAACCCACCAAACCCTAAATTTTGTCTCACTTGCTACCTGCATTTTCTCTAACTTGGTCCCTTGATTTAATTTTCACTGTGAGCTACTCCACAAATCCCAAATTTTTCCTACTTGCTCCCTTCTTCATCGAATTGTTCTTTGGTGGGAAGTGGTCTCACAGTAATGAGAGTGTTCTAATGGGTTGAGGCAAAATCGTGGACCAAGAAGGAGAAAGAATAGACAAGAGTTTGTCTACATTTCATGCCCACAATGCAGAGGAAGGGGAAAGAGAAGGTGGACGAAGTAAACTTTTTGAATTTGTGCTTCATTGGTTGGTGGGATCAAAAAAGGTTGGGAGAAAAGGTTATGATTTTGTGGTCATTTTAATTGAGTTGAGAACAAGATAAAGTAGACCCTAATTAATGGATAATTAAAGCTAATTAGTCAGTGATGCATTGAGTTGATAGCTTTGTGTGCCTAGTTAGTTTATTTAATTGAATTTATGAGGATCTTTACTTAATTCTAAATTAGTTGAGTGACTTAGTTAGTGCTAAGCTAGGGTGAGGGTTCATGATCAGAATTAGTTGAGTGACTTAGTTAGTGCTAAGCTAGGGTGAGGGTTCATGATCCTATGTTCTACTAAATAAGTCACTTGAGTATGGAAATGTGTGTCATAATTGTCCTAGGACTCTTTGTTTTACTGAATTTTTAGAAAATTGACAATGATCTTTGCTTAATTATTTACTTTGTAGATGCAAATTTATAATGATAGTAGAGTTCTTGTTGTGCATTTCAAAGAAAAAAGTACACAAATGCCCCCAATAGACTTGGATAGGTATCAGATGCGTGAACTATATGCAGATGCTAATTCATTGCTAGAAAAGGTTGGTTGTCAACTACCTCAGTACATGGACTTCTTGATGCGGAATGGAATTCTCAATCTCCCAAGATCAAAGACAAGAAGGAAGATAATCACAACAAGGATGATTCTTTTGGATTCAATATCAAACAATTAATAAGATTGTGAGTTTTTATGCAAAGTATGATCCAAAAGATAGATAAAACATTTCCCACCAAGCTCTTCTCCTAAAGGCCCATAGCCACCCAAGAAAAACTCTGAAGGAAAGATGCAAAACTTTCTACCAGATTCCCCTTCTAAAGGCTTAAACCACCAAAAAAGAATTCTTAATGAAAGACTCTACTCACCACTTTTAATTAAAGTGATAAAGATGTAGAGATTTTAGTGAGAAAAAATGGCCATATGCATTTCTATTCATAATTCAATTTCAAGGTTAGTTTACATGAATGTAATGGGGTCTATAAATACCCAAAATGGGAGAAATTAGAAGTTACAATAGTGGGGCAAGTGTACCAATAGGGGGATTATAAATTATCTTAGGATAACAAGTTAAATTACTGAGATAATTACAACCAAGGTGAATTGTATTTTTCAGGATTCATTCTCCATCTTCTAGAAAGCTTTTAGAAGGCTTTACTCTAACAATGGAGGTGACACCACTTGGAGTGTCTTCATTGATGAGTGTATAATTATCCCATTCTAGTTCATTTCAAAAATAACAGCTGTATCCTCATCAATTAAGGCCAAATTCTAGATTGGTCCAAAACACAAATTTTTTTATGCACACTCCACATATTTGGACTATTTCTCCTAATATTGAAACCCAATGCCTAATTTTATCTTATGATGCTAAAATAGATAGTTTTCTTGTAAAAATTAGTACTGTATGAGTTAGGATTTTTATCATTTTAGGGAATCAAAATGCAACCTAAATCAGGATTTTATTGCATGTTCCTAAAGTTAACTTCCTAGGCTTCCCAAAGAAGTATACATTGCCCAAATTGGACATTGATAGGGTGGTGAGAAGTCAAGTTGAAACCGAGTGATACGCTGAAATGGTGACCAACTTAACCAAGGATGCTTGGTTTAGACTTTGGTGTGAATGAGGGTGTAGCCAAAAGTTGGCTTGAGGATTGGTGTCCGTCACTTGGACCTCATAAACTAATTAAATAGAATAAATAACTTATTTTATCCTAAACTCATTTATTGCAAAATTGCAAACCAAACTTGCCATTGATGCTTTATGCATCAAGCTTCCCTTCTTCAAAAGGATTTGCCCTCAAATCCTTGTGATTGAAACCCAAGGATACCAATCTTGACAACTTGTTGCACCCCTTAAGAAAACTCATTGTGCTAAGAGTACCACCCTTCTTAAAAACATAGAAGTTGTTGAAGCCTTTAGGGGATACTCCAATAGGATGAACAATCCTTCCAACATTCATGAGACTATTGAAAGTCTCAATATAGTTATCACAACTTAATCCAAGAGAGATTTCCTTATCATTCACAAGCGTGACTTGTGGAGACTCACTTTCAAGGGCAAATGAGTTGAATGATCTTTGTGTCAATAAGCGTGAGAGTTTCACATTTAGTTTGGAACAATAAATGATTTCTTTGTGAAGCTTTAATTTTTGTGGGGTTTGAGGTTGAAGAGGAATTAGAAGATTTAGAGTAAGAGTTTGGTCATGGAAGTTGGGTCTCTCATGAAAAACAATCTTAGGCCAAATTTCAATGGTCTTATAAGAAATAGATACCAAGCATCCATGGGAAGCACATCATAGATAACCTCATTCCTCAACTTGCTCATTGAAAGTGAAAGTACAACTTCCTTAGTGATATTCAATGGGAAAATGGAGAGGATAAGAGTGAGATTGAGGGACAATAGGTAGTATAGCCTCTAAGTTGGGTTCTGATTCAACTTCTTTCTCTTCAAGATCCAAAAGGATCTCATTTTCTTTCTTGACCTCTTGTTGAACCTTGATAGGCCCTTCTTCTTCTTCTTCTTGAACTTGAACCTCCATAGTTTTTTTTCGAAAGAAGGAACTAGTGTAGAATCCATTTGAATGGGAGCTTTAAGGGAGCTCTTATCCATGATCAAGCTTTCTCTTGCTTCGTCAAACCCCAAAATAGACTCATTTTCATCTTGAACCAATATATTCTCTTGGAGAACAATTGATTTCTCTTCCTAGAGTTCTTCTTCAATGAGTTGATATGGATTGAATCTTACATCCATGTGTGACTTAAGCTTACTCAAAGTCTTGATTTTGGGCTTATCTTGAAGAGCTCTCTCCCTCCTAAGACATTTAAACCAATAGTAGGCATAACCTTGGAGTTTTTGCATAGCTATCAAGAAACTCTCTTCATGGGAACATCCTTTAGCCTCAAAATAGAACCCATCGCAAATAGATGGTATGATCCAAACTAATACCATCAAAGCAAGGAGGCTCTTTCATAGTCTTATTCTTTTGAGCTATTTACTTGCTAAGCTTTCTTACTTGAGCTTCTAGCTCAATAATGACCCTATTTATCTCATGGGCTTGTTAAGAAGCATCTCCCTTATTGACCATGGTTGGTACTAGCTTGTAAGGTGGAAAGAGGGAAAAGGACGGAAATAGGGGAAGCACGGATGTGCTAGGGATGACACGGATAAGAAACTGGGAAAAATGAAAGTGGCACGATCCTGCTCAGTGGCACGGGGGGATCATGCCAGATCCCTAGAATAGGAAACAGAAGTGCATGACCAGGTACGGTCATGCTAGGCAGCACGGACTGGTCATGCCAAATTTCTGGGTCAAATTTTCAAAGTGCAAGATTTTGGCACGCACGTGCCAAGAAGCACAGGGTGGTAGTGCCAAATTTTTGGTTTGGTATTTTTGACGGTTTTAACTTTTTTATAAAATTTTAGAGATGTGTTTGGGTTAGGGATTGTGTTTGGGATATAATTAGGGTTCTTTGTGGATAGATGAGAGATTTAAAGAGAGAGAATTAAAGGCAACAATGGAGTAGAAATGGAGGAAACTTTAAGCAAATCCAACACACAGATTGATGGATTTGATGCTTACCAAGATGTAGGAACTTTTTGCTCTGATACCAATTGATGCGAAATAAAATCGTCAATCTCCCAATATCAAAGACAACAAGGATGATTCTTTTGGATTCAATCTCAAACAATCAATAAGATTGTGAGTTTTTACCCAAAGTATGATCCAAATGATAAATAAAACACTTCCCACCAAGCTCCTCTCTTAAAGGCCCATAGCCACCCAAGAAGAACTCTAAAGGAAAGATTCAAAACTTTCCACCAAATTTCCCTTCCAAAATGCCTAAGCCACCAAAGAAAAATTCTAAATGAAAGACTCTACTTACCACTCTTAATTAAAGAGATAAAAAAGTATGCCTTTCCATTTATAATTCAACTTCAAGGTTGGTTTACATGGAGGTAATGGGGTCTATAAATAAGCAAAATGGGGAAAATTAGCTATTATAATGATAGGAGAAGTGTACTAATAGGGGAATTACAAATTATCTTAGGATAATAAGTCAAATTGCTAAGATAATTACAGCCAAGGTGAGCTGTATTTTTCAGGATTTATCCTCCATCTTCTAGAGAACTTTTAGAAGACTCTACTCCACCAATGGAGGTGCCACCACTTGGAGTATGTTCCTTGACAAGTGTATAATCACCCCTATGCCAATTAATTTCAAAAACAATAGTCGTACCCTCCTCAATTAAGGCCAAATTTCAGATTGGTCCATAATTGAAATTTTATGTACTCTTCACATATTTGAGTAATTTCTCCTAATATTAAAATTGAATGCTTGATTTTATCTTGTGAGACTAAAATGGACATCTTAGGGATTAGAAAAACTTGGGCTCACTTCGTTTGGGCTTTTTTAGGTGGGCTAATAACTTGATCCAAATTCAGCAAGTTTTTGAAAGAAAATCAGCACTATATAAGTTGGGATTTTTATCTCTTTAAGGAATTAAAATGAAATCTAACTAGGGATTTTATTGCCTGATCCTATAGTTAACTTTATAAGCTTCCCAAAGAAGTATATATTGCCCCAATTGGACACTAACAGGTGGTGAGAAGCCAAGTCGAAGCTGAGTGATATGCTGGAACGGTGACCAACTTGACTAAGAAGCTTGGTTTGGACTTTGGTATGGATGAGGGTGTAGCCAAGAGTTGGCTTGGGGCTTGGCATCTATCACTTGGACCTCACAACTAGGTGAAATAGAATAAATAATTTGTTTCATATTAAACTCATTTAGTACAAAATTGTAAAACAAACTTGCCATTGATGCTTTATGTATCACTTCTTTTATTCATCTCCCACCAATGTTAGGGCTAGATACCCATTGGATTATGACGATGCATGGTTGTCTTTGGTGAAGATACGGTCTAGAGTGGCTGGGAATATTCCAATATACATTAAGAAAAGGAAATATAACTCAATGTTATATACATAATGAGTTGGAAACCTTGAGAACGCAAAAGGAATAGGGTATTAATGTCCATTGCTGCACAAAATAAGCCTTTAAAGATAAGTCATGATTACTTGCAATTGCTTGAGGATCATGAGGAGATGTTGATGGACCTAATTTGTTCCCCTATTGATATGGATAACTTGGGTAGACCTACTGTCAGCCAAGCACATCAATGGGCTGATAGTTTGATTGTTAGTCAAGCACAACAATCAAGTTCTCAACCCAAATCAGCCAAAGTTTCAACCAAAAAGCCTCCATCCAAGACAACATGTCCCCCATCTCCATTTTCAGGAAAAAGACCCCTTACAAGGAGTCAATCAGACTCTCCCATAAAAAGACGCAATCCCACTACTCCCTCTTCTCCTTCCATAAAAACAACTAGGAGTCAAGTCCATTCACTACTAAAAAACAGCTTTTCCAGCGGATTTTCCGACGGAAAATGACGTTTTTTCCATCGAAAAATGTGTTTTCTGGCGGAAAAATCGACGAACATGTCCCGTAGGAATACGGTCCGTAGACCCACACCTGCCGACGGAATACCTATTCCGTCGGCCCTGACCGACGATCAGGGCGACAAACTGACGACGGAGTTTGAACTGTCCGAAGGACTATGCCGTCGGGCATACCCGGTCAAAGGTGGCCAGGCACACCGAAGGGACCGATGGAAGGTGCCCATTCCGTCGAAAATTTCCGATAGAATGGCCAATTTCCGTGGAAATTGCCGACGAAAAAACGCCATTCTGTCGGCCACTCCTGGTATCCTGTCCGACGGAAATCCTTAATTCCGTCGAAAATTTTGGGAAAATAAAAAAAAAATAATTTGAAAATGTAGTTCCCCAAATACAAATTTACAACCTGCATATACAAACTCAGGCCAACTATATGTTGACCGAACCAAAACCACGACACGTGGTACACAAATCGCAACAACCATAACCACCACACGCGGTACACAAATCGCAACAAACGTAACCACCACATGTGGTTACTTTCATTCAATAAGTATAAATAAACAACCACACCAAATGGACATTATAATAGTATGAAGTACAGTAATAAGCAACCAAAGCAAGGCAACAAATGCAAGAGAATGTAACTGTTCAAATGAGTATCGAGGAGGAAGGGGATGATCAAGGGACATTCTAGTTGAAATAATCCCTGTAGTCATGAGGGCGATCATCATACCCAAGGTTGCCGCTACCATCATCATCATCATCATCATCATCATTGTCACAGGGTTGCGGTTCAGGAGGAGGAGGTGCAGGAGGGACGTAAGGAGCAGCGCGGCGGTGTTGTCGATGGCGCATAGAAGGGCGTGGGCGAGATCCAGACCCAGATGCTTGTTGAGCTCTCATAAACTCACAGAATGTATCTTTTAGACCAGATAATTCCGAAGTGAGTAAAGTCACTTTCTCTTCTAAGTGACGGTTTTTCTCCGCAATCGTACTGAGCTCGTTGTTCAGCTGGGCGACTGATGCTCGCACATCAGGGTCATGATCACGGTCTCGGGATGTCGTTGTGGACTTCACCAGGTGCTTCAGTTTCACCCCTTCTGATCCTAGCCCATACACACGGCCTTTTTTTGTTGTAGTTAGCTTGCACCCACAACTCGATTTCGGATGGGACTTCAGTTGGTTCGGAGCCGGGATCTGTGGAAGATTGTGAGTTTCGAATGTGGTCCCACTTTAATTGGTGCTCCGTCTACAAAATCAGATTCAAAAAAATTATACATTCCAAACATAGCATTCAATCGTGAAGACACTGAGCTGATTTGTTACGCAATCAAGAAGTCATGCAGGTGACTTACCCATCTTTTTTCATATTTTTTGTCCACCCATTTGTTAGCCGCGTCTACATGAGTGTCCTTAAAAAGTTCGAGGTCCGTGACCTCCCTATTAAGCTTCTTCGCCTACACAATAACAGAATACATTAACGTACAGCAGGTGGCTGTAATTGGATAAGGCGTTGGGAAAAATAAGTACAAGACATAATGAACCACGCACTTACCATGCGTCTTCTGTGCTCAGTAAATGGGACCGAACCATATCTATGCAAAGAAGGACCTTTGGTTTGGAAAACTGACAAAATTGGCTCACCTCCTAGCTCCACATTGATTTCCTCATTTCGTCGACGTCTTGTGCGCATTGAAGGCACATTAGCGCCGAAGTAGAATGAAGAAAACTGTGATATCTCGAACACGAGATAGGCTTCGGCCACTGACCCCTCAGGGGATGTTTTGTTTTTAATTTTCTTCTTCAGCCACCCGAAGTACCTACATTAAAATTTTATGAGTGTTTAAAGCACACTTTAGTTTTACATTTACATGTGTGAGGAAATTTGTCAAATGTATTTAACCTTCAAAAGGATACATCCATCGATATTGCACTGGACCCCCAAGGTATGCTTCTTCTGCCAAATGCACAGGTAAGTGCTCCATGACATTGAAGAACCCAGGAGGGAAAACTCTCTCCAATTTGCAAAGGATGATGCGTATATTGCGTTGCATTTCTTGTAACTTATCGACCCGTAACACTGTTGAGCAAATGTTTTTGAAATACTCACTTAACTCAACAAGTGGTTCAAGTACATCGTCTAGTAGCGCACGAAATGCTATTGGCATTAGCGTTTGCAGGAACACATGACAGTCATGACTCTTCATGTTTTGGAACTTTGCAGCCTTCATATCTACGGAATTCCCAAAGTTAGAGCAATAAGTATCAAGCATTGTCAGCTGTTGGGCCTACTTACAGACCCCCTTCCTTTTGTCCAAAGAAAGGACGTACGAAGCCTTTGGCTTCAGTGTCCTCCCGTTAACACCCCGTTCAACATTTAACTCGGTACGATCACACATGTCTGCCATGTCCAACCTCGCCTTCACATCATCTTTTGTTTTTCCCGGAACATCCATGACAGTGTTTATGATGTTGTCGCATAAGTTTTTCTCTATATGCATAACATCCAAGTTGTGATGTAGCAACTGGTCTTTCCAATAAGGTAAATCCCAGAAGATGCTTGTCTTGGTCCAGTTGTGAACATTTTCCTTGAAACCCGGGATTACAAAATCTCCATCCATGGTTACTTTTGGAAGACTACGCACCTCATTCCACAGTTCCTCGCCACTTCTCCTGGATGGAGGGCCCTCTTTCACCACTTTTCCCTTACAAAACACGATGTGGTTTTTCCAAAACGCATGATGTCGAGGCAGGAATCGACGGTGACAGTCAAACCATGATGCTTTGCCCCCATGTTTCAAATGTGTCGCCCTCAACTGATCCATACAAACAGGGCAACTCAAAACACCATGAGTTCTCCATTTAGATAACATTCCGAGCGCGGGGAAGTCATTCACTGTCCACATTAAGGCAGCTCTCATCAAGCAGTTCTGCCTCATGGAAATGTCATAAGTCTAGACATCATCCAACAAAGTTTGGAGCTCATCAATCAACAGTTGCAAGTACACATCTATTTTATTCTTTGGATTTGACGGCCCCGGTATAATGCAAGTCAAGAACATATATGGCGTTGTCATGCACATATCTAAAGGAAGGTTGTAAGGTGTCACAACCACAGGCCACATTGAATAAAAACGGCCAGATTGTGAAAAAGGGCTAAACCCATCAGCACACAAACCAAGTCTCACATTACGAGGCTCAGAAGCAAAATCTAGGTATTTGCGATCAAAATGTTTCCACGCTTCCCCATCTGAAGGGTGACACAGAACACCATCCTCACGCCTATTGTTATAATGCCACCTCATGTGCTCAGCTGTGCTTCTTGAGGCATAAAGGCGTTGCAGCCTTGGTATCAAAGGGAAGTAGAACATTTTTGCATATGATTTTAACTTCTTCCTATTATCGCCTGACTTAATCGGCTTCCATCTTGGCAAATCACAAAACTTGCAATTTTCAAGGGCCGAATCTTCCTTAAAGTAAAGCATACATCCACCGCGGCAACAATCAATCCTGTGCACATCTAAACCCAAACTTCGGACCTTCTTTTTCAACTCTGAGTAAGTTTGGGGCACACGATTGTCTGGCGGACAACTCTCATGCAGTAACTGCATCACCTCATTCATACAATTCTGCGGCATATTGTAATCATATTTGATACTCATCAACCTCACAGCATTGGACAACTCAGTTTGGTTTGAACATCCTTCCCACAAAGGCGTCTGAGCAGTTTGAAGCATATCATAAAATGCCTGAGCTTCTGCATTTGGTTGCTCACTAACTTCAACCTCATTAGTAATAATGACATCGTTCACCATTGCTCCAACACGATCGACAAATGAGTTTGTGTTATCAAAATCCATAGGACTTGTTGGAGCCATGTCATCATACAAGTTTTGTTGGTTACTACTGCCAAGATTTGCATATTCAGTTGGTTCTATCTCCTCATGAGATGTCCAATACCAATACCCCTTAACAAAGCCGTTTTGGTACAAGTGTAATTTAACATCATCAGGTTTCCTATATGCTCTGTTTTCACATTTGGCACAAGGACATCTATAATGCCCATTATTAATGAACTCTGTTTGACACCTTGCAAATTGATTAAACATTTCTACTCCTTCTAAGAACTCCTGCCTATAAGATTTTCTCCCTGACAGAAATCTTTCATACATCCACCTCCGATGGGGTGGTCCACACATATTATCTACTGTTCATCATTGACAAAGTAAGCAGTACATTGGTTACTTTAACAATCGACTTATGCTAAGAAATTTAATTCGTATACAAGTGAACGCATGATGGACTTATCATTAAACTATTTCGTCATACGCTACGATTAACAGGATACCAACAAAAGCACATATATATTACGACAATGAAGTCAGGATATAAACATGTTTCAATGTTTGAAGTGGGAGCCCAAAGTTGTGACATGCACACCGACAATAACGACACTCACAGCAACAATAACGGATTTTTTCCCTTTTCGTAATACATTTTCTCTTACGACCCATTTCCTTCATATTAATAATCCACAAAAATCGATCTCATTAACACACAAATTCAAATAACACCCTTCCCTCAATTCGTACACAGCAACATATACGCACAACTTTTTCACATTTAACAAAATAATATAACCTCATAGTTGCTTACTAATTGTTTTCTATCAATCCTCAACAATAAATACATTTCACAACTAATTATGTTCAATGTCTGTACGAACACATTCTTCACTTCACTATAATTAAGAACACCAACAAATTACTAATAATAGCACTTACCTAACAAATACATATTAATTTTCACACTAATTGCAACATACACAAACCATTATCAACAATTTAACACATATCACATAATCAATCCACTATAATTTACCAAACCGCATGCGACAATCCATACATTTTTAATTTTCCACAACAATCAATTTTCAAATATCACTCAATATAAATCTACCAATCACTAATTACCACAAAACTATCAAAATTATCTCTTCAATTTCACAAATCTACAAAATATTTAGGTTTAAATACTTACTTTAAGAAAACGAAATTTATGGGCCACAAATGGCGGGAATGTTGAGGTCGGCCGGTGGTGAAGAGGCGGCGGCGAAGTGGCGGTGGCGACGCCGGTGGAAGGCACCGGAGCTCGGCGGCGGGGTGGGCGGTCGACGCTCACAACCAACGTCACGCCCACTGACTCGGCGGTGAAGAGGAGGTGGTCGACCTGCGGGGGCGGGCACACGAGGCCGACGAACGGCAGGGGCGGGCACACGAGGCCGACGACCCACGGCAACTGGCGGGGCCGGGGCGAAGAGGGGGGCGAATTTGGAGAGAGGAAGGAGAGAGAGAGAGCATCTGACTCGCGAAAGCCGAGTCGGGGCTTTTTAAAGAGGGGCCGACGGAAATGACCGTCGGGCCTCCTTGTCCGACGGACATGTCCACCGGGACGTCCATCGGACATAACTGTCCGACGGATTGTCCGTCGGACCCCTTAAAAACCAAAAAGCAAGGCGGCAATTTTCAAAAACCGCCGGCCGACGGCTCGTTTCGCTGGAATATGCGCCGGAGATTGAGGCGGACAAGTCCGTCGGACCATTCGAAAATAAAAAAAAACCTTTACGCGGCCAGTTTTCAAAAAAAGGGGTGGCCGATGGGTGTATCGCCGGAATATCCGACGGACGGCCGTCCGCCAAAATATTCCGCCAAAAAATGACCGATTTTTAGTAGTGATTCTCCTAACCATGTCTCAAATAAACCCACTTTTCCTGCTTCAAGAATCTCATCTAAACCTACTTCTCCCACTTCAAGCAGACCTTTAATTAGGAGTTAAGTCCATTCCCCTAAACCTGTCACCCCTTCTCCTACCTCTCCTCCTTTGATTGTCACCACAAGAAAAACCTCTCATGCATCTCATATATCAACAAGACCAATAACTACAAGCCAAGGAAGTGTTACGCTCATTGAACCCTCATTCATTCCCAGCAGGTGCCAACCTGAATTGGTGTAATAACCCAACATTTAATTTCATTATTTAGTTCTAATTCTTTTATTGGTCATATAATTAAAAATAAAGCAACGCAATAAGCTGCACATTTTTTTCAAACGAACCACTGTTGAATCAACGAATTACGATATCGCGGTACTTCAAAGTTCACCAAAATACACATTAATTATATAAAAATAAACAGTCTACCATAAATATGCATTTGTACTCGAACAGGATCGGGAATTATTAGGCCTTAGGCCATTCCTTAACCACTAAGGGAAGAGAGATCGAATCCCAACTGGCCAAGTGTGGCCAAGACCGAGCCAAGCGGAAAGGGGAGGTCAAATTTGATAAGCTAGCATTAGTGGTTGATAAGATTGAGCTCTAATCTATTAGAAAAAAAAAAGAGGAAGGAAATAAGGGAGTTGATATTGCAAACCAAGAAACAAAAAAAAAAGGAGGACATCAGAACCCCTCTGCCTTCTGTTGCTCTCATGGGTGATCCCTCGGTTCCCCTGTCGCTCACCTTCGGTCGAAGGATACAAGTTCCGACACCACCGCTACCAGCCGCCTATCTCACTCTCTCATTCGCTCTTTCTCTCTCTGTTTTGTGCTGGTCTGCCCAGCCGAAATAGAGCACGACAGCTGTTCCGACGGCCACCGTTGGTCGCCGTCGTCGAAAACCCTTCTCGGGATAGCTTTGAAGCCACCTCCACCTTCATCCTCCTCCAGTTCATCCACTTATACCCCACTTAATTACAACCAAGGTAGTCTTCTTCCACTCCTCTTCCCCCCTAAATTCAATTGTATGTGTAACATCCCCAGGTCACTGCTAGCATATATTGTCCACTTTGGCTGAGGCCTCATGGTTTTTAAAATGCGTCTACTAGGGAGAGGTATCCAACCCCTTATAAAGAGGCCTTCGTTCCCTTCTCCATTCGATGTGGGATAAGTCCCCCTTGTTCCCTCATTGGAGCTCAACGTCCTCACTGAGACCTTGTTCCCACTCGAGAGCCCAGCATACTCACCAGGACACCGGACCGGTGACTGGCTCTGATGTGACACCCCCAAGATATGATGCCTGATTATTATCACTTAATCACTTATTTACTCATGATTTGCAGCTGAAATCTTTTGATTGGAGGCGTTACCGCCGTTCCATGACGGAACAAGGCTACCTGAAATTACCTGTAACACTGTGAGTGCTTGGCTAGCTAACGATCAGCAAGATTTCAACTCTTGCTCATTTCTTGCTATCTTCTGGCTTGCCAGGAGGGGAACTATTCACTGATCTCTTACCTAAAACAGAAAATATAAAAATATTTGAATAACGAGCCGAAGCTCAGCATGTACATCCCCGTGCAATAAAATAAGCTTTGGATTTAATTAGTTGGGCGCTCGCATTTCAAAACACTTTATTTTGCAAACAGGAGAGAGGGAATGTGTTAGTAAGTTGATTTGCCAGTTATTATCTGGAAGTGGACCCCTGTTGACGTCTACAACGATCTTGAGATAGGTGCACACTTCCCAAGCCGATCAGAAAGCTTGAGTTGCAGCCGTGCGGGTAAATTAAATGGCATAAGCCCTGGTGATTGATAATTGATGGGGCAACTTGCTTATGTGACAAAACATTGCATAAAATGATTCATTATATTTTGTATATGGGGCAACTTGCTTATGTGACAAAACATTGCATAAAATGATTCATTATATTTTGTATAGCTTGAGAAACGTGTGAGTTTTCGAAGAGCACAGGCAATGTACATACCTGGTCTTTGAGAGTCTTTCTCTATTTTATTGAAAATCGTTTGCTGGCAGCTTAAAGCAACTGCAGTGGCCCCACTTCTGCTCCAAAGATGTTATTTTCTCGATTAGTGTGAGATTAAGAAACTTTATTACAGTTCTTGACTTAATGAATAATTTAAATTCACTCGAATTCTCTTTTTATTATTAGCATAACAATTATTGTTAACTTAATCTGGTTCTATTTTATTTTGTTTTTGTTCCCCTCCTTCATACTGCTAATAGTTGTTTAATACATGTTATGTTGACGTAATGGTATGACTCGTCTTATGTTTATTATTAATGGTGTTACCCCCAGTACCACTCAAATTATTACAGTGAGTTGATTAACATCGACATTTCTTCGCACTTATTAGAATTAGTGACATTATCAATCATTGTTGTTGTTGTTGTTGTTGTTGTTGTTGTTGTTGTTGTTGTTATTATTATTATTATTATTATTATTATTATTTATTTCTTTTTTTACTTCACTTTTGGATATAAAAACATCCTTAGTAGTGTATTAATGAGCATTTTTTTTGTTATTCCCTTATTGGGTGAATCACCGTTAAGCTTTAACCTTAGATTTCAACGCGGTTTAGATGAGATCAGAGCCTTGGGCTGGGGTCCAAGATCAAGTCGCAATCATACGATTATCTAGATCTTATAATTCAATTAACCCCATACTTACCCACACGCTTCTTTTAACTTTTAAGGTTGCTATATCATCTTCTTCTTTTCGCTTAAGTATGCCCAAATACTTAGGTAACATTAATGAAGCAACCCAAATTTTTAAGTTCAACTTCATCCAACCATTAAAGCACATAATTAGGCTTGAGCTTTATCCAAGCACGTAGCCCCAAAAATCACATGCTCATGGTCATTACCTACATATAATTAACATACAATTCTCATTAATTTCACTACATGCCCAATTAGCATCACTTAAAACTATTTACTTAACATTTTTCCAAAGTTTATATTCTTATTCAAAATATAACCCTTAAATCCTAAACCACCATACTTATGGTTACAACACAAGGACATCATACACATACGTGCCCTTTTTTTTTTTTATTATCTACATCATTAGAATTCATCCAAAATTATAAAATCATAACATCAAGTTTGAAGTTCAATCAAGTATCTAATATAACTTCCATGTTCATGGTATCACCCCCAAATATCCAACATGTTTTTATCTCATTATGTTCAACTCAAGTATTCAATAAAATCAATCTAAACATCATTAAAACATTATAAATAAGGAAAATTTCACACTCAAATATCCAACCTCCATCACCATGTTCATCCAAGCACTCCAACACCATCAACACATGTAACCTGATAACCTTATCGAATTATCCATTAAACTAATCTAAACACCATTAAATCATCATAAACAAATTAAAATTCAAACATAATTTCCAAACCCTCTCTCACCACATTCTTCCTAATTCCCCAAATTCACAACTCAATCCCAACACCCACAATAATCCAAGAAATTTTCAAATAAATACTCATTAATGTTGATTACACCATTTACTACAAAAATTCAAGCATAAACATCAAGACCCCAAATTATGCAAAGTTAGGGTCCACACCTTCTGAGCAAGACAAATCGGGAGAGAGAAGAGTGGGTGGTTGTGGGCTTGTTGGCAGCGGAAACAGTGGCGAGGGGCGTTGGACGACTGGGCACAGGGGCGAAGAAGAACAGAGCAGGGGTAGCGAAGGGGGGGTCCGGGCCACTGGGGAAATAGGGGAGTTTGGGTTTTGTTTTTCTTTTTGTTTTGTGATTTGTTTTGTTTGGAGTTTGGGTATTTTAAATTTAATTAATTCTTTTTCCCTTTTTCTTTCCACCCTTTTATTTTTTGACACTTAATTGTTTTCTACATTTTTCTTTCTTATCTTTATCCAACCTATTTTATTTTATTTGTTATATATACATATAGATAATTAAATTAATATTTTGGCTAAAGCTAATAAATGAAATTGCATATCTTTAAGGTGTAAAAGTTTGGGCAAAATATTTTCATTTTTGAGTAATGCCTCACTCCTTTTTATAAACATCACTTATCTTATTATTATTACTACATTGTTACTATATTTGTTCGTTTATTATTATTACTACTACTTTACAAATTATCCCCTTGATAGTTAGGCTAATTTTTACTCCACGGGCATTCAAATATTTATTAGCACTTGAATGAATTATTTAGAAGCATTACGAGGTCCATTTTGACGCCACGTCATCGTTTCAACCTGAGATGCACAAATTTTTGAAAGACTGCAAATTTTACTGTATAATCTAAATTATGTGTGGAAATGTTTTGTAAATTTTCATGAATTTTGGATGTGTATTTTAGGAGTTATGAATTTTTGATTGGAACTGCGCTGTTTCGGTGTATAGTTTCAGTTACCGCTTTAATTATTTTTGAATATCTGCTCTGCCAAAAATTACGAAATAATTACTGTAGATTCCTCATGAGATTATGTGGTTTCTTGTAAAGGTTTGTGATTTTTTGTTGTGTATGCTATAAGTTATGAGTTTTTGAGCTTAATTCTCAAATTTTTGATAATTTCAGCTTACTGTTTGAATTTCTGGGAACTCCTGACCTGGATAAAAATCTTGAAAATTTTATTTTATAATCTGTATATCATTTTTCAATTTTATGAAAAATGGCGTGAGGATTAGATGTGTATTATTTGAGTTATGAATTTTTAAACTAAATTGTCTTGTTTAGTGTAATTATGGATTATTTTTATGTTTAATCCATAAATTAGATATGAAAAGGCCATTGTTGAGCTTCCTAAATATTTCAATTGTGTGATGAATTATAGGAAGTTTGTGAAAACAATTTGAAGTTGGATTATGTCTTGGGTGTGTGACGTGAATAAAAGTTTCTTTGAAGTTAATAAGTTATGGTAATATGAGTACGACATAACTAAATTGCATTTTCTTGGGGAAAGAAATCATAACTTACTTAGGGCTATTACAGTTACGTTCTAGAGCTATGACCATAGAAGTAGTTGTCTTTGTGGTTGGAGCTGTGTGGGTCGTTGGTTGGTACCTTGAGTGGGCAATGTCCGGTCTGCCAATTGGCTCCTCAGTTTGTGTTATTTGAGAGCTGTGTGGGTCCTTGATTTTCCAGAATGTGAATGTGACTCCACAGTTTGTGTTTTGAGGGCATCTACGTACTCTAGAGTGTTGGGTCTCTGGTTGATACCTTGAGTGGGCATCGCCCGGTTTGCTAGGATGTATTTGTGACCCTTGTGTTTATGACAGTTCTTTGTGTAGGTCATGGGTGGATTTCCCCAAGTTAAAGAACTCCGTTAACCTAAGAATATATGATACATTATACAACTGGTTTTTGGCTTGGATTTGGAATATTTTGTGAAGTTTTGAGAACTTTGTTTTTATGAATGTGTTAGTTATGGTTATAGATGAGTCATTAGTTTAACGTAGAAAGTTTTGCTTTCCTTTGGACTCTAATGAGGACTACGAGCCCAAAGGGCATGGTTAGTATGGGACAATCATGGTTAGTTTAGTGAATATACTAATAGCAGAGCTTGTTTAAGGGCTTACGTGAAAACCATGGTCCTTAAATCGTACCTGGTATGGGATAGGTATGACTAGGTTAACTAATTACCCGTCTTATGCTATATATATAAAGGTATGTGTTTGTTTCCTGTTTCAAAAGCATGAGCATGTTTCATGTCACATTGTACGAAATGTGCTATGTTTTGATGCTACGCTTTAATTCATTATGATATATGTTTTATGTGATTACTTGCGAACCTAATAATGTGTAAAGTGTAACAACAGGGAATGTAAGGGTTATTCATTGGGCTCGGGGAGCTCATGACCTCACCATTTTTTCAGGTTTTGTAAGATAAAGGAAGCCACAAGAGCATACACGGGGCTAGGGTAAGATGCACTTTGTAGAGATTTAAGCTGAGGATGCATAGCTCGTTTATGCTATGTTGTGGATTGGGTTTCATAAGTACAAGCATGAATGTATTTTTGGGATGGCACATATATAAGAATATTATGGATATAGTTTATGTATGTAAATGCATGTATTAGAATCACTCTGCCCAAACTTTAGTAAGATTTCAATAAGAGCATCCGCTGCACTCGCCTATTAACAGGTTAATCAAAGTTAAGAAGTTTAGAGAGCATTGTGGGTGTTCTTAATCGAACATTCATGGCGGTGACGCGTCTGTCCCCTTTCGGGCGGGGCGTTACAATATGGCGAATAATATGAGTTACTGGTGAATTGTTCTTGTTGTATAATAATTATTGGTGCTAATTGACTGAATAAATTAGATGATAGCAAGTTAATTGAGTGAATTGTGGAAATTATGATGAAGTGAGAATTGGGATACATGTAGATACAAGTAGGCCTAAGCTTGATGTTATGAGGACAAACTTTGAGCATATGGGTGGTGCTATTGTGAAAGTAAATTAGAATGGAGGTATGTTTATCTAATTGAGGGTAATTCATATTTAAGAAGTTGAGTGGAGGTTCTTGAATAAATAGGAAAATACATGAAGATGAAGAACTTATGCCTTGTATAGATGTGAATTTACTAGAGGATGAATGGGGTTTAGTAAAAAATATTCTTGGATAATAAACCAACCAATGTTTAATGAAGGTGAAGGCCTAAGAAAAAATTAGGTTGGAAAAAAAAAGTAAGCTAGGCAAACTACTTGAATTGGAGGTTAGAAATGATAATAATGAATAATAAGTTCATGACGTTCTTGCATGCATAAAGGGCTAATTCAAGTGATTAACAGATGTGGTTGAGTTAATTGAACCCATGTGGGGCTTAAAGAGACAAATTCAAGATGGAGATGCACAAATCAAACAACCCCTTTGATAGATGGAAAGAGGGGTAATTTAAAATTTTAAGTCTGGGGAAAGGTAAGCAATATAGGCGCTTGGGGTTTAAGGTCAAACAGGAGAGCAATAGGCCATAAGAGTAACTGATCAATTTTGATTGAGCAACTCCAATGAGTATATACTAATAATGCACTCAAAAGGTCATATCGTAATTAGAAGAAGGGAGCATTATTATCGATTGGTCACAAGAATAATACTAGAAGAGCAGAAGGATCGCATGAGACATTCCAGAACGAAGTTTAAACTATTAGTCCATTAGTTGTAAACTTTGACAATTGAAAATATGTCGATATTATAGAATAAGGACTTACCTAAATAAATACTTGAATCGAATCATACAGGAAGAAAAAGAAAGAAAGCAATAATTGGTTGCCGATACGTTATTACCTGTACCCTTTAAAGACGTTTAAGTTTATCTTCACTAATACTAGCAAGTTTGTATTCGGCCATTGGAATCCTTAGGACCTATTTCAGTGTTCATTGCTTAATGAGCCATGTTCAGTGTTTATAAGTATCTGCTAGTAGACTTCATTGTTGGGCCCTTCCCTTTAAACGGGAAGTTCATAGTTCATTGTTATTGCCATGGTTGTTGTTCACAAATGTGTTGTCCTAATCCAGACCAAATAAACAATTAATAATTATTTATTTAAAACAATGCTCCTCAAAAGATATTTACAAAGCATTGTTTTAACGTAGCGCGCGCTCTTACCAACTCATTATGGAAGCTTATTTGACTGTACATTGGGTAGTGTATTGAGCAATCACTCATCTTTCTATGGTTTTGTGTTTTCAAACTGTTTTAGGAAAGGAGAAACAAGTTGTGGCTAAGCAGGAACCTGTAGAGACTAAAGGCCCAAGGGATGTGGGTATAAGCAGTGACTATTAACTTTCCCTTGTAGTTAGTTATTTTGCGGCTTGTGAAGCTTAAATGCCATGAAAATCTCATTTGGATATGGTTGAACAAATGTATGATGCCCATTTTGGTATGTCTAAGGCAACCTTAGACCCTATATATTGTGAATATTGTATTGTGATTAGTAAATACTTTGCGTCTAGTCAACTCCAATGCTTAATTGCAGCCTTGTCCCTCCAAGATGGTGGTAATGCCCTAGCTTGGTAGTATTTTCCATTAGGGGTGTTCATGGTCCGGGTACCCGAACCAAAAGGAATTTCGGTTCGGGTACCCGAAATTTCGGGTCGGCATAATGGTGAACCGTACCCGAAATTCGGGTACCAGGAACTTTTGGTTCGGGTTTTTGGTTAACCAATAACTCAACTTTTTAAAAATATTTTTTTTTCCTATTTTGTCTAATAATTTCTTTTGTTACCCAAAGTGAACTAATACTTGATATTATCACATAATGTGACAATATCACACAGTACGTTAGTATTATTCACATTTCAACAACTTCACACCTCTATAAGACATAACCTTACTAACATCATATTCATGCTGAAACCATTGTTCGGATGCAACAAAGTCATATAGAAGACCTAGACATCTAAACAAAATAATGCAACAAAGTAAGAAACTCAAAGTTCTTGTCTTCATGGGGCTTGGGGATATGTCACTTACAAAGTCTTTAGGGAAGAGAAAAATAAAAAAATAAAGTTATCGAAAAGAATATAAAATTAAAAAAAGTTTTGGGTTTTCAGGTACTCGAAATTACGAAACATTCGAAACGTATCCAAATCGAAAACCATAAAATTTACCGGTTTGGGTACCCGAACCGATAAATTTTAAATATTTCGGTTTGGATACCCAATATTTCGAGTCAGTTCGCAGCTTTTTGGTTCGGGTTTTTGGTTACGGATAGTTTTGAACACTCCTATTTTCCGCTGACTTATAATGCTTATAAGTACAGGTAGTTAATAGGTGATTAAGTTGGGGCGTTACAATTAGTCACTGTTGACATTGGGTTACAAGGGCTAGAGGCATACGACTTAAGATTGTTGAGCCAACCATCCACCATTGATAAGCATGATAGTGATCTTGGTAGAGATTATGAGAGAGTTTTAGGGGCTGATAAGGTAGACAGTGAGGGAGATGTTGGTGAAGCAGAAGTGTCTGCTAGTGATAGTGATAGTGATTATGATGAGGGTAAGGACTCAGAAGGGTCTGATAAGGATGCTGAGGTGTCTTTAGAAGAGGAGGGGAAAGAAGAAGAAGATGACATTGACAATGATTTGGTCTGGGATGAGGATGTCAGGGATGGTGAGACTCCCAAGTGTAATTTTGCTAAAGCTTACTTCATTGATGATGATGAAAACTGGTGAAAAATTGCTTTAACAAGATGTATAGGAATGGTCAAACATGGTCTAGGAATAGAGAATACAAAATCTCAGTGGCAGTGGGTGATATGTTCGTTGACAAGAGCCATTGGAGTGAAGTGCTTAGAGATTATGCTATTCAAGAAGACTTCTCATTGAGGAGGATAAAAAATGATAGTTTGAGAAACATTGCAATGTGTAAAAACCTTAATTGCACCTAGAAGATTCATGCCTCCCCACTCCCTAATAGTGTGAAATGGTAGGTTAAATCTCTTGAATGAAAGCATTCTTGTCCCAGGATTGGTAGAAACCCACTGGCTTCTTACTCTTGGATTACAAAGACATTGTACAGAGAGTACAAAGTAAAGCCTGAAATGGAAGTTGCTGATTTACAGAACTTGTTAATGGAGAGATATGGATTGGATTCACCGGATTGTATTGTGAGAAGAGCTAAAGGGTTGATAAGGGACTGGGTTGAAGGCAAGCACTGTGATTCTTATTCCAGATTGCCAGAGTATATTAAGGAAATAAAGGCAAAGAATCCAGGATCTATATCTTCATGCATATCTCAAAATCTAATGGTGCTCAACTTTTCAGGAGTTTTTCATCTCATTTAAGGCAATGATTATTGGTTTTCTAAGGGGATGTCGGTCATTCATTGAGGTGGATGGTTGCTTCTTGAAAGGGCCTTACAAAGGGGTTTTATTGGTTGCTATGGCACTAGATGAAAACAATGGACACTTTCCATTAGCATATGCAGTTGTTCAAGAAGAAAACAAGGCCAATTGGTTGTACTTTTCCAGAGCATTAAAAGTGTGTTTATCAAATGAAGACACTTCCAAATTTACATTCATATCTGACAAACATTCAGTTAGTATATCTACCTTTTATGCAAACTATTGTATTGTCCTATTATGCATGAGTAATTTCATAATGTACTATCTATGCAACTTTCTATTCTGGGGTTTGTGCCTGTTTGATGATTTTTTTAACCTTTTTTTTTAACATCCTCTTTAGGTGTGAAGCTTCACAACCTATATTACACTGCAGCTAATGCTTACAATCAGTTTGTCCATCATGAAGCCATGGTGGCTATTCACAAAGATAGTCAGGCTGCCTACACTTGCTTTATGAAAGAACCCTTAGAACATTGGATAAGGTATACATTTGACCCTAGCATTAAAGTGCCAAACAATACTACAAACTTTATATAAAGTTTCAATGCCTGGATTGAGAAGTTCAGATACAAGCCTGTTATGTCTTTGCTTGGGCATATAAGGAAGAGGTTCATGCCTACCATAACTAAAAGATTTAAGGCTTGACAAGAATGGTCTAGGAAGGTATGTCCTAGGATTAGGACTATGCTGTTGAAGCTAGAAATTGATAGCAGATATTGTATTATCACACATACTAAAGGGGGGAGTTTAACGTTCTTAATGGAATGACAATCTTCACAGTTAATCTCACCAGTAGGCATTGTGATTGCATGGTTTAGAATATATCTGGAATCCCATGTAAACGTGACATAAGGTGCATTATCAGGGATAGAAAAAATGTAGAAGATTTTGTGGATGATGCATAGTCCATTGACAAGTACAAACAAGTCTATGATGTAATGATGCACCCCATTCCAAACCCAGTTTTCTGGAAGCATAGGGACATGCCTAAGTTAGGGCCACCACCAGTGAAAAACAGAGGACCAGGAAGGCTTGAGACAACTAGAAGAAAAGATGTGACTGAGAGAAAATGGAGTTTTCGGATTGTTTTGTGTTCGTTTTGATAATTCTAACCCTTGGCTGAAATTTTATCCTTCCACAAGATCTTTTTGCTAATTAAAATTAGGCTCAAATGATAGTAATTAACTTAATTTAATCATACCAAAATTTTCGGGCCAAAATTTTAACCCAAAATGAATCGGGTTGCAAATCGGGCCCAAATGAATTGGGCCGAACTTCATGAATTTGAGCCCAAATATTTATGCACGGCTAAATGTTAAATTTTTATGACATTATGAAAAATAATTTAATGCTCAGTAATAATCATTGAGGCCTAATATCGATTCACCTGAAATTTCAACGAAACTTGAATTAACAATCAATGAAACTTGAATAGCAAAATGGGACTCAAATGAAATATCCCCCAGCCGGGATGATTAAATACGATAAATGAACGCGAAGAATTTAAATGGCATAAGGTAATTCGGTAAATATATAAATTGAGTGTAATTGAATTAATAAACATGATTTGGTTAATCAAATAACCATGAGTGGTTAAATCCATAAACTTGATAAATTAAATGAATAAACACGATTAATTAAATAAATAAATATGATTTAAATAAATAAATATGGGTTAGGGTCGGGTTATTACCGTCTTCCCCTCTTAAAGCGTTTCGTCCTTGAAACTTATGACACTTGCCAAATGTATGCAATGCCATAAAAATAAAATAAAATAAAAAATAAAAAAAACCACATACACACATAGGTCATCGATTCCCGTTGCTTCCTTCTAAAGAGGTATAATTTGCCTGATGTACTCCGACTAAGGGTGTCTACGTATTGTATAACTGCTTAATCTCATGTTTCAGTAGTAGATCTGGATACTTCTCATATAATAGCCGCAATGAACTCAATTACTATGATCCAAAGTTGATATTCTCTTCGACAGAAAAGAACCTTGTTACTAGTGAGGAGGTGCTCACTATTGATTCATCACCTTGTCCACCAATGGAAACTGTTGTATACCCTGATAAGTATTCTGATACTATTACGAGCTATAAAACACATTATATACGTGTTCGGGTTCAACATGTAGGTGCAGCCAACAAGCTACAGGATTTAACCTTTCAATGAATCATAAGACCCCATGTAACTAGCCCCTACTTGTCCTTGGATAGTCAGTCTCTTACTACTTTGATTAGAAAAGCCTTTTGAAATACTTCATAACCCATTTGAGACTTTGGTTATTTCTTTATTTTTCCAGCACAACTCTTTTGTCGACCTTGTATCACCTCAACATGTACTTGAATTTTTCCTCTTCATGCTTGCTTGGGTTAGCTCTAACCTTATACTCAATGTTTCTTCTGGCTAACTCCAATATAATTAGGCAGTGCTTGAGATTATGCCCTTATCAAAATCTCCTCATCAGATATTCCTAATACCTTACATGATCTCCCCTCATCAGACTACTCAAGGATCTGCTCTCGAACAATAATGGGCAATGAAATGACCATGGATAGGGATGAGAGTGATGAAATTCTTAGCCAAGTGAATCATTGCATACAAAAGAAATGAACAATGATATTAGAAAAGATTTATAACGGAGGGATTCATATGGGGGGTAGAATAAAGATAAAAATAAGTGTATCAGGAATTCTGAATTATAATGCCACAAGAATTGTGGTTTCTAAATATGGATCATAAAGGGTCCAATAAATAATCAACCAAGGAGAAACATGGCATGGTTATACTCGGGTTTAACTGATGAATTGAAAACAAGATGACAAGTAACTGAGCTTCAACTAGGTGACTTTATAGCCACAAGGAACAAGATAAGTGCAATAGATAGATGGGACAAGCAATGTGCAATAAATAGATACATAGATTGGATAAGCAAAGTGCAATAGATAGACAACTAGAGTGGACAAGCAAAGTGTAATGGATAGAAAAATAGATTGGATAAACAAGCAAGGTCTAATGAATAGATAAATGGATTGAATAGGCTGCAGTGGAAACATGCATTTTCTCATATGGAGCCAAGTTAAGTACGACAATAAGATTAAATAAGTATTACTAAAATTCACTTATGAGGATATAAGATATAGGTGTGAGAATTGCAAGTGCCATAAATAGATCAATAGATTGAACCAGTAATATACAATGGATAGATCAATAGATTGAACAAGCAAAGTACCAATGGATAAGTAAATAGATTGAACAAGTGACTTGAGAAACGTGCATTTGCTCATATAAAACCAATTCAAGTCCAGTAATAAGATTGAACAAAAAAGCTAGAGTTTACTTAGGAGCATGTAAGGTATATGTGTGGGAGTTGAAGTTCAAAATAAGAAGAGTAGGGGGATTATGACAATCGCAATCACCCACACCAATGAGAGTTGAATTACATTATGAATTCAGAACAAGTTATACGAGCGTATTATTATGAATAAATGAGATCTAAGGTAGATGTGTGAATCAGCTCTCAATGGAATGAACTACAACTCATAATCATGAAATAAAGATGGTGAAGGTCAAGAGCATTGGAATGTTGACAACCATATAAAGCTGAACAAAAAATGTATTGCACATTTAGCAATGGGTTTGCAAAGACATGGAAGATCACGCTAATAGAAAATATCGCGTTGAAAAGCAAGGGAGATTAAACAACATTGGATAGTATCAAGTTTTGAAGATGTGACAAGCAAACAATTTCAAGAATTACTATAAAAGCGCATTCTTGCAAAAGACAAACTATGGTTGCATGGTTTAGGTGTGATATCCAGACCTCAAATCATTTCTGGAAAAGACTTCTGTTGTTGGCAGTTAATCCAATAAATCATTTGTTCAAGGTATAGGGCACTTGTTTTTTATAATGATCTTATGCAACTCTCTGTACACAGTACACAACCATAAGATTCTGTCTTCTTTCTTCACACATATAAAACTAGGGTTTCCCATAAATCATTTTGCTTTACTGGGTAGCAAGGAGAGATCTTCTTTGTGTATTGACCTTAGCACTTCCTTTCAAAGAGTTCCCTCATCACATGCAAAGCTCCACCATTTGAAGAGCATAGTTGCATTTTTCAATACCAAATCATCTATCCTTAGGCCACCTTTTATTTTAGGTCTCTTTATCACTTTCCATCTCATAAGGGCCCACCATTCATTTCATCCTTTCCAAAGAAACCTCCTCCGAATTTTTAATGATTTCAGCTACAACTTTCTTTGGAATCCTAAAGAATGAAAGATAGTATAGAGGAAGAGTATTTAGTATAGCCTTGATTAATACTAGTCTTCTTACTCTTGAGATGCAGTTTGCTTTCCATGATCGCAGCCTCTTTTGCACTTTATCAATGATGTATTTCCATGATGAGAATTTTCTTATCTTTGCCCTTAAAAGAACACCTAGATAGGTGATTGGGAGCTACACTAATGTGCAATCTAACAACTGAGACACATTATGAGCCCCTAATCATCCTTTCACAATACTATAAGCCCTGATTTGCTGTAATTGACACCTAGCCTTGTGAAGGATTGGAAGCTTAAAAGAACTTTCTTCACATTTTGAAGGCGTGCTTCATCTGCCTTACTAAAATTGAGTGTGTCATTTGCAAACTGTAAATGCCTGATGTGGATGTTCCTACAACCTATTTCTAGCCTCTTACACATTCTAACCTGTACAGCTCGCAGCATCATTTTATTCAATATCTTTGCCATTAACACAAATAAAAATGGAGATAAAAGATCTCCTTATCTGATACCCCGTTCCATTCTGAATGGTTTGCTAGGAGCACCATTGAACAATATCGAGATTGTTGATATTGTTAGACACGCTTTGATCCATTTTCTCCATTTGTCCCCAAACCTATTGCCTGCAAGACTATATCCAAGCTATCCCAACCTATGGTATCATAGGCCTTTCAAAAGTCTAATTTTAGTAAAAATTCATTCTTTTTCTATTTTTTTAACTAGTTTACCACCTTATTTGCTATTAGTGCACCACCTAACATGTGTATGTCTCTTACAAAGGCAGTTTAAGTCTCACCTACCAAGTGAGCCAAAACTTCTCTTAGCTTTCTGCTAAGAACTTTGGCTATCACTTTGTAAATACTTCCCACCATTCTAATTGGCTTGTAATCTGTCACTTCCACTGCATCTTTCTTCTTGGGAATGAGAGTAACCCAAGTAGTATTAAGTGCCTTGGATAAATATCCGGTTTCAAAAAATTGTTGGATAAAGGTACTGAATTCTTCCCCTATAATTCTGCAAACATGCTTTATGCATTTTAGATTGAACCCATCATATCCAAGGGCTTTTGTAAGAACACAACTCAACATGACTTTAATTTCTTGTTATGTCACTAGCGCCTCCAAGTCTTGGCACAGCTACTCCGTGAGTTTGTTTAGACTCAAGGATGAGATATCAAACCTGGTATTATTATTCTTCTTGCACAGGTTTTTAAAGTGATTTACTAGGGTTGTCCTTAGTGCATAGGCATCAATCAATTCCTTTCCATTAAGTATGAACTTCTCAATTGTTTTCTTTTTTCTTCTCATTGATGTCAGCAGGTGAAAGTATTTGATGTTCCTTTCCCCTTCCTTTAATATCTTACACCTAGATAGTTGTTTCTTATATATTTCCTGCCTTATCATCCAAAACCATAACTGAGATTGCAGTGCACTTCTTCTCAACCAGTCACATTCGTGCAGTTCAGTCACTTGGGCATTTTAACCTATCTTTGCAACTCATGTTGATATGCTTCAATTTTTTGGTCAATATGGCCAAAGACATCCATAATCCACTTCTTCAGTAGTGTCTTGATTGCCGTTAGTTTAGCATCCAGTGATAGTCCAGCAAGTTGTATCCATTCCTTCTTCAATATACTAATGAAGCTTGGTTCCTAAAGCCAAACATCGAGGGATCTAAATGGTGCTGGTCCCCAATTAACATTTATGGTTCTCATGATGATGGGGTAATGGTATGACAATCTCCTCTCTTAGCTAAAAGTTTTGAGATTTTTGAATCTCTGAACAACTTCTGTATCCACCAATATGCAATCAATTCTACTTGTTGCATTCATCTCATCCATGTGTATGCTTGGTTGATATCCAGGTCTATGAGTTGTAGATCCTGCATCAGGTCTCCAAATTCCCCCATACTTCTCGTTTGAGATACTGCATCCCTTCTTCCCGATGGGTGAAAAAATTCATTGAAATCTCCCATCAAGATTAAAGGGAGGTGGAGATTGACTCTAAAATTCCGTAGGTGATTGCACATATCCAACTATTGACCATGATCGTTTGTGGCATATACTACACAAATTGCACAGTTAAAGTCCTCTTGCATAAATGTTCCCAAGATGCAAATCTAGCTATGCATGGTGATATATCTACTCATGCTTAACGAATCTTTATCCCATGCATCAATTAGACCACCTAAATTTTCATTGACTTGAACGTCTATCCACTTAACATTTTGTTGGCCCCAACATTTCCATATGTCCCAGTTATCATGATTATTCTCAACCAATCCTATAAATTGTAGGCTACTCTCCTAGATTAGGTGTTTAATGCATTGCTTTTTCAGGTCTGATCTCACTCCCCTATTGTTCTCTGTAGCTACTTTCTTTTTCTCCTATCCTCTTTGTTCCTTCCTTACTAGAGCTAATTTTGGGCTCGAGTTACTGCTGAATCCCAATTGTTTTTCAAAGTTATTTTGATTCGTTCCAAGGTTGCGCTTTTGTTCTCCACAACTTTAAGTCCCAATATATTACCCACTTCTAATGCCTCCTTTGCTAGCTATTTGATGCTTTCTGAAGATTACTAGCTTGGGAAACTGACATACTCCTCTTTATGATTCTCTCCCATTCTGGTCTTCTTTTTTCTTACCTCTTTTTCATGCGATGTTTTGCTCTTTCTGCCCTTTCTCCTTGAGCATTGTTGAGGGTCAATTTGGATCTTGAATCCTGGAGGTTGTTGTGGCTATTCACTTCTTTGAGGTTCCTCATTTTTTAAACTTTGGGATTTGTTCCTATAATGATGACAAGATTGCTTCTCGAAGCCTAGGGGTTGCAAAGGACTACTGCCCTCGTCCTTACTTTGTGCACTAGAATCTAGAGTGAGGAATGGTTGAGTCGTCTTTACTAAATCCTCAGTGTAACCATTAAGGCTAGCTATTTTGGCTTTTGTAGAGGAGTTACTGTTATCTTCAATGTCATCTCTCGGCCTTCCTTCGGCATTTGAACAATTTGTGCTTTCATCTTCTTAGGAATGCATCTTATTAGTATTTCCCTAATTACATGTTGCCATCCCATAATTTTTTTCCACGTCGTCCTGCATTTCATCATTCTCTGTTGCACTAGTGTTGGACTTTACTGCTTCCATGGAAGGCTTGATTCCATGATATCGCATCACATATTTATACAGGGATAAGGATCCCACCTCCTTGATCTTAACTTTGTATCTTACATCTCCAAGAGAAAGTATCAACTCTGTATCAGTTGTATTAAATGTATCGGTTTCAATAAGTATTCACATTGTCTCAAAGGAGTTTGGTTTTTCAACATTCTTATCCAGACACACAGTTCTTCCCATAATTCTACTATTTGGATGAAATTATCCTTATACTACCCAATTGGTGGCACTCCCAGTATTTCAATTCATAGTATGTGTGTGCTGCATGACTCATACTTATCCCATTTCTTGATATCATTAAGCCATTGGGATAAAACTTGAGAGTCTTTTAAGGCTTCCTCCAAATTTTGGCTTGATTTATAGGTGAGGATAAACTTGAACTTGCTCAACGCAATACATCTTTGAACATCTTCCATAATATCTTAATGTGGTCATGGTTAGTATGTTGGGCTCCTAGGGATTTTCGAATGTGCAAATCAGACTTCATTGCAGCCACTCCATAAGGTTTTCATTCACCTTCACTTGTACATATTGTACTGTTTTCTCTCCTTCTTGACTCAATCTAATAACTCCATGTGGTTCCTTTCTTCTTCCAAACTTGTTTAATGTTTTGAGGTGCCTTGTTTCTGTTATCTCTTAGTCTGTTCCTTTCATCATCTCCCTTTTTACCCCTTTTAAATATGGTTAAATTAACTCTAATTTGCTGACCTATGATGGAGTAATTATTAAACATTAATTGCTTCTCACTGCATCCTTTTTTTTACAGAATCTCACAAACTCATACCTCATATTACTTTTCCTTCCTTTCCTCAATGGTATGTGGACATCGCTTACTCTGTCAGCTCTAGAAAATACTCCTCTTAGCCCATATGAATCTATTTGGAGAGGGAGATTGCCTACAAATACTGAATATTCGTGCCTTACTTTCCAATATGTCTTCGAACCCCTTGATTGCTTCCTCCCCTTTTCCATTTTTTCGGCTAATTTGTCCACAAGTATCAATTTGTCTTCTTTTGGGTATTCTCATTTGTGTTTCTTTCATGAGTGTTGCTCTCCATATTCGTGCTTCATAATGTCATTTCTTAAATATATGTTACAAACGTTATAAAAAAAGGGCAACACATGTGTACATTAAAGGAGCATCAAATTGGGTGTAAATCATATCAGGTATGTAATTTCAGACTTGATTTCAAAAGTTGCAATATGCTAGATTCAAGAATGGTACCTGATGAGAGTTGAACTACCCCTCTAAATTTAAAATTCATAGCTAGTTTACTAAAATTAAATTCTAATTTCAAACACTTAATAAAGCTATAATAATCTCTAAATTTAAAATCAAAATCCAACAGCAACAACAACAACTCCTAGTGTAGGTCACACATGCAAGTGTCTAGGGAGATTCAGATGTAAGTGGCCTCATTCATGCCAGTATTGCCCGCATAGATGTCGATTCTAATAGACCAAAAAAAATGACCAAACATTTTAGAATTGAAAATCTTTTGATACAAAAGGGAGCAAAAACAACAAAACCAATAATTAGTATGTTATATAAATAGAGGAGACAAGTACGACATAATAAATAAATAAAAAGCACTAAGTTATATATATATAGTAACAAGTATAAATAAGATCAGAAATACTTCTAGCATACACAAGTACTAGAAACGTGTGATAAGTAAAAGCAAGAACCACACATAAATATTTCCAATACCCTCGAGATCTAAGGGACGGGTGAGTATCAAACTATCTAAAATTTACAACATCAATCGCACACCTCTATAGCCTCCTTTCCTGAGTCATGTAATCCATTAATCTTAAATTTTGTAAATCGTGCCTAATCACTTCATTCAAACTCTTGCTTGACCTGCCTCGACCTCTTTTACAGTTTGAAAGGGTAATCCTTTCACCTCTTCATTGGAGTATCTACACTCCTCCTTACATGACTAAACCATCGAATTATAACCTCTCTAATCTTATCCTATGTGGATACCACTCATATATTTTTTCTAATCACTACCTCTCTGATCCTATCCAATCCCATGTGCCCACACATCCAGCGAATCATCCTCATCTCAGCGATGATCATGCTCTGGACTTAAGTCTTCTGGATTGCAAACACTTCACATTATATAATAAAGCTGGTCTAATAACTATACAATAACTCTCCCCATCAATTTTAGTGAGATCTTCTTATTGTACAACACCCTTGAAACATTTTTCATTTTTTCCATCCAAGCTTTATTCGTCGATTAATGTTCTTGTTAATATCTCATTCTTCTTGAATGATCAAGCCTAGATATCTAAACTTTTCGACCCTTGGTATGGACCTTGTCTTCAATACCGCCATTGCCTTCGTTGATTCAATATTTTGAGTATTAAGCGTTTGACTAACTCAACTTAAAACCTTAGCCTTTAGGGTATCCCTCCACTTCTCCAATTTATCATTGACTCCATCTCTAATCTTATCGATCAAAACTATGTCATCAGCAAAAAGCATGCATTGCAATACCTCTTCTTGAACCCTTTAGTGACCTTGGAGATAAGAACGAGTCATATTCGAATCAAATATTTAGACATCAAGTTTAGGGGAGCTAAACCTAAGGTCTGTCTTATGTGATACGCGACAATCCCGCATAGGATTGGCAAACTCAACTTGTTGCTCATTCATTGTCTCTATCATGCTAGCGAGACTAGTAAAACTATAAGTAAAAATACAATAAGGACAAGAATTATTGTCATGGCCAGAACAATAACAAATCTCACACACAAGAGGAGCATAAGTAGGGATGTAGGGGGATGTGGAGGAAGAATTAGTGCAACTAGTCTCAAATTCATAGGTGTCCTGAGCCAACCATTCCAGTGAATCCCAAACTTCATCAATGTTTCTAGCGAAAAATCCCCACTACTCCAAAAGAGGACGGGTCTCAAAATTTATACCCTCATAGATTTCATTCAAAATTTCCCACTTCTCTAAGCAATAACTACATCGAGCAAGAAAATGACATAATCTATCATAATATCTCCAGAATAATTCAAGCTCATACAGAGGAAAGTGGAAAGTTGACATTTTTTTCAATTTTTTATTGTTTCAATTTTTTTTGATTTTTTTTCCAAATAAAAGTCTAGTCTTGATTACTTAAGTGAGCCTTAATATTGAAAAGAAACAACTCCCCGGCAACACCGCCAAAAACTTGTTACGTTAAATTACTGCAAGTGCATGGTGTAGTTGTAACTAACAACCGACAAGTATGGGTCGTACTCCACAAGGACTTGTGTTTTCAAGCACCAAAGCTAACTCAAGCGTATCAATCTAGGGAAAACAAAAGGTGAAGAGAGAAAGGACTAAACTAAAGCAAGCAAACAAAAAGGGCCTTGGGTTGTGATTAAACCTAAGACAAACCAACTAATCAAGTCGAACCCTCACCTTACCAAGCTATGCTAGTATTCAAAGATTATCGATTGCATCATTAAAGACCACCCAAGTCATCTCTCAAGTGTCAATAGGCTAGTCTAATTGTTCTAACCGCCCATTTTCATGGGAATAGCTCAATTAAACTATAAGATTAACAACCCTTGACCTAGCTAAGATTTAGACTATTTTCAGGTCCAAATGTTAGCTATCCTCTCTACCCTTACTACACAATCAACCTTGCCTTTCAGCATAAGTCAATTGTCCCAAAACATGAATAAAAGCTCTTTCAAGCATTTCATCAAACACATGTTGGGCGTGAGAGAAAACCCTAAAGCATAAATAAGATGGGTAAAGGCCTAAACAAGATCAACTAGCCATCAAGGGGCTAATCATAACCAAAGATTCCAACTTTAATCAAGACCAAACTTCCAAAAGAAAATCAAAGCAAAGAATTAATAAACTAGTAAACAAAGCAAGAGGCATGAAAAATTAAAGAGAGAGAGAAGAGAAACTTAGGCTCTGTTCTTTTCGTAGTTTGATAGACCTAACCCACTTCTTCCCACTCCCACCCACTTCTCCCCCCTCCCTTTCCTACGTCTTCCCACACTTTAAAAAAAATAACACTCGTTCTCACTCCTTCCCATTCTCACCCACTTTCACCCACTCCTTCTCATTTCTATATATAACTATTATTTTTCATATTTTGAAAACTTTTATAATTTATGTAATTATGTGTACAAATAGTCTAATAATGATTATGAAAAGTTTTATTTATTTTTTGGATGTTATGGAAATATTTATTAGTCGTGTTGGAAATTGTAGATGATGTAATTTTTGCAATATATATTGAAAAAATAATAATTTTTTCTGCTTTGTGAAGCAAATGTTAGTTTTTTGTGACAGATAGATATTTTAGATTCTGTATATGGAATAGATGCTTAATTTTTTATTTTTTTTTGGTGTTAGTTACGAAGTATTTGTTATAGGTCACCAAAGCGTGGATGGTTGTTGTTGTATGTGTAACAGATTTATTTTTCATTCGTCGTAATTTGGGGCTAAATTTACAGATATTTTTTCCGGCATAATGAAAGAACGTGTAAATTTTTTTTTGTGTTGTTTGTACTTCGTGACAAGAAGTGCAGATATATTTTATGTGTATTTTGAGCAGATTTTTTTTTCGTGCTCGTTAGTGACAAAATATTGAAAGTTCTTCACACAAATTGCAGATGATTGTTTTCCGTGTACGGAGACTCCATTCTTTTCATTGGGAAAAATAGGTTGGTAAATGGGTGAAATTGGTTGAAACTGGTATAAATGTGTTAAAGTAGGTTGAAGTGGCTATTTTTTATTGAAGTGGGTTGAGGTAGGTTGAATTGGATATTTTTTTGTTGAAGTTGGTTGAAGTGAGTTGAATTTTATTTTATTTTTTTTGGTATGATGGGTAGAAGTTGGTTAAAATAGTGAAAAATAGGTTAAAGTGGGTTGAAATTGATTGAAGTAGGTTGAAGTAGATTAAAGTTGGTTAAAATTGATATTTTTTTATTGAAGTTCATGAAGTGGGTTGATGTGGGTTGAAGTTGATTGAGGTTGGTAAATTTGAATTTACCAACGAAAAGAACAAGGCCTGAACATGTGTATTTTTTTCGTTGTTCGTATTTGATTAATATATGAAGAAAAAATACATCGATAATTTGTTTTACGAATAACGAAAATTACAATTTTTTTAGGTAACAACGACCACGAAACAATATTTCGTAAGAAAAATATTTTTTTCTGTCTAAATTTTTTTTATCATCGGTAATTACTATCACAAATAAAATATTATATTACAAAAATAAAATACATAACTTACATCAACTGTCCTACTTCATTCAACTCCTTCCCACTCCTTCCCACTTCTTTCCACTCCTTCCCCCATTTCCTACACTTAAAAAAATATCACTCTCACCCACTTCTTCCCACCCTTTCCCACTCTCACCCATCCTCCACCTACAATTTCCCAACAAAAAGACAGGGTCTTAGTCTTCAATTGCAAAATCCACAATCTTGTACATGATATACACTAATCTACTGAAGTCATTCTCCCCCTAATGGGGTTTTGATGGCTAATAAAATCCCTAAAATAGGTTGAGGGAGAAGTGCCTAGGATAGTCTAAACGATGCGTCAAATAAAGTCCAAAATCTGCTTAAATAACGCGAAAACTTGGAAGACGCATGGTCGTGCTTCGTCGCATGGGTGCCCGTGCACCTACGCACTGGCAAGAAGCACAATCGTGCACTGCCTGTGCGCGGCTTTTGTCTAGAGAGTAGCCACTGCAATCCTGCTACATGGTCGGTCGTGCCTCCATGCACGGTCAGCCGTGCACCCGTCTCGGCTCTTTGGACGTGATTTTTCTGGCCTCGAAAAGTCACTGAACCTCTTCTCTTCCTTGAAAACCGCCCCCAATGTCTCTGTTTCAATCAAAATTAGCAATTTTCTCATCTTCTTGGCAATAATTCCTAAAAATAAGGAAAACCACTAAATAAGCACAATACAACAACAACAACACCTCCCAATGTGGGTCCCGCTTTCGCGGGGTCTGGGGATATCTAGATATAGACAACCTTGCCTCTACCAGCATCTCTGCCCGTAGAGAGGCTGAATCCAAGAGACCTACAAAACAAGATTTTGTGAAAATATTTTATAGAAGAAGGGTTTTGTGAAAACATAGAATGGGGAAAAAAAACTAAGGATACGCAACGGAATGAACTAAAAAAATACTAATAGATCATGTGGCTAAAACTATGTAAACATAAGTGTAACATAAGTATGACATAACAGAAGAAAGTACTATACCTTAAGAACCAGAGGTAGGCAAATGACGTCTCTTCCTAGATAAATGTACTATCAGCATACAAACACGGCATACGAAAAGGACCAGAACTAAAACTACCCTATTGTAACTGAAAAATCACAACCAAATCAGTTGGTCAACTCTCTGTGATCTAAGATCCTAATCCCATCCCGCCATAGTCTCCTATCCTGAGCCATGTCCTCTGTCAATCCTGCAACTTTCAAGTCCTCTCTAATCACCTCGTCCAAACTATTCTTTAGTCGTCCCCTCCTTTTTTACCTTCGGGGAAGTTAATCATCTCACATCTCCTCACTAGAGCATCCACACTTCTTTGTTTCACATGGTCAAACCATCGGAGTCTTGTTTCTCTCATCTTATCTTCGATGGGAGCCACTTTAACTAAGTTTCTGATTACTTCATTTCTAATTCTACCATTATCGTATAACCACACATCCATCTAATCATCCTCATCTCTGCTACCATCAACCTTTGAACCTATGTCTTTTTTATTGGCCAACACTCTAATCCATACAACACAGCGGGTTTAACTACCATACGATAAACTTTGTCTTTTAATCCTACAGGCATCCTCTTATCATATAGCACACCTGAAGCATACTTCCATTTTTGCCAACCCACTTTTATGCGCTAGTTATATCCCCTCCAATATCTCCATTCTGTTGAATGATCGAGCCTAGGTATTTAAACTTCTCGACCTTTGGTATTGTCATCCCATCAATGTAACTCCTCCCCTCGCATCTTCCCTTGCACTGAGACAACAATGTAGGTATTTAGTTTTCGATCTACTTACTCTAAAACCTCTAGAATACAATGTATGCCTCCAATACTCTAACTTGTCATTAATTCCCTCTCTAGTCTCATCAATAAAAACAATGTCATTTGTGAATAACATACACCATGGTATCTCATCTTGAATTTCTTTTGTGAGTTCATCCATAACTAGGGTGAAAAGAAAAAGGTTTAAAACGAAACCCTGATGCAGGCCCGTACCAACGTAAAAGTCATTGGTAGCCCCACTTGGCGTCCTAACACTCACCCTACCTCCCCGTACATATCCTTAATAACTCGAATATACATAGGTGACGCTCCTTTCTTTTTCAAGCATCTCTATAACACTTTCTAGTGTGGGTCCTACTCTCACGGGGTCTAAGGAGATCCAGATGTAGGTAACATTACCTCTACTGGTATCCCTACCCGTAGAGAGACTGATTCCAAGAAACCCACAAAATAAGATTTTGTGAAAACATTTTATAGAAGCAAGGTTTTACGAAAACATTTTATGGAGAGAGACTACGGATAAGCAGCAAGGCATGAACTAAGAAGTACTAATAAATCAGGCAACAGTAATAGTAACAGAAAAATTGATTAGGGACTAAAATGATGTCAAAATAAAGGTTCATCACTCCCCCACACCTAGCTTTTTGCTCGTCCTTGAGCAAAACAAAGAAAAACTAGCCTAAGGACCTAACTCACTTTCGCAGGAATTGCGGTTGCATTTAGCATATGCAACAAGCCCTTTAAACCTCTTGGTTCCCCCAAGTGAAATAGCGAAGTCTCGTGAGGGTTCACAAAAGATATATCCACAAATTCTTGAAAAAGAAAAATAAAAAGGAAAAGAGAAACAAAAACTGAAAAACAGTTTTGATTTACAAACAAAGCACAAATATATACAAGGGAGAAGTCTATACACATCTAACTAACCAAATCACCCATGCAACAAAGATATTAACATGCATATAAACAAAATATACACATCAAGACTCTCTATCCCCATGGATGACATCAAAGCACCAATTTTTCACGTCACTTCATCAAAACTTAGAATCCATTCTAATGCTTGATGTGCAAGTACATCATCATCCTAAGAGTTAGGCTAACCAGAGTCCAACTCAATCCCACTTGATTGACACAAAATGTACACATTATAGACTTATTAATACAGAAAGCAAGCTTATTCAATAGCAGTATTATCTCAAAGGATAGCACCTAGTAGTGCATTCCTCAAAGGGATACTTGTCATTCCAAACTCTTTTTTTTTTTTCTTTTTTTTTTGAATGTGAAATACAAACAAAAACAAAGGTAACTGTGTACAAAGATAAGTGGGAGAGCCAATCATGGAAGAGTAAGACCCTAAGGTAATGATAATGGTACAAATGAGGGCAGGATTACACAGTTATAATGAACTTGGAGCATGAACTAAGTGGGCCGGATGTAGCTTGCTTGAGTTTAGTTGCAAATTTCCCTTGTACCAAATATATGACTTGGTTTAAAGGCTAAGCCACCCACCAAGACTAAAGAACCACCAAGAAATGCCTAAAGGCTTGGCCACCAACACTTCTATAAAGGTTCCTCTCAAGACTCACCACCTTAGAACAAGGATAAAGAGAAATGAGATTTTTGAGAGAGAAAGCTTTGAGCTCTTTTCATATATCCAAATCTGATTTCTTACAACCCAAGACCTCCCTTATATAATGAGAGCCTTTAACAAGCTAAAACAAAGGGGGGGAAGGGGTCATACACGTCCATAAAGCAAGAGGGAGCCAAAAAGCAATGTAAAAAGCTGAAAAGTGCTTTATTCTTTTTGTCAACAGCTTTTCATATTACAATTGTCAACTTCAAACAGCTATATCTCCTAGGTTTCTCACTCAAATTGGGTGAAACAAACCTTACTAGAAATCTTAGGAAGTCAGCTTTCACATGGATCAAGTTGTAAGAACTTTGCAGCTACCGTTTGGGAGATATAGGTGTTGTGAATTTCCACAAGCGTACGATTTCGTTGTACGTTTACGAGTATCGTCCTCAGGGATGAAGGAAACTTGATTATTATCAATTCTAACCTAATTGAAACTGAAAATTAAAATCGACTAACCTGAACATTATCATATTTGATTTAGTGAATTTACAAACTAAAATAATTGAAAAACTGTAAGAGATTTGAGAGTACCAAAAGGTAATTTGGGACATCAAACTCAAAATGAATCTCGCAAGCAACACCTTGCAGTAATTATTCTGTGAATTCTTCTTCTCCACGGCTGAATCGAAACAGAGGAGGAAACAGAAGTGAATTGAAACAGAGGAACTTGAACATAGCAAACCCCGAGAGCCCAAAAATCAATCTGTAGTTTTCAACTCAAGTGACACGACCCAAAATCAAATCTCAATCGCGAATCACATTAATTCGATCCCAAATCGGAATTATTCCAAACAAATCTGAAAGCTTAACTTGAGTTCAATGAACACAAATTCAATAATAGCAATTTGTGAAATTGTAAATAGCATCTGAAAACATCAAAAACGAAAACTGATACTTCAGAAAAGAAATTCTAATACTGCCCCCTACTCTCCCCTCCACTCTACTCTGTGCTAATCTCCCCTATTCAAGGGCATTTTTCGCGTCCCCTCATTCATCTTGTAACTGATATTGTTATGATGGTGATGATTAATGCATTAAGTGACAGGGAGAGAAGAAGAGTAACGGAAAGAGAGGATGAGAAGGTGAATTCGATGGTGGTTAATGCACTGTGCTGTCCCTTGCTCGTCTTCTCTGCTTCCTCTTCGTCTGCTTCTGTTTTGTTTTGTTTTTCTCTCTTTTCTTTGCGGATGAAATAAAATGGGCTAAGAATAATTTGGCTTGGGTTTGACTCATTTGGCCCATATTATTTCAAACCTGCAAAATAAACAAAATAAACAAAAACATATTAAAACCTAAATTTATTAACTAAAACGAGCATAAATAATGTGAAAAGGTATCGATAAAAATCACTCTTTTTAAGCGCGAACAATAGGCTAAAAGGTGCAGCATGTGCAAGTTGTGACAGTTTCTACAGCATCTGAAAAATGGCTCCAATTGACTTATTACCTAATAACTTCACCTAGAACTCTTTATATTTCCTTAAAGATGACATATTAAGGGTTCCAAAAGGTGGATTTGCAGCCTCTTAAATCCAAATTAAGCTTGAGTAATCAAGCTTACAAAACCAGATATGTGCGCTGGCTTTTGGGTAGTTTGGGAGCATGCTACTGTTTTGAGCTCAATTTATTCTTGTCATGGGTTTAACCTCATTTTCATGATTAAACCTCTTAGAAGGCCTCTTGACCTTCCCAAAATAGGAGAGTAACACATCTTAAAGGCTTAGGATGAAGTTGGAATTGAAGCTCCAAATTAGTACATGGAGCAAGTCCCCTTTATTGTAGCTTGTGAGCACTAAGAAGGATTTTTGAGTTCACTTGGAGTTGTGTAGGCATGAAATTTGCTTCAGAACTGTTGGGGTTAGAATTTGGGGCTTAGAATGACTCATCTAGAATAAATATCTATCATGCACATTTTACTTATATACGAGCTAATAGTCAAGGCACAAGGATCAAAACTTATCAAAATAGTACAAAACTCCCCCCAAAACACGTGAGAAACCTAAAACCTTTTTGTTTTCGAAAAATTTTCCTCTTTTTTTTTCTTTTTCAAAAGTTTAAAGCATGATTTGTTCTCTCCTCCACACCTAGATCGCACAATGTCCTCATTGGGAGCCAATGAGCTACCATACTAACAAGACACATATGCACAAAAAAACAAAACAATCCTAAAAAAATGTATAAAAACAAAAGACAAACAAGAAAAGGAAAAGAAAAACAAAACAAAAGTATATACAAAATAAAAATAAACAAAGAGAAAAGAGGAAACGAGTTTACCAGGTTAGGTGATGGGTGCACCTACACTACCACCTCCTTAAGACAATGCTACGGAAGGTTGGAGGAGCATCAACCAATCCTCCTCATCTCAAGATCCAAGCCACCAATTCTGATGCCATCAAATCTCGCAAGAGCTTATCGAACACCTAAGCATGCAACTCAGATGAATGCAAGTAAGATCACCCAAACATAAATTTAGGAATGATAGTAAGTGCTCGCCTAAACTTATCAAATGTCTTGGAAAAGTCAGTGGAATAATCGAATGCAATAGTCAACATAATTTTTCTAATTATGTCCTCTGGGTACAAACTATAAGGATCAAGATAGGGATCATACCCTCTAAAGGTACCTGGGGACTCAGAACAGTCAACCTCATTCCCCGCAAGCACAACATAAGAATCAATAAGTGATAGATTGTAACACTTAGGGGAAGTGAAGGGTAATGAACATGAAGGAAAAGGATGGAAAATATATAGGGGATTCGGGGATATAAGGTCAACAAGATTAGGACTAGGTGAAACTGAGTTTCACCATAATATCCACACATGACCTCCCTATGAGAGTATCATCGAGATCATGCACCTCAATAAAAGCATCGTCTGACTCACAACATATACAATCCCTATTAACACTAGCATCAACACAAAATGTCCCACCTACCTCAAACTCGGTCGACTGAGCTAAAGAGAAAGGTAGATCAGGAAAGGTCATGATAAATGCAGAGTGCTACGTAGGGATGGAGCTATAAGGGGTAAACTAGTCAAAGGAGGGTCAAGTATTTCCTCTAGTTCAGACTCTAGAGGAAGAAAAGACGCATCATCATCACACAAATTAACATCAAGTTTAGGGGAACTAAACCTATGGTCTATCTTATGTGGTAGGTCATACTCCCGCATACGATTAGCTAATTCAACTTGTTGCTCATTTATTGTCTCTATCATACTGGCAAGCCTAGCAAAACGATCAATAGAAATATGATAAGGACAAGAATTACTGTCATGGCCAGAACAATAACAAATTTCACACACAAGAAGAGCATAATTAGGGATGTAGGGGGATGTGGTGGAGGAATTAGTACAACTAGTCTCAAGTTCATAGGTATCTTGAGCCAAGCACTCAAGCAAATCCCAAGATTCATCAATGTTTCTAGAGCAAAAATCTCACTACTCCAAAAGAGGACGGGTCTCACAATTTATACCCTCATAGACTTCATTCAAAATTTTCCACTTCTCTAAGCAATAACCACAACGAGCAAGAAAATCATGTAATCTATAATAATATCTCCAGAATATTTCAAGCTCATACTGAGGAAAGTGGAAAGTGGACAATTTTTTCAATTTTTTCATTTTTTCAATTTTTTTTTGATTTTTTTTCCAGATAAAAGCCTAGTTTCGAGCACTTAAGTGAGCCTCAATATTGAAAAGCAACAACTCCCCAACAACGGTGCCAAAAAGTTGTTACGTTAAATTACCATAAGTGCACGGTTTAGTTATAGATAGCAACTGACCAGTACGGGTCGTATTCCATAGGGAGTTGTGTTCTCAAGCACCAAAGCTAACTCAAGCGTATTAATCTAGGTAAAACAAAAGATGAAGGGAAGAATGACTAAACTACTAAAGCGAGTAAACAAAAAGGGCCCTGGGTTGAGATTAAACCTAAGACAAACCAACTAATCAAGCCAAACCCTCACCTTCCCAAGTTATGCTGGTATTCAAAGATGCCCGGTGCATCATTAAAGACCACCCAAGCCCTCTCTCAAAGGTCTATAGGCTAGTCTAATTATTCTAACTACCTATTTCTATAGGATTAGCTCAATTATGGTACAAGATTAATAACCCTTGACCTAGCTAAGATTTAGACTATTTTCACCTCCAAATGTTAGTTATCCTCTCTACCCACACTAGATAATCAACCTCACCTTTCAGCATAAATTAATTGTCCCTAAATATGAATGAAAGCTCCTTCAAGCATTTCATCGAACACATGGTGGGCATGAGAGAAAATCGTAAATGCTAGCATAAACAAGATGGGTAAAGGCCTAAACAAGATCAACAAGCCATCAAGGGGCTAATCACAATCAAAGATTACAACTTTAAATAAGACTAAACATCCAAAAGAAAATCAAAGCACAAAATTAATAAACTAGTAAACAAAGCAAGAAGTATGAGAAATTAAAGAGAGAGGGAAGAGAAACTTAGGGCCTGTTTTTTTCGTGGGTCAATCCACTTTTACCCACTTCAACCTACTTCAACCTACTTCAACCTACTTAAACCCATTTCAACCTACTTCAACCCACTTGAAAAAAAAAATACCAACTTCAACCCACTTCAACCTATCTCAACCTACTTCAACCCACTTCAACCCACCCCTTCATAATTTTAATAATTTGTAAAGTATCATGTGAGATTTAGGGCCTGTTGTTTTCGTGGGTAAATGAGGTAGGTAAAAGGGTGAAGTAGGTTGAAGTTGGTTGAGGTGGGTTAAGGTAGGTTGAAGTTGGTATTTTTTTTTTTTGGAAGTGAGTTGAAATAGGTTGAAGTAGGCTGAAGTGAGTTAATGTTGGTTGAATTCGGAATATTTTTTATCTGGTGGGTTGAAATGGATGAAAATAATGAGAACGTCATTAATATGTGATAATTTATGAAGTTATCCAAATTTTGTGAAATTTTTGT
>JACYFF010010365.1:99765604-99782381 GCA_017589665.1 Selenicereus undatus | reverse complement strand
ATACAAAAACACAAAAATAAAAAATAAACAAAATAAAACAGAATAAACGAAAACAAAAAAATTTCATCATCATTAATTACTATCACAATAAAATTATTACATTATAAAACAAAAAAATATTAATAACTAATACTTCAACTTCATTCAACTACATTCAACTTTCACCCACACTCACCCACTTTTTCCCACACTTAAAAAAAAAACCACATTCACCCATTCCTTCTCCCCCTTTCCCACAATCACCCATTCCACACCCCTCATTTCCCACTGAAAAGAACATGGCCTAAATAAGCACAATATGAACCGAATAAGGCAAATTTAGTCATTTCCCCTAAAAGTTTAACGTACAAAATATTGAGAAAAAAGGGATCAAATAGGCGCTAAAATGAGGCCAAAATAGACGTTCATTAATTGTCCTTGTTCCTATACAACAAGATAACTATATTGAATCTCCATTTGTTGGGGAACTTTGCTATGATGACTCCTAAATTACTAATCAGTCATAGTTAGCTCATTTTTAGTGCTTAATATAGTGGAAGACTTATGATCGGATGCATTATTGTTGTCCAAAATAGGACAAGGCTGCTATGAAAACCAAAGGCTAACTCTCTTAGCTTTTCTTAAATGCATTTCATAATCCAATCCAGAAATAGTTCTTCTCAACTTAGAGCAAATAGGGCTTAAATTTACAATATTTCTTGTTTTAAATTTAGCCCATTGACGTACAAGTTCATTCAATCTCAAGCACAAATTAACTAAGCCGCAAAGCACTCATTGCGTATGTGATCAAGACTTCCTGGAACATCAGCATGAGCTCTTTCTAGACTCCTTCAATTGTTACCCTGCTCCTCTTGTACTGTCACATATCACAACTTCACAAAAAATTTTTTGTCTAAAAACATAAAAGCACCAGAATATTCAAATAGTGAGCCGAAACTCAATACATTTGTCCCTAGATTATGAAAGTTAAAATTTATTTTTCCAGTAAACACGCACATTTCAATTCATTTTAGTTCAAAATAAGGAAGAGAGAGAATTATATTAGAATTATTACCAGTTATTAATTAAAAGTATAACCCCAATTGATAAGATCATATGTGAACAATGTGATCATTGAGTAAGGTTCACACTTTCCAGGCCAATAAGGAAGCTTGTGTTCAAGCTGCGGAAGTGAATTGAAGGGTCTAAGCTTCGATAATTGATAATTAGTAGGTCCAATTGATTATGTAGCAATACTATACTTGAAAATGATTCATTAAATAATTGTATATTATAAGATTTTGATATTTATAAAAATATGTAAATTTTTGAAAGATACAAGCAATTAACACAACTCAACATGAAGTCTCATCCCCTTTTGAAATAATTAGCTAATAGTTCAGACATTTGATGAAATTGGTCTCACTTTCTATTGCAAGTGGAGCCCTCTATTATTAAAAATCTTGAGTAGGTGTCATTATGTTACTTTTAGTCACGTATAAGTACACACATTGTATCAGAACTGAATATAAGAACACTCTTCCTTAAGTCATCATTGTTATTTGTACTAATTAATCTATTTGTATTATTGGATTTTTCTCATTGGCCCTCTTTAATTTAACGAATTACTTACAAGATTTCTATTTAAATTAGGGTTATATCGTTGCAAGGGTGCAATTTAAATAATTTTTTAAATATATTTTTTAGATAATAAATTATTTTTAAAAAATTAGAAAATAATAAATTGTTGTATTATATTATTTTGTTGATAAAAGGAAAGCAAGTGATCTTTATTTTTTCCTCGGTTAATAACTTACTTTTTATTCGTAACGTTTAACTCACCATTTTTGATATATTTGGATGATTTCTTTGTTAAATCATACATATTTTATGATTAAATTTTATTTCTAAGTGGTAGGAAGACATGTGAGAAGTTACCTTATTAAATAGAATTAATATTGTATTACATTTGCATCCATCATACCCGGCCTTTTTAAAAAAAAAAATAAATCTCATGCAGCATAGAATACTGCAGTAAACTATCTCATATGACTATTTTCACTTTTGTGGCATTTTACATGGCAAATTTACGTGTTGTTCATACATAAATTCTATTCAACTTTATATATATATATATATATATATATATATATATATATATATATATTGAAATTATTCATCACCATTTTGTTTATAATTGGGAATTCTTACTTATACTTAAGTATACCAATATGTTCCTTTACTCGAGTTAATTTGAAACACTATTTTGTCGTCACCCCGTCTTTTTTATCTTAAATTGCCAATATCTAGAAGTCTACAATCCCCCCTACCCCCAGTTGAGTGATTTATGAACAAAAATAATTAGGTTAGACAAGTAAATTTTATTTTGTGTATTCAATCTTGTTTTAATAGAACTTGATAATAATCCAAAAACTTGACTTTAAAAAATGTCATTTCTTGAGAGCTCAAGCAAAGTTTACTTGTAATTTATTTATATAAATTTATAACAAATCCTTTACATTTAGCCCTTGAATATTTATAATATCAATTCTTAAATGTTCTTTTGATGGAGGTGGCTGCCATTAGGAAGCAAACTTCTTCCTTCACACATTACCACGCATCAAGGCTCCTTTAATAACTATTATTACTTATACATACACCAAATATACAACCCAAAGGCTTCATTGACTTTCATGTTTAAAACATATTTATCTACTTTAATGTTTTATAATCATATTGCATATTTGTACTTTCTTCTATCATCAAACCATTTAGGTTTCGTTTGGTCCTTAGAAAATTTGGTAGAAATAAAAGTTGAAGGAAAAAAATGTGGAAAAAAAAAGTAGGGAGAAAATGAGTTTTTTTCTCTTGTTTGAATTGAGGAAAAAATATAAGAATTTGGATGAGAAATTTAAATGTTAATGAACTACTTGAATCATGTTGATGTCATCTAAGCAATATGAGGTTGGACAAGGTTGAAAATTTTCCTCAAACTTTCTTCACAATTTTATGAGGAAAATTTATCAATTGTTTCTAACAATTTTTCTACATAACTTTCCTCTATATTTTTTTTCTTTGTGATTTTCTCTAAACCAAACACACAAAAAAAAGTAATTTTTCCAATTTTTTTTCTTTCAACCAGATTTTCCAAAGTCCAAACGGAGGCTTAGTTTCTTGTTCCTCTTTAGGCATAACAATGGCAAGAATCAAAATAAACCATCAACAACAATCTCTTCCCAAATCAACAACAAGGTTCCAATTTCAAAATCATTTAACCCTTTGGGGAGGGGGGGAGGGATCACCGCTAAGACATATTAAACCAACCTCATGTATAATCCAATCCAAACACTCAATTTCAATCCATCTAACCCCAAAATTATCACAATCAACCTTGGAATATAATTTAAAATACAAACACTTACTTTAAAGTAAAACAAAATTCATATATCAAATCTAGAAGAATTGCATAGCATGACGGATGAAAATGAAAGAGGGTTCAAGAGCTTTTACCTTAAAAAAAACAAGTGAGATGGGCAAGAACAATTAAAGGGGGAGTATGGGACGACTCACCAGTGTTCCAAGAAGCTCATGTAGCTCTGGCGAGCAGCAAGTGACCTGTTAACACAACGGGGTAGCATCAGGGTAGAACAAAGAGAAGGCAGAGAAAAGGTTGTGACGTTGGTGCGAGAAACAAAATGAGGTTTGGACTAAGGATGACAATAGATTGTATTCGGATCGGATTTTGGAACATTCGAATTCAAATAAGTTTTAGATCCAAAAATCCGATCTGACGGATCGGACGGGACCTTCGAATCCAGTCCGCTTCGGATGGATTGAAGTCGGATTTAATATAATTCGAATTAATTTCATCATCCGCATTCATTACCCGCTTTAATCCGCTTCATTCAATCCACCCATCATTTGTACAAATTTAATCTAATCCATCAATCTACCATCCGCAGATGAAAACGGGTGGATCATATTGTAAACGGGTGATGAAAGTTTATATGTAATATGTTAATAAATTTATATAAAAAAAGTAAGTTCTGCCTTTTGAAAAGGTTAAAAAAGATATTTTAGGTATAAAGAACAAATAAATATCATATTCATCACATTAATTTTGATGAAGATCATAGAATTAACAATATAATTGTCTAAAAAATGAGTAAAATTTAAATGTCAAAAATAAAAAGTAAACTAATTGCAAATAAGAGATAAATAAGTGGATGACTAAGCGGGTGATGGATCGGGTGACGGGTCGAATGGGGTATCATCCGGATCCAATCCAATCTGTTAAACCATCATCCATCATCCATATATTTCGGCCTTTCACTGGCTTTTTCGGGTTGGATGGAATGGATATCCATTGGGTGCGGGTGAAATTGTCACCCCTACACTTTAGCCAAATATTTGAATATTTAATGCTAAATTAGGGGAAACTAACAAGTGACAAGAAGACGTATGACATTGATTGTCTAGTCGACAATGTAATGAGGTTACGAGTCTAAAACACACACACACACACATACACACACACACACACACACACACACACACAGAGGGAGAGAGAGAGTGTCTCGACTAATCAACTAATTGGGGGTGGGTGTCGGGAACTTAGAGCTAAGATCAGATGGTAGACTTTAGATTTGTAAACTTTTAGATTTGAATTTAATTACTTTACAAAATATGATCGGATTGAATAATCGGATCAGTTGTTATCTTCCCCCCGAATCCGATCAGAATCGAACTCGATTTTGAATTATTTTTTTCGGAGTCAGACTCGATTATTTTTTCTAGAATACGAATCAAATTATTTTGCCTCGTATTGGATCGGATGTGCGCCTTAAATTCGAATGTGATTGTCATCCTCAATTTGGAGTCTTTTATATTTCATCCACCGCCTCTCTCCTCATATTTTATTTATTTTTTGGGTGGGTAAATTTAAGCTATTTTCTTGCTCTACCCAACCCAAAACTTAGGGTCTGTTCTTTTTGTGGGTAAATTCTAAAATACCAACGTCAATCCACTTCAATCTATTTTAATCCACTTTCGCTACTTCAACGAAGTTTAATTTATTATATAAAAAAATTTAACTCACTTCAGCCCGCTTCACTCTTTTACCCATCCCAATTTATCAACGAAAAAAATAGGCCCTTACTCTCCAAAATGCTAAAGGCTATGTTTTTGCAATTGGGCCAACATCCTGTACATCCTACATTCATAGTAAGTTGACTTAACTTCGTGTCCCTAATGAATGAATTTTAGTGCTTCTATTTTATTTATTCATTTATTTCTTTGTTTTAATTTGAGCTGCTTTAGTTGACTTTAACTATATATGTAGAATTCTAGATGCAAATTTTGGAGATTGAGCAAACTGATAACTTTTTAATTATCTTTTTTTTTTAATAAAACTAATACTATTTTTATTTTTTTTTACCCATAACAATAAACATTCATCTCAATGTGTATGATTAAGCATTGAAAAGTTGAATAAATGACCTTTAGGACTTGAACTCGATGCCATTAAAATTTTATAGACCCTGCAATATAGAGAATTTTCACATATCGAATTGAAGTGCACCCACTTGAATTGGGTCAGTTGGAGTTAATTAATGGTAATAGTAATTTTAGAGTTAGGTTATTACAGTTGCGATTCTAAATATAACATTAAACAGCTTCGTTAGCCATTCAAGACCTTCTTCACCTAAACACTTCCAAAATTTCACAAGTATATTGTTTTCTCTGATTGTCTTTCTATTCTTCATCTTCCTTAATGCCTTTTTAATACTCTCCTTAGTGATATGTGTTGGGTTTTAAGTGCGTAAGATCCAAAAATTATCGAGAACGCGACAAAATAAATAAAATGACACGAGGGGAATTTTGAGAGAAAAAAAAATGTATTTCAACTATTTTGGGACAATTTACAAACAACTCTCTCTGGTTACAAGTGCTAATTACCAAACACTTATAAACAAACCCTTCTGACATCCCCTACCCAAATGTGTTTTCCATCAACTAATTACTAGTTGCTCCCTGCACTCACTACTTTCACTAAACTCCCTCTTGGTATTTTTTCTGATGGTGTCTTGTGCAATTTTTGTGTGTGTTGTATTGGTTTCTCCTTTTCTCATTTATAGAGAAAAACTAAAAAGTTTAGCATCAGTACATAATTCTTGTTTCATTTGACCACAAATTCTCTAGCATCAAGCAACCATTCATAATGCAATGTTTTAATTTTATTTTTAATTTTTTTTCTTTCCATTAATTTTTATCAATCCCAACAGTATGTTGGCAGGACTTAGAGTTATGTTGGCCCTTCCGACGCCTTTGCTTAGTGAATACTCAAACCTCTCCTCATCTCCTCATTAAAGAGCTTATGGAAATGACTTTCTCATCTTTATTTTTATATCCTCAACAAGGACTTTATCGTTTTCATCTTTAATGTACCTCACAAGACCTAGGTCTCTCGATCTTGTTTCGCTAACCTTTGTTAGCTTAAAAGTCTGTTTGGTCCTTAGAAAATTTGGTATAAAGAAAAGTTAAAGGAAAAAAAATATGAAGGAAAAAAAAGTAGGGCGAAAATGAGTTTTTTCTCTTGTTTGGATTGAGAAAAAAATACAAAAATTTGGATGAAAAATTTGAATGTTGATGAACTACTTGAATCATGTTGATATCATTTAAGCAATGCAAGGTTAGAGGAAGTTGGGAACTTTCCTCAAACTTTCCTCACAATTTTATGAGAAAAATTTTATCACTTGTTTCTAATAATTTTTCCACCTAACTTTCCTCCATATATTTTTTTCTTTGTGATTTTCTTTAAACCAAACACAAGAAAAAAAGTAACTTTCCTAATTTTTTTTCTTTCCACCAAACTTTCCTAGGTCCAAACAGAGCCTAAGGGTTTGTTTGGTCATTAGAAAATTTGGTAGAAAAAAAAGTTGAAGGAAAAAAAAGGAAAGAGAAAATGCATTTTTTTCTCTTGTTTTGATTGAGAAAAAAATATAAGAATTTGGATGAAAAATTTGAATGTTGGTGAACTACTTGAATAATGTTGATATCATTTAAGCAATGCAAGGTTAGAGAAGGTTGGGAACTTTCCTCAAACTTTCCTCACAATTTTATGAGGAAAATTTCGACACTTGCTTCTAATAATTTTTCCATCCAACTTTCCTCCATATTTTTTTTCTTTGTGATTTTCTTTAAACCAAACACAAGAAAAAAAGTAACTTTTCTAAATTTTTTTCTTTCCATCAAACTTTCCTAGGTCCAAACGGAGCCTAAAGAACTCATTCTTTCATTTCTTAGATTCTAGTTTATGATATAACACTTCATATGCTCACTATTCTATGCAATCGTGACTACTTTCTTTGCTTCCCTTTTCGCCATCCTATACCTTACTCTACTAGCCGCTTTTTCTTCCTCCGTTCTACTTCCTCCGTCTAATGCTCTAAAACTAAAGCAAATATTCGGTTTTTTCCTCATTTTATATACAAGAATATATTTGTACATAAAAAAAATGTACCCATTCTAAAACGGAGGGGGGATGTTCTTCTCGAAATATACTGGTTGGTTAGAGCCCAGGGGCCATTAATTGGGCCAAACCCAACCAAAGTAGAATAAATGCAAGCCCCCTAATTTGTATTCAATTACATGGCGAGTATTAAATCTGTCAGTTCGGACAGGGCAAGTTAAATAGGGATCGGGTGTATTCGGATAAAATATAAGTCGAGTATATTTTTGATTCGGGTAAAATACGGACGTATTTATTTTGGTTTTGCGGGTTCCAGATCAACCCAACAGGTTTAGGCGCTTTTTCTATGAGTTGTTTTTCTTTTTTCAAAATCAAAAATTTTACATATTTATTATTCAAAAATGTCATTATTTAATGAAAAAAGCATAATAATTGTAATTTCTCAAAAGAATATTAAAAATATTCAAACTTTTTATTACAATATATAAACATCTTGTATTGTCGGGCAAAAAATCAAGCCCCACTTAGTTTTGGGTAGATCAACCTGTACATTGAAAGAAAATCAATAATGGGTTGTCCATTCATGGAGCAGCCCGTTTAGAGTATTTTAATGGGTTATAGCAGTTTGACCGCTAATAACCAATTCAATAACTTAATATTTTTATTAACTAACCTACCAATGTTCAATCGAGTAAAATTTTATTAATGGGTCGACCCCAATATCAATGCGGCTAGCCGTTTTCCTACTACTAGCATCACAGATCAAAACTAATTAGAACGTAATCCAAATAAAGTTGAATAAAAGAGGAACAAGGTATTATCGTGCAGGTGCAGTTGTAACATCAAAAATTTAAATTATTATAAATTAATTAATTTAAAAAAAATTAGACATATTTGTTTAACTAAGTATATAATAGTATGACTTGTGTATTAGATAGTTATTTCATACAATTTTATACTCATTTTTAATTATTTTTTATTTAAAAATTGTGTACGATGTTATTTTTAGAGAATGGAGAAGAAAAAATAAAGTTATTATTGCTTAATTTTTAAATAGATGCAATAGTTATATAATGTTTTATACAGTATTCGATAAAAATGACTGACCATTATTGTTAAGAGGGATAAATTAGAGAAAAATAATAAATTAAGGATATGATGTTCGGGTCAAGTGGACGGATTCGGGTTCGGGTCGGGCTTGACCCGCTAATTTGTGAATTTTTCGGGTTCAGATTGAGAAAATCGTGTTAAAAATTCAAAACTTTTGAGCTGATTTGGATCAAATTTATGAATCGAATTAATTTTTGTCAGATCTAGTGAGTATTTTCTAGCTAACAATGATAGTATGAAAAGCACTCCTAAAAAACAAAGAAAAGAAAGAAACAAAGCCGTTGAATGTTCACCTGACACTTTTACCGTCGTCAGGACATTCCGCATGGGGACAAAACTGTCAATTTGCGGTTCCCTTCCTCAACGTTCACAACCATAGTCAAACATGTGCACGTCATCGGTCTGACCAGAATGCCATCGGTGACATGGGCCCTACCCCAGTATGGGCAGACATCATGGCGATTCCACAATTCTACCAAACATTCCAGGGCAATATCGTCATTTCTTGCACTGGTTCACTTTTCAATGTACTTGGTAGCTTGGGTAGTAGGGCAGTGAAGTATAGTGTCCTCACGACGTCGGCTGCACGTGTAATGCATTGGCTCGCACGTGCCGACTCTCTCTCCTCTCATTGGCTGTCTGTACTTTAACTCCAAGAGTATCTTCTCTCTCTCTCTCTCTCACTTCATTTTCTCTCTCTATTCTCTGCATTCTCCCTTCTCCATTCTGCCACCACCATCATAATCATCACAAGATCATAAATCTTTGTAGGTTTTCTTCAGCTGGTGTGATTGGTGCTTTTAAAGTTTGAGTGCTAACTAGCTGCATTTTTCTGAGATGCATTTTCTGTGAAGAAAACTGCATCTCCGATTTCAATTTTAAAGGTAAATGCTTCTTCACAGCTGTTTCATTTTGTAAAATTTGTGTTTAGGTTATGCTATAGTGTAGGATTTTTGTTTCGATTGAGCTGGGTTTGTTCGATTGTGCCGGTTTTGTGCTTAAATTCGTTTGTCTTCGTCTGCATTCAAAATTCTGAAGAATCAGTGAAAGTCAGCTAACAATGTAAGGATAATTGGTTGTTATGGGGGGTGGCTTGAGCGTGGATTGAAGTGGGGATGTCTATGTGAATGATTTAGTTGCTTTACAAAGCGTGGTTGATTGGGGAAGCGTGTAATTTGGGACTTTTAGGAGAAATTGAAAGGTAGAAGGAAAGAAATTGAGAAAAATGGGACCTTCTGCTGGGTAAGTGATGTGGCGTGTTCGTGCCAAGTGGAATTGGTTTATGGGTTCTGAGTTTGGAGAGTTGATGAGTTAACTGTTGCAATATTGTGGGTCTATTAATCAATTCTTTTGTGTTCAAATCTGTCTTGCCAAAATGCGGTTGGCAATGGTGACATTATTCATTTTTCTATTAGGTTTAGGTAATGGGTTGCCGTTGGTTACAACGGAATGTTAATAAGTTTTTATATTGACTACAGCTTTTTGAATGTTAATCCGATGAGCTTTGCATGTACGAGGGGCTGCTCTAATTAGTATGATCAGTTAACTATTGACTGCTTTGTGGGTTTGATAGATTGGTAGTTTAGTGCTAGTCCTTTGCCTGCTAAGCTTATCTGGTTTGAGTTTTCTCATAATAATAGCAACACCTGTATAGTAGCTTTAGTGTGTGTGTGCGTGTGCTCGCACACACATGCAACTCTTGGGATGTAAACTCTATTGCTAACCCATTTACAGGCTTTATGCTTCGGTTCTTGTGTAATCTTTTGTGCATTCGTACTCTTTAGCCATAAATTTCACTGTCTGAAGCAAGAAAATGTTACTAAGTATTACACTTGAACCTTTTTTTATGAAGCTTTTGTTAGTCTTGAAAAGACTAGAAACATCTCTCTCTCGGGGTTGGGGGGGGGGGGCGGGGATCTGCTCTCTTTCTCTGTCTCGTCTTCGCCCATTGTTGAGCTTGATGTTGAACCTAATAAACTTGTGTGGCACATTTTAATGTGTCTATGGGCATATGTAAAGTAGTATTGTTATCACCTGATCATAATTTCTTTTGCAGCTCTCGGATGGAACGATTTGTGATGTTGACCTGGCTAGAAGGGAAGGATATCAGAAGACGGTGCATCAGATGATCTACCGTGTCCTTATCATGCTTTTACCTCTGCTACCATGGGAGTTTTTAAACTGAGATGTCATCGCCTGTGCAATGTGTTCGCTCTAGTAGTATACATTCTGCTGACTGGCGGCAGAGCTCTCAGTCCTGATGGTATGTTTCGCTGATTTCACATTCTCGTGGCTTTCTCGTTGACATATGCTTACAGAATTGTATTTCAGTCCTAGTTGGATGTGATCTCAATTCTTGCTTAATGACATTAAATTTATTATTTTTTTTATGGACACATTCAATGCAACCTAGTGTTTATTTATTTATTTATCCATTTTTGAAAAAGAGGGGGGGGGGATTGCTTCTTTCTTTTTGGGGTGGGTGGCAGAGCAAATTAGACAGCATTTGTTGGAATGGAAGGGTCATTTACAAGAGAAGTTAATAGAAGATCATTATGTTATTCCTCTTGCCATTGTTTGGATTATCTAGACGGAGAGAAATAATAGAGTCTTTGGGGGTGGAGACATCTCTTGTGCGCATTATGATATATGATTGAAGGCTGAATAGTTTTGGGACATGTACCACCTTTGCTCTCTTTTATTGGATATAGAAGATTTTGTTGATAAGAATTTCTTGCAATGTCATGTAATCAGATCTTTATAGGATGCTCTATTTGCATCAGTTCCTTCTCACTATTATCATATAGCTATGAAAAATGCCTTTTTCACTTAACCAGTTCATGTCTATTCTCTACCTTTTTTTTGGGGAATATAAGGGAAACAAATTGATCCTTGTGTTTAGAAACTTTCTTTTTTCCCGGGGGGGGGGGGTGGTCATAGAAGTTGGAGTAATTGTTGTCCTTTTTTTCCGACATAAAAAGAGTAGCTTAGCTACATTTCTGCTCTCGTCTTTTTTTTTTTCCGTACCGTTTGAGGATCATGCTGTCTTTTCTACTCCAAAATTTCTTTCTCAAATATTTTGTAGGTCTATCTGGATTTCTTCAGACCCCATGTAAGTGGGACCCACATTGAGAGTTGTTGCTATTGTTGAGGATCACAATGCTGGGTTCTAGACATACTGAAAATGCAATATCAAAGAAACAAACTTGTTGTGTATAACAAGTGGACATATTCTTTTGTCTTTTTTGGGGAGGGGGAGTGTCATGTATATGATTAGGGCTGGGATCGCACATAGTGGTTGAATATGTGACCCTAAGATTTGAAACCCAAAAAATAAGTGAAATAAATTAATGGAATGGAAATTACTAGTTCAGTGAATCATATGGAGGCTAATTGGTACGCCAACTAGGAATTGGATGGGAACTACTGACGTGGCATTAAAATGCAAAGCTTTTGTGTTAGGTCTTTTTGTGACATATCCATAGCTAAAGAGGACTTAAGCCATAGCGTTTCAAATAAAATCAATTTCTACTTAGGGAATTCGAGTAGTTAATTGCAAGTTAGACAGATGAGTCTAGGATTAAAACCTGAAACCCAACTCATACTGACAGGAGAGGCTCATATCTCAGTTATAGGGTGAGGGCTACTTGGCAAGGTCCCTGCACTTGACCTAAGCTTAACTTACCGGACCTCAGCTTTTTTGATGAGGTCTAGTCACTCTATTGTTCATGGACATCTGTGGGTGTGCACGCGCGCGCGTGTGTGTGATGTAGGATACTTTAAAAGCAATTCCTATAAAAGGGAAATAATTGATATAAGACGCTTCAAGAGTAATTCTTACAAATGAGAAAAATTGATGTAGGATGCTCTAAGAGCAATTCCCACATCGAGAAAATTCCTACAAGAACTTTCACTTAAATGCAATATCAATTCTTATTCATAATCTCCTTCAATTACATAATAAAGAGGTTTATATAACTAAAAGGCTAACTGATATTAGGAAAACCTAAACAATAAGTTATAAACTAGAAAAGGATAAAAATATATAACCTAATATTATCCTAATAGACTAGAAGACTAAATCTTAATAAAATATCACTAAATATCCTTATTTTGGGTATCCTAAAATATGCTTAAGAATAAGCTACGAAAATAATAAAAAAGAATACAAAAGATCTCCAATATCAAAACATTCTTATTTCCTATGTCTTTTTACCCATTCTTTGCTCTTATCTTGCATCTGTGTGTGTGTGTGTGTGTGCGCGCGCGCATATATATATATTTAATAAATATATATATGTATATATATACATATATATGTATGTATGTATATCTATATATATATCTATATATATATATATATTTATATATATATATTTGCAAGAAGCAAGTGATCGAAAAATCACCACAAAAAGAGGAAATCAATTGGAAAGAATTTTTATTCCACAAAACTAAAATTCCTCCAGCTGCCTCTATTGCTTTGAGTACCGCAAAACCAACGGCTTGGTTTCCCCAAATGCTACGAATATCCGCCAGCTCCACTTCCTCAAGTTTTGTCTCTTGGATACAAATGAGATCACTATTCCATTCCCTCAAAAAAATTTTAAGCAAAGCTCTCTTGTCCCGATCATTAAGACCCCTCACATTCCAAGAGATAAACCTAAACATAAGGCACCATCAACCCGCTAGTAGAAGTGCACGACCTATCATAGTTAACTCCAAACTCTAGTCTCCTTAAATGGGGGATGGCAGCACCACTTGGGCATTTACTGGTGTTTATGGTCCGCATGTTAGAGTTGACAAACTCAGGATGTGGGACGAACTGCGACGGATTTGGGATGGTTGGTCTGGCCCGTGGTGCATAGGGGGGATTTTAATGAAATTTTGCATTCTCAAGAAAGGAGTACAGGTGTTTGTCCCTCGAATGCAATGGCGGAGTTTCACGATTTCATCAATTACTCAGCCTTGTTGGACCTACCCATGAAGGGGGGAGATTTTACTTGGTTTAGGAGTGGAGATGAATCGGTATGTTCAAGGTTAGACCGGTTCCTAGTGTCGGCAGATTGGGAGGAGCTCTTTCCATACATGTTTCAAAAGAGGTTGCCAAGGCCAATTTCAGATCACTTCCCTATTTGTCTTGAGACGACAAGGCTAGAAAGGGGTAGGACCCCCTTCAAGTTTGAGAATATGTGGTTGGAAGTTGAGGGGTTCTCGGATCTTATCAAAGAATGGTGGGGGGAGCTTTAAGTTGACGGGTTTGCTAGTTATATTGTTGCAACCAAGCTTAAGTTTGTTAAAGAGAAACTTAAGCAGTGGAACAGGGATGTATTAGGAGACATCAAGACTTAAAAGTATAATCTTTTGGGAATTATAAATTCCCTTGATGTAAAAGAAGAGACTTCTGGCCTTACTAGTGTTGAAATTCAGCAAAGAAGAGATGCAAAAGAGGATTGGGCTAAAATTATTTTGATGGAGGAAATCTCTTGGAGGCAAAAGTCGAGGGCCTTATGGCATAAGGTTGGCGATCACAATACCAAATTTTTCCATAGGGTTGCTAATATGCGCAAGACGGTTAACTCTCTGTCTTTTGTGGTGGTGGATGGGGTTCAATATGATGCTCTTCCAAATATGAAGTCTGCAATCTTCAACTTCTACAAATCTCTTTTCTCCAAGTCAGAACTGTGGAGACCTAGAGTTGATACGTTGCCTTTGCCATTGTTACGAGACTCGGAGAAAGAGTTTATTGAGATGCCTTTCAGTGAAGAAGAAGTCACTAAAGCTCTTCTAGAGTGCTATGGGGATAAGGCCCCCGGACCGGACGGTATGACTATGGCATTCCTTCAAGGCAATTGGGACACTGTTAGTGGAAATGTGATGAGAATGTTCGCCGAGTTCTTCTACTCAGGAAGATTCGTGGCCAGCCTTAATGCCACTTTTATTGGCCTTATTCCTAAGAAAGCAAATGCTGAGAATATTAGAGACTTCCGACCAATCAGCCTGGTTGGTTGCATTTATAAATTGCTTTTCAAAGTTTTGGCCCGAAGGTTAAGAAGCATCATTGGGTTTCTCATTTCAGAGAACCAAAATGCCTTTGTTGGAGGCCGTCAGATCATGGATGCGGTACTTATAGCAAATGAGGTCATTGATTCTAGGGTCAAGTCGGGAAAGCCGGGTGTGGTCTGTAAGTTGGACATTGAGAAAGCATATGATCATGTGAATTGGAATTTTTTGTTGTATGTCATGAAGAGAATGAACTTTGGTGACAAGTGGATTGGATGGATCCGACACTGCATATCCTCTACTTCCTTTGCAGTTCTTGTCAACGGTTCTCCTACAGAGTTCTTTTTGGCTTCTAGAGGTCTTCGTTAGGGAGACCCTTTATCTCCCCTTTTGTTTCTGTTGGTCATGGAAGTTTTTACTAGGATGCTTAATGCGGCATCTAGTGCGGGGCTTATTTCTGGTTTTAAAGTGGGCTGCCCGAGTACGTCAACTTTGAGTGTCTCTCATCTGCTTTTTGTAGACGACATTATTGTTTTTTGTGAAAATGACTGTGAGCAGATGGTGAATCTTCGATGAATGCTCACTTGGTTTCAGGCAGTTTCGGGTCTTAAGGTAAACTTGGCGAAGAGCTCTATCCTCCCTATTGGGTACATGGACAATATTCAATTGCTTGCCGGTGTTTTGGGTTGCAAAGTTGATGCCTTTTCGACTACCTACCTTGGTCTCCCTCTCGGTGCTAAGTTTAAGGAGAAAGTCATTTGGGACCCAATTATCGCGAAGTTTGAGAAAAGACTCTCTGGCTGGAAGGCTGTGTACCTTTCAAAAGGGGGGAGACTAACTCTCATCAAGAGTGTCCTCTCAAGCATCCCGACTTACTTCCTCCCTCTTTATCCCTTACCTTCTTCAGTGGCCAATAAATTAGAAGCAATCCAGAGGAACTTCCTTTGGGGTTCTTTTGGAAGTGACTTCAAGTTTCATCTTGTAAGATGGAACGTTGTGAAGCAACCAATGCTTTTAGGAGGGTTAGGTATAAGGGACCTGCGTCTCTTTAATGAGGCTCTTCTTGGTAAGTGGCTATGGAGATTTATGAATGAAAAGGGCAATTTGTGGAGGAAGGTAGCTACCATCAAATATGGAGACGATAGATTTGGTTGGTCTCCCTCTATTGCGAGAGGCTCTTACGGGTATAGTCTTTGGAGATATATATCTAGAGGTTGGGGGAGATTCTTCCCACACTGTTCCTTTGAGGTGGGAGACGACTCTTCAATCATTTTTTGGCATGATCGCTGGTGCGGCGACCTTCCTTTGAAAGACTTGTTCCCTAGGCTTTATGTTTTGGCAGTGGACAGAAATGCCTCTGTTGCTGAGTATCAGGAGCAGGTTCATGGTAACAGTGTGTGGGCACCTGTTTTTGTTAGAGATGGTTTCGTTGATGATTCCTTAGTTAGCTTTTTCAATAAGCTTAATGAGGCCAAAGTAGGAGAATCTTCAATTGATAGGGTGCGGTGGGATCTAACCACTTAGGGGTGCTTCACTGTTAGATCTTTTTATTTGAAGCTTCTTGATGGGAAGTTTCCACCACAGGAGATTCATTCTGAGAAAGGTTTTCCTTGCAATCTCATTTGGAAGTCCTTAGCCCCCTTGAAGGTTTCGTTCTTCGTATGGGAAGCTACACATGGGAACATTCTAATGTGTGACAACTTGCAAAAAAGGGGGAAAGTTTTGGCGAATAGATGCTTCATATGTAAAAGGGCATGGGAATCTACAGATCATATACTGCTCCACTGTCAGGTTGCAAGCATTCTTTGGGGTCTAGCTTACAATTGCTTGGGAATGTCATGGGTTGCTCCTGATTCTATTAGGAACCATCCTTTGGCTTGGGACGGCTCATTTGGTAGGAAAGTTAAGAAGAAGAAGAAGGAGGGCGTCATGGTCCTACCTCTAGTCATCTTTTGGATTATTTGGAGAGAGAGAAATAGAAGAGTTCTTGATAACGTAGAAACTCCTCTTCAGCGGTTGAAAGAGAATTTCATCAAAATTCTTTACTTTTGGAAGAATGGAAAGTTTAGCTTTTCCTTTATTGATTTGGTAAACTGTGTGGATAGTTTATATGTAGGTTGTAAATAGCCTTTTGTACATTGCTCACATTGCTCTCTATGCAACTGAGCTTCTTATCTCTATATTAATATATTACCCTTTCCTATCAATATATATATA